>CM069451.1:49194502-49384502 GCA_035610835.1 Ophiura sarsii
AAAGAGAATGAAATTTATACTCTCCATAGAACCTTCGAGGTTTAAGTTGTGTCTAAAATAAGCTTTTACCGTCTGCTATTTTCGCACATGTGTCCTCGACTCCTCATCAGTCTTTTTTTCTTTTTCTTTCCGCCCCTTCCAACTTTATTCTTCCCTCCTCCTTTCCTTTTCTCCCCCCCCCCCCCCTCTTTTTTCTTATTTTTCATTAATTTTTTGCTTTATACCCCAGGGTGCTGCAGCATCCCCTGGATCTGCTTCATCTATACCCCTAGAACTACTACCTCTACCTCTACCTCTACATCTTCATCTACATTCTACATCTACCTCAACGTCAACCTCAACCTCTACCTCTACATTTTACATCTACATCTACCTCAACCTCAACCTCAACCTCAACCTCAACCTCAACCTCAACCTCAACCTCAACCTCAACCTCAACCTCAACCTCAACCTCAACCTCAACCTCAACCTCTACCTCTACCTCTACATTATACATCTACCTCAACCTCAACCTCTACATTCTACATCTCCATCTACCTCAACCTCTACATTTTACATCTACCTCAACCTCTACCTCTACCTCAAACTCTACCTCTACCTCAAACTCTACCTCTACATTTTACATCTCTATCTACCTCAACCTCTACATCTGTACTCAACCTCTAGCTCTACCTCTATCTTAACCTTACTGCTACCTCTACCTGTACCTCTACCTGTACCTCTACCTGTACCTCTACCCAACCTCACCCTTTACCTCTACCTCTTGCCTCTACATCTACCTCAACCTCTCTACTTCTACCTCTACTTTTACATCTGCAATACTCAGCAAGGCTCATTAGTCTGGATTTGGCGTTAACCCCCTGGGGTCTACCTGTCTATCTTACAGTGGTTCTGATTGGTTGATTACAAGATGTACTCATATGAATAGCCAATTCGAATGCAGCTTGTAAAATGTTTCACTCCCATCTTTATCAGGGATACAAATATTCTAACAATGTCTCTCATTGGTGCAATAAATGATGTATCCATCTTTCTGACCAATCAGCCGGTAGTTCTCAGGGGTTAAGGAAACACCAGACTCTTACGCGCCAGACAAAATCACACCAACATCTTATAATATTTGTTTCCCTGACATCTCTTTAAATGAATTCTACACACACACCGTGGCATTTTTAATAGCGGTCTGTCCTGGTTTATTTCAACCGGCAGTAATGAATTCAATTGAAATACGAGATGGCTGATGAGACCGACACGGACATTATTTTAATATTGACTCTTTCAATGTCATCCTGGAAAAGGATGACACAGTGACAGTTTTTCTATCGGATGGTTATATAATAGTCTTATTTTGGTTTTACATTATAGACTATTTTGTCGGCAAAGACAGACAGTTTTCATTAGATAGGGATAATTATTTACTATTGATAAGAACACAAATAGAGTTATATGAAACACCATGATGCGTTCTGAACTCTCATGAACCCAAACACCCATTCTTGAAGTTGAGGTCATATTTTGAAATCTTCTGGAATGTGCTTTGGCAACTTATATAAAATAGACAGGATTTTTTCTTGTTTTGAGACTTTGACTGACAGCCAAAAATGGCTGATTTGACAATTTTAAATTTTTGCGACACAAGACCTGTGTTTAAAGATTTGCCAGCACAAAATCATACCCCATATACACCCACCATATACCTTATTTACATGACTACCCACCCGGGGTTGTAGTATCTGAAGTACCACTTAACCACCTCCCCCATCAATTCAATAAATGAACTTAATAGATTTCATGACATGTATTTCCTCCATTATAGTCTTGAATTACTACTTTTGTAGTACAATTACAATTTCCAATAAAAAGCCTCTATACTTTGTTCAGTGCTAAATCTGCAAAAATGGGAGTCTTGTACTTATCCATAAAATCAGAATCATCTCCTCTGATGAGCGCATCAGATACACATCAGGGTCAGATATTCTGTTACAAGTTGCGAGAATCCAATTCTTGTACAGAATTTTGAGCGAATCTGTAGATTCTTGCATATTCAAATAGTGTGTTAAAATGTTCTTTGGTTTAGATTCATGCAACTCTCCATCCACTGCAAGAATCTAAATTGCAAGAATGGATTCTTGGATTCTCGTTGAATTTCTGCACCTGCATGCCCATTTGAGCTTAATAACACTTTCCACATGACAAGTGTCTGCCGACGACATTCCAAATGTTCACAAAATGTTTCAAAAATGTCAAAATTAATTAATGTAATTACCATATTTGGAATAACCATGAGGAATGCATTCAAATAAGTATATATAAACATGCCTATTATTGGTTCAGTAATCCTTGAGATAAAAGACTTTGAGAGTTGGGAATGGTTTCTGTCAAATCTATTTGTATATATGGTAAAACTAATAGCCGCGTGGACAGTGTTAAAAGCCTCTCATGTGTCTCTCTTTCCATCTTTTTCAATGCACCTTAGGTGTTACCTCAACTCCATTTGCAAAGTATTTCCTCACTGATCTGTCAGAAAACCTTGTATCTCCGGCCCTTCTGCATGTATAAATTAATTAATATGTCTTATGTATACCCTTTGGGCAGTCTGCTATAAACATGTTCATGGGCCAAACACACTTTGTCAATACCTTGTAAGTGCTCTTGCCCTCTAAACATGTATAAAGCAACACTTTTTATGTATACTTATTTGGGCAGTTTAACTTTATACATGCTGAAGGGCCAGAAAAACATACAAGGTTTTGACAGCACAGCAACGATTTAAGGCTTGCATATTTTGTACAGGACACACTATCATAGTGACCCTGACCCAGACATGGAGATCTTGTATTTATATTAACGAAATAGGAGCTTTTGTGGCACACCGACTTGAGCAAGACAATAACTCTCTAATAACACACCTCGTTGCATATTCTCTTCATGTCTATATATGGCATGAAAATGGATACTGGAGGCAGTGGCGCAGCCCAGATTTTGAATTCAAGAAAGCCGAAAATGTGTGATTTACTGGGAAAATGTGTCATATCAAAACATGCCAAAACATGCACCCCTTTTTTTAGATTTTCAAACTCTAATTAATTTTTAAGGTCATGTGTTACCTATTACTATTTTGTGTACATTTGTGCAAAGGACACACAAAATATGTCTGATTAACAGCAAAATGGTTCCATTTGTTGAATACGCATTTGCCTCTGTTTTGCCTCTTATCTTGAGCATCAATGGTGTGCCAACAGACTCTAATTTGCTGCAAGAGGTGTAAGTGCCAAATCAAAATGTTACCAACTTCAATGGGAATCAAATTGTTTTCTTCAGTTTAGCAAATCACAAAGATATTTGCATGCAAAATCACTTATACAGTTATTATTTATCTATTGGTATCGTACATATGTGACACGATCAAGCGGAATGAGTCGATGGCGGGAATATTGATTTTGAGTTATAAGAAGCGACAAATTCTTATGTTTTATTTTGTTTTCTCAGTTGGTGTTGTTTGTAACTTTTAAAACTAAAAGTTGAATTTTAGTGGGGTTTGAACCATACTGTAGCATTTTCCACCTGCTTTTACATGATGGACACATATTAAAATTGAAAACTGTGACTCAATTCGCCTGATCACGTCACATTATGTGTTCATGCTATTGATGCATGTACAGTATACAGCAGACAGTTAAAATCTTGGGTTATAATGTACTATACATTTGAAAGTTTAGGGTTAAGTCGCCAGTTATCGGTCAGCGCCTATTTTCGGTCACTTTGCCCAAATCGTGTAATGAAAATGACCTCGTTATTATAAACTGACGGCTAAAAAAACGCCGCATAGTTGATGCCTGGTATTGCTTTAAAATGGCGACAACCGATGCAATTACAAGATTTTGGCGAAAGTGACCGAAAATAGGCGCTGACCAAAAACTGGCGACTTTTAGTTGCTCTTTCAGTAGACAATAATATCTTGCTATCAATTTGAAAGATCTGTAATCCTATTTATAATGTTACTATTTTCAATAGACAATATTATTTTTATCTGTAAATTGTTACTATTTTTGACTGTACCTAAATGTACCTAAAATCTTGGAAAAAATTCCTTGAAACACATTAGACGTTTCAGACATTTTGTGCAGAATTTATCTTTAATTGACGTCATGAGAGCTGAAGCGGAGGTCATAAACAACAATTTTCGTCTCTTCCCCACACCCCATCAATCAATGTTGGGACACCATAAATAACTACTGAAGACATCGACATTTCTCAACATTGCACAAGGGAGTGAGAGGGGTGTTATTTTTCTGTTGTTGTTATCAAGTAAATGTTACAAGACTTTTTCCAGGATTGTAGCTTCAGTAGACAGTAGTAATTGTTTGTGAATTTGATAGATTCATCTTCAAATATAATGTTGCTATCTTCAATAGACAATACAAAATGTTTATCAATTTGACAGATATTTCTTCATAAATAATGTTGCTATCTTCAGTAGACAGTAATAATTGTTTATCAATTTGAAAGATTTGTTCTTGATATCTTAAGTAGCTATCTTCAGTAGACAGTAATAATTGTTTATCAATTTGAAAGATTTTTCTTGATATACAATGTTGCTATCTTCAGTAGACAGAAATAATTATTTATCCATTTGAAAGATTTTTCTTCATATATAATGTTGCTATCATCAGTAGACAGAAATAAATGTTTTTCGATTTGAAGATTTCTCTTCAGATATTTCATCAGTAAACAGAAATAAATGTTTTTCCATTTGAAAGATTTTTCTTCATATAAAATGTTGCTATCTTCAGTAACCAGAAAGAATAATCATTTTTGACTAGGGTGTTTTTGTAGCAAGGCCGTCACACTAGTGGGGTCATTGTCAAATTTAATAAATGCAGATTTGTATTCATAAATATTGTTGCTATCTTCAGTAGACAGTTATAATTGTTTATCAATTGGAAATATTTTTCTTCATATATAAAGTTGCTATCTATAGTAGACAATAGTAATTGTTTATCAATTTGAAATATTTTTCTTCATATTATAATGTTGCTATCTGCAGTAGACAGTAATAATTGTTTAACAATTTGAAAGAATTTTCTTCATATATTTTATATTGCTATCTTCAGAAGACAGTAATGGTTGTTTGGTCAATTTTGAAAGATTTTTTTCATATATAATGTTGCTATCTTTAGTAAACAGAAAGAATTGTTTATCGATGTGAAAGATTTTTCGTCATATTATATACTGCTATCTTCAGTAGGCAGTAATGGTTGTTTATCAAATTTGAAAGATTTTTCTTCATATATTATGTTGCTATCTTCGGTAGACAGTAATAATTGTTATTCAATTTTAAAGATTTTTCTTCATATTATAATGTTACTATCTGCAGTAGATTATAAATGAAATGATTATTACTTGTTATAAAGATTAATTGATAAATAATTACTACTGTCTACTGAAGATCGCAACATTATATATGAAGAAAAATCTTTCAAATTGATAAACAATTATTATTGTCTACTGTAGATAGCTAAACTTTATATATGAAAAATCTTACAAATTGATGAACAATTATTCATAGCAACATTATATATGAAGAAAAATCTTTTAAATTGATAAACAATTCTTACTTTGTACTGAAGATAGCAACATTATATATGATGACAAATCTTTCAAATTGATAAACAAATATTACTTTGTACTAAAGGTAGCAACAGTATGAATACAAATCTCTCAAATTGATAAACAATTATTAATTAGCAACATTATAAATGAAAACAATCTTTCAAATTGCTAACAGATATTACTGTCTACTGAAGATAGCAACATATATGAAGAAAAATCTTTCAAATTGACAAACCATTCATTACAATAAGTTGAGGACATCCTGCACGTATACGAGCATACACGCACATCATCACACTAACGTGGTATAGGGGCTTTGTACGTATGCCAGCGTTTGTGAACTCACAACTCATTCACGTTATACCTTTGCTTTAATCAACCTATATATTTACAAAGCTTAACATCTCTTCTTTCATATCATACATACTTTTATCATAAATACTAACTTTGCACTACCGTTAATTAACACATCTTTGGCAGTTCTTTTCATACCACGGACTCAAAAATCGGTTGATTTACCATTCATAACACCCGCTGCGATCAACTTCCGACAACCGAGAATTCCCGGTGCTAGATCATAGTGTATCTCCGCGGCAGTCCCCCATTCATAAAATCAACCTAATTTTATTTGTTACAACGATCATAAGGCACAGTATCGTCTAAAGGTCATCGACCAAATGTTTCCTTGACCCTTAGTCATTTCTAATATTCATGATTTTTCCTACATGATCGAAAGCAGTTTGGTCGAAAACCATGAACGCCTGGCTTGTCCTATGCAAGTTAATTGAGGTCATGCACGAGTGTACAGGTCAGCGCGTGATTTCTGTGTGGACCTTTCATGGTACGCTAACTTTGAATGATCGGTCTGTATTGATATGCTAATGACGCATGGTAGTGGCTTTACGTCACACCTAATTAATAAATGTCCAAACTGTGCACAAAGTTGTTGTAATGTATTACTGTCTACTGAAGATAGCAACATATATGAAGAAAAATCTTTCAAATTGACAAACCATTATTACTGTCTACTGAAGATAGCAACATATATGAAGAAAAATCTTTCAAATTGACAAACCATTACTACTGTCTACTGAAGATAGCAACGACATTTATGAAGAAAAATCTTTCAAATTGATAAACATTATATTATTACTGTCTACTGAAGATAGCAACATTATATATGAAGAAAATCTTAAATTGATAAGCAAGTATTACTATCTACTGAAGATAGCAATATATAATATGACGAAAACTCTTTCATATCGATAAACAATTCCTTCTGTTTACTGTAATGATGAAATGTCGGCCCGTCAACGCGCAGAAGCTTGTATTTTAGAAATCAAGTTGTGGATGTCTGTAAACAAGCTGAAATTGAATGATGATATAAGACAAGAGTTTTTAATTATGACCTCCAGATTCAATCAACGTAAAATACGTGATCATCATATCAATATTGACACTTCTTCTGTTCTTGCTTCAAAATCTGCTGGGAACTTAGGAATTGTGTTAGATAATAATCTATGTATGGATGTTCAAGTTCGACGGATATGCCAATCAGTGTATTATCATATACGGAATGTCAATAGTATAAGGAAAATGTTAACATTTGAAACCGCAGCTACTATCGTCCATGCTCTTATAACTTCTCGTATTGACAATGGCAATTCTCTTCTTTTTGGCATCACTGATCACTTACTTCACAAACTACAACTTGCTCAAAATGCAGCTGCTCGCATTCTCACAAAGACAAGGAAATTTGATCATATCACACTAATATTGAAAGATCTCCACTGGCTTCCTGTTCGCGAAAGGATTCATTTTAAACTGCTTCTTTTAACTTGGAAAGCTTTGCATGGCACTTCACCAACATATATTGCTAATCTTCTTGTACCATATCATCCAAAACGTACTCTCCGGTCATCTGATAAACTTTTACTTATTGTTCCAGGGACTACTTCTTCATTTGGAGATCGCGCATTTTCGGTTGCTGCACCAACTCTCTGGAACGCACTACCTTATAATTTAAGATGCTGTGATTCAATTGATTCTTTTAAGAAGTTGTTAAAAACAAGGACTCAGTTTATAATTGATTTCTTTGTATATACATGTATATGCAAATCATCCTTGTTTATGTATTTTTCATGTTAATTTGTATTTTTGTTTTATATGTTTGCGCCTCGGAATAGTTCACCTAGATTGATGGCGCATTATAAATGCCATTATTATTATTATTATTATTATTATAGATAGCAACATTATATATGAAGAAAAATCTTTCAAATTGACCAAACAACCATTACTGTCTACTGAAGATAGCAACTTAATATATCAAGAAAAAATCTTTCAAATATTGCTATCTTCAATAGACAGTAATAATTGTTTATCAATGTGACATTTCTTTATTCATATATAATGTTGCTATCTTCAGTAGCCAGAAAGAATTATCCATTTGACAGATTTTTATTGCTATCTTCAATAGAAATTGATAATTGTTTATCAATTTGAAAGATTTTTCTTCATATATAATTTTGCAGTAGACAGAAATAATTGTTTATCCATTTGAAAGATTTTTCTTCATATAAAATGTTGCTTATCTTCAGTAGCCAAAAAGAATTATCAATTTTTCTTCATATATAACGTTGCTATCTTCAGTAGACAGTAATAATTGTTTATTAATTTGAAAGATTTTTCTTCGTATATGTTGTATGTCGTTATGGAGCGAGGTGGCGCAGTCGGTTAGAGCGTCGTAACACTGCTGCGCAACTTAGTTCTGTTGGTGGATCAATTGAGCGTGAGTTTAATATGATACACCAATACAGCCTCGTCCCCATGCCTCCTTCAGACCGTGCAGACTGAAGTAGGCATGTACATAGGCGCACCGTGGTTCAGAAGTCACATTTAAATGTTGGTCCCGTGTATCGGAAGAGATATCCCGAGCACGTTTAAAAGGTCACAGACTCCTTCGTAAAGTGTAAGGGATCATCCTGGTCTGTGTCTGTACACACACATGTAATATGTATTCCTATTCATACCTCCACTAGGCGTGGCGCACCAATGGAGTAACCAAAATAGGCAAGAAAGAATAATGGAGGCAGCTAAGCTGCTTCCATTGTTCCGTCCAAGGACGACCGATGACGATGATGTCGTTGCTATCTTCAGTAGACAGTAATAATTGTTTATCAATTTGAAAGATTTTTCTTCATATCATCGCTATTCTTTCAAAACCTTGTATGTTTTTCCGGCCCTGCAGCATGTATATATAAAGTAAAACTGCCAACGGTTATGCATAGGAAGAGTTGCTTTATACATGTACATGTTCCGGGACAAGAGAACTTACAAGGTTTTGATAGATGTGATTTTGTCACTTAAAAATGTTTAGAGCAGACCGCCTAAAGGTCATACATAGGAAGTATTACTTTATACATGCTGAAGGGCTGGATGGAGATACAAGGTTTTGAAAGAATAGCGATGATATATAAAGTTGCTATTTACAGTAGACAATAATATTTGTTTATCAATTTGAAAGATCTTTCTTCATATATGTTGCTATCTTCAGTAGACAGTAATAATTGTTTATCAATTTGAAAGATTTGTATTCATATATAATGTTGCTATCTTCTGAAGACCATTACGGTTCCATCGCCTTTATAATTTGAGCCACTTTGGAATTTAGTTTTTGACTATAATGACAGGCCAAGATTGCTCCGTGAACATGAAACCTGACTTTGTCTAGCCAATACAGGCTTACAGCCTTGCCACTTTACATTTAACATGTTTAATGTAGCCAAATTGGGCTAATAATTGAAACTAAAGTCTAATCTAGAAATGCTATATCGACACCTCCTCAAAATTTGAACATTTTATTTTATAAAATCTGAAATACTAAGCACTAATCTTTATAACAAATTGAAGTTCAAAGCTAGAAATTCTTTATACAACCACGCTAAAACATGCTCAGACCATACAATTTAGGCGCTGTGTGTTATTTCAACCAGGAATTGGCAGACCTACATTGCACCGTCCACGGACAAGCCCACATGCTGTGGAAACTGCTTTCGGGCTTCCTCCCTTGACCAAGGCATTAGAGTGTTGCCACATGAGGTTTGTTCAATGTCCAAATTGGGCTCATTTTTTAAACTAAAACCTGCTCAAGCAATACTATAATCGTGATTTTTCTCGAAATTTGAACTTTTTATTTCACAAAATCTGAATCAGCACTAAATTTATAACAAATTGAAGTTTAAAGTATAATTTTTATAACATAACAAACGATAAACTTAACACTTTGGGCTTGCTGCTGCTCGCTCGCCCAAATTATTATTGAAGTTTGGAAGCTATTTATAGACAGCTACTGAGTATGACATATTGTGAACATGAAATCTTTTCTAATATATAAGTCAAGATATATCCAACCAATTGCGCTCGTTCAAAAAGCAGACTGCTATTTTTATATAATATATTCATTTTTGTACTTTAATTCACGAATATAAAGAAAAAAATGAATTTATTAAATTTGACAATGACCCCACTAGTGTGATGGCCTTGCTACAAAAACACCCTAGTCAAAACCGGGTTGTCCAAAGGGCCAGAGCAGGTACCCAAAGCGCTGTAGGCACTAACAGCTGGTGCAATAACTCAAAGAGTTGGGGGAAAGGAATCATGATTTACAACCCCAGATACCATAGCATATCCGTGGTCAAAAAAAGCTCGAAACAGGGAACAGAACCGTAATGCAGAAATAATTGTTTATCAATTTGAAAGATTTTTCTTCATAATATAATGTTGCTATCATTAGTAGACAGAAATAATTGTTTATCCATTTGAAAGATTTTACATCATATAAAATGTTGCTATCTTCAGTATCCAGAAAGAATGATCCATTTGACAGATTTTTCTTCATGAATACAGTTGCTATCTTCAGTAGACAGTAATAATTATGTATAAATTTGAAAGATTTTTCTTCATATGTTGTTTATCAATTTGAAAGATCTTTCTTCATATATAAAGTTGCTATCTACAGTAGACAGTAATAATTGTTTATCAATTTGAAAGATATTTCTTCATACATAATGTTGCTATCTTCAGTAGACAGTAATAATTGTTAATCAATTTGAAAGATTTTTTTTCATATTGTAATGTTGCTATTTACAGTATAGTAGAGTCATTATCTTGGATTCCGTGACCAATTTCTTCCTACCTTAGTTTCTTAGTGAATTTGTCAACTAGAACCATTTTAAGAGAAAATGAGCTCCCATGCACCTCTCAAAAGTGACGGGAATGTTCTTTTATTGCGTAAATTCCAAAATGGCCGCCATACAGGGGCCCAAAAATTCAAATGGCTTTAATCAAGCTAAAAAGCACACCAAATTGTTCGGCCGAGTACAAGGATTCCGAAAAAGTATAGTTTGCCATACTTCCGATGTTTGGTTAACGAGTTATCGGGTAAAACGTAAAAAGGTCGTTGACCTTTGCATATGGGGTCAAAATTTAAACTTGCTCCGATTTTGAAAAACAATATCTCATATTGTTCGTATGATCACAAGGATTCCAGAAATAGTTGTTTTTTTACCACCAGGAATATTTTGTGTAGGTCAAAAGGTCAAGGTACACTGACCTATATAGAATCTGACCTTTTGACCCCTTTATGAGGTACAACAGACACTCTAGGTGGTAAAAACTATCATTTCTGGAATCCTTGAATAATTGAAGGATTTACATAGAGCGCTTCTCTTAGATCATATAGCTGGCAATCATACACCTCCTTAGGCAACCATGTTAAAATATTGTTTTTCACTGCAATGATGAACAATTCTTTTCTCAGGTGTTCTTTGAGGCTATTTCCATTACAATTATTATGAATCCTTTTTAAGGGCTCTTTGAAGCCATTTCTGTAAATATTTTGAAATGAAGGGGCTCTATGAAGATAATTAGAGGCTTTGGGGCATGTTATGTGCGTCTGTGGCACAATTATTGATATTACCCAATGTTCACATCATTTCTTAGTTAATTAGTATGCATCTCATTGGAAGAAGGAAGGGTGAAAAAGGCAACAGAAGCATTGGTCTTCAACATTATACAAAATGGCAACATTTGATTACTAAGTCTTTGTAACACAGTGGTGTATTGCATGAACCCTTTTAATCCATGTTGATAAGGGTTCTATAGCATATTTATGTTGAGTCACTAGTGGTTACTAAGGACCGGTTCATTTGATCGGCTCAAGCAAGTCAGGCCAAAGTCCACAACAGAAATCAGGATGCTATTTTCTAAAGTGCTTGGTGTTATCAAGATTGATGAAGCATTATGGGGACTTTGTTATGAAGCAAGAAATCATAATCAAAACATTTCTGCAATATCAAGTGTGTTTGAAGAGTTTTTATTGAAAATTCTAATCTACCATTTAAAAAAATCAGATTTGGTCATTAACAAAAACATCTCTGCAATATCAAGTGTTTGAAGAGTTTTTAATGACAATTCTGATCTACCATTTTAAAAAAAAATCAGATTTGGCCATTAACAAAAACATCTCTGCAATATCAAGTGTGTTTGAAGAGTTTTTATTGACAAATCTAATCTACCATTTTAAAAAAAAAATCAGATTTGACCATTAACAAAAACATCTCTGCAATATCCAGTGTGTTTGAAGAGTTTTTATTGAAAATTCTAATCTACCATTTAAACAAATCAGATTTGGTCATTAACAAAAACATCTCTGCAATATCAAGTGTTTGAAGAGTTTTTAATTACAATTCTGATCTACCATTTAAAAAAAAAATCAGATTTGGCCATTAACAAAAACATCTCTGCAATATCAAGTGTGTTTGAACTTTGAAGAGGGTTTTTTTATTGACCCTTCTAATGTACCATTTAAAAAAAAATCAAATTTGGTCATTAACAAAAACATCTCTGCAATATCAAGTGTGTTTGAAGAGTTTTAATTGACAAATCTAATCTACCATTTAAACAAAATTCAGATTTGGCCATTAACAAAAACATCTCTGCAATATCAAGTGTGTGTGAAGAGTTTTAATTCTAATTTACCATTTAAACTAAATTCAGATTTGGCCATTAACAAAAACATCTCTGCAATATCAAGTTTGTTTGAAGAGTTTTTATTGACAATTCTAATCTACCATTTAAAAAAAATCAGATTTAGTCATTAACAAAAACATCTCTGCAATATCAAGTGTGTGTGAAGAGTTTTAATTCTAATTTACCATTTAAAAAAAATCAGATTTGGCCATTAACAAAAACATCACTGCAATATCAAGTGTGTTTGAAGAGTTTTAATTGACAATTCCAATCTACCATTTAAAAAGAAAAGGGACAGCGCCAGCGATCCCAAATAGGTCGTCCGTTTATATGTGTAGATTAAAAACAAGGTGGCACTCAAAGCACAGGCATCAGGCAACTAGAAAGAAAGAGGTTATACCACTGGTGGATCCAGGATCATCAAATTGGGGGCTGCAAGTAGAGTTAAAACCTGTGTCTTATTTGTAACTCTACTTGGCAATCCCCGTTATGTAAATAAGTAAACATCATAATGTAAAGAAATAAACATCCTGCAGTTTGGTTGCAATTGTACTTCATCTGCTTAAATGCAATTTTACATATGCAGCCAAGTTTACATCTTGACCTCAGATGACCTTTGCCCTTGGTATGTGACCTTTGACTTCATTAACATATGAAGGTTTCCATGTTGCATCTATGACCCAAGTTTGATATAAAATTGGATGGATTGAGCGTGATACACAAAGATATTGGTCGAGCTATGAGTTTTAAAAAATATTTTTAAAACTCATAGCGAGACCAATATATTTGTGTATCATGCGAAAAAATCCGTCCGATTTTATCATTATTATTGCAGTGAGAATCTGACTTGACAAAAAAAAAATTAAATTAAAATTTAAAAAATTTTAAAAAATCACCATAATATTGTAAAAATATCAATAACATTTTTTTGTTCCAAAGTACAGACAATTAATTTTGTTTCCTAAAAATAAAATAAAATCCTGAAAAAGAAAAAAAAAATCCTATTTATTTTTTATTTTTTTAAAAAAAAAAATCCTACAATTTGTTAAAAAAATTTTTTACAAATCCCAAAAAATTCCCAAAAAATTGCAATTTTTTTTACAAAAAATTTCACAATATTTCTACTATAAGACTGTATTCATGCAGGTAACCAAACTGACCAAGTTCTTATAAACTTGGTCCGACCAAGTTCACTCCAGTGACATAATGTTCAGAATAATTGGTCTTTACTAATGCATTGCAAGTATGGGACGGAAGATTCGAACTGCATAATAATGGTTGCAATTGGTCATTGTATGGAAAAGAAATGGACAAGACAAAAAGTGTGTACTAAATTTTACATCTTGACCTCAGATGACCTTTGACCTTGGTACGTGACCTTTGACCTCATTAATTAACATATGAAGGTTTCCATGTTGCATCTATGACCAAAATTTGGTTGCAATTGGTCATTGTATGGAAAAAGAAATGGACAAGACAAAAAGTGTGTACCAAAAGTGTGTACCAATTGTTGACACACACAGACAGACAAAGGATGCAGCCATAAGGTCTCTCTACGGACGACCTAAAAATCAGATTTGGTCATTAACAAAAACATCTCTGCAATATCAAGTGTGTTTGAAGAGTTTTAATTGACAATTCTAATCTACCATTTAAAACAAAAATCTGATTTGGCCATTATTAACTATCTCATAATTGCTATAGCTTTTCATTCAGTTGGCACATCACTCTATCTAAAAACTGAACTTTTGAGGAACTCTTTTGAAGTATGATCCAAAGTAGCATTCATTTCTTTTGTTCGTCATAGTTTATTTATCATTACCATTTAAATTTACTATTCTTCAACCAATTTTGAAATAAAGATGGATGTGTCATACTGCATTTGCAATTCATTTCAATAATGCATAAAGATGATTGTCTACCTTGTCCAACCATCTTTTTCTGGCATTGGTAAATTCTTTCATAATACTGTAAAATTCCTCATACATATTGCAGAAAGATTTGATTGGTTTAATGAACACAGTGCAATACAAATCTGGATTGCAATATTCCTATTGGCTTTTTCCTCAATAGCTTCGGCTTTTTCCGACATTACACTGTTATTGTACCAGGTATCTCCTGTGAGCTGAAAGCTGACGATCACCAATATTTCGTAGCAGTCATCCAAGTCGACAGATAGGCCTAAAATAAAAAGGTTTGTTTTCCCAAACATGACCGACCCATAAAATCTCAAAATCCCATGATTTTTTTGGGGTGGTTTTTTTTAGATTTCATTTTTTTTAATATGTTTTATGTAAATCCAAGATCCTACCACTATCGAGTGAAAAACAGAAGATATCAAGCATGGTCTGAAGGTTTGTACTACAGGCTGCCAGCTGCACTATTAAAATAAAATACATGAATTAGTCCAAACCAGCCAGGCTACGTTTTACGGTGTTTAAACCAGAGGAGGGGGACAAAGTATGATCTTTTTTAACCAAATCGCTGCGAAACCCCTTGGATTCGACCTGACCCTCCAATCACCGAGCCGCGTCCCTAACCACTCGGCTAACCTGACAATGCACACCGGGCAGCGATTTTGTAAACACATATCAGCTTGGTTGATGACGTCATCGAATGAAATGCTATAGCATGCGCGTGGACATAGTTTTTGCTGTAGTGAATCGTAGTGTAGGAAGGTTTAGGGTTTTAAAGAACATTAAAATGTATTAACATCAAATTGTATAGTCCTTTTCTTCTCTAAAAGTGTCTTTAGCCAAAAAAAAAGAACAAAAAAAAGTAACCGAGTAAAAAAGTAACTTTTTTCAACTCTTGTTTGGGCAAACAAACCTTCTTTTTTTTTAGGCCTTAAGTAGAGATGGATGGCACTTGGACATTGTGCCGCAGGGTGTTAGTAAAAGCAGAAGCTAGAATATCAGACTGAAGCCTATAATCACAAATACAAAATGTCTCACATATCAACAATCTTTTATTCTAGCAGTCAAGGGTGGGGATGGCCGGTACTTGGACATTGTGCTTCAAGGGAGGGGGCGCTAGTAATAGCCAAGTAAACCTAGACATTGGATTTAACTGTAGTCTTATAATCATATCTAGAAATGCTAGAATATGTCAGAGATGGGTTGACAGGGGTGGACAGTACTTGGACATTCTGATGCATGGGGAGTGGTAGTAATAGCCTAGATTTTATTACATTGCAGTCTTATAATAACACCTAGAAATCCAAAAATCGATATCAGACATGGGTTGCTGATTAACAATCTTCTTGAAATTAATAATAGGGGTGGGAGGTACTAAAAGGGACGAGTAAAAGCTGAATAAAGCTCGACAAACTTATTAGACCGTCCTAAGTTTCAGACAATCTTAAATATGAGTCGACGATCAAAATTGTTCTTACATAGATTCTAAACAGTGGACAGTATAGGGATGGCACATACTGGGACATAATGATTTAACAAAGTTTGCATAATTGTATTGATATAAGATCAAAATTTGAAAGATTTTTCTTCATATTTGTTGCTATCTTCAGTAGACAGTAATAATTGTTAATCAATTTGAAAAGATTTGTATTCATATATAATGTTGCTATCTTCAGAAGACAGAAATAACTGTTTATACATTTAAAAGATTTGTCTCCATATCAAATGTTGCTATCTTCAGTAGCCAGAAATAATTATCAATTTGACAGATTTCTATTGCTATCTTCAGTAGACAATAATAATTGTTTATCAATTTGAAAGAATTTTCTTCATATATAATGTTGCTATCATAAGTAGACAAAAATAATTGTTTATCCATTTGAAAGATTTTTCATCATATAGAATGTTGCTATCTTCAGTATCCAGAAAAAATGATCAATCTGACAAAAAACATTATTATTATGATGTCAATAGTGGAATAAGGCGAAATTCTAAACAATAGATTTGGCCCTAACAAACAAAATACGGAATAAATCGCATTGTTTTCTTTGTTATGATTTAACAAAGTTTGTATAATTGTATTGATATAAAATCAAAATAATCAACCCACTAAATAAGAATGAGAATAAAATATAGTTTGCAGCTGGTTTGCTATATACATGTATGTTGGTCTCATATTATGTACAAATGTATACATGTAGGCTGTACCATATTTGTGTTGTTGTGTATGGTCGCCGCATGGTACAGCCTACATATGTATATTATGAGACCAACGCATATAACAAAACAGCTACAAACTATATTTTATTCTCTACGTAATAGATATTGTCTGATTGCATTTCAACAAGTCACCAATAGGACCATACGCCATGCCACACTATGCTATAGATACATTGTAGTCATATCAGTATTTCTTTGAAAATCGCGGCCCTCATTTCTGAGGATGGATTTCTTGCACTGTTATTGTACCAGGCATCACCTATTAAACAATCAACAATCTTCTTCTAGCCTCTAGCCGTCTGTCGGTATTGGATGAATGGCTTAAAGTCTCTAGCCGTCTGTCGTAGGTATTGGATGGATGGCTTGAAATAATGCCGCAGGGTGAAGACAAAAGAAGGCCAAACATTTTATCGGGTCGTATTTAAGTGCTATGATCACACTATCTGTGTCAGCCATGAGCCCTGTAAGTGCATGACAACGTGACATAGTGGCCACTAAATCAAAAACTAAAAACGCACACTTGAGTTGGGTGCAAAAGTGGTTCATTCCTGAAGCAAAATGTTTCATGCTCAAAATCACCACACAGTCCACCATGTAATAAAGTGATATTGAAATCAAACAGTCAAAATTGGGGTTGTTTTTCGCATTAAGCCGGACATTGTGCTGGGGGAGGGGGGTGGGGGTGATCTATAGGAGTAGAGCCAGACATAGTGCTTTAATCACACTATCTGTATCAGGGAGGCCCTGTATGTTGTAGCGAGGAGAGATTGGCCATAAAATCAGACAGTTAAAAGTGGTTATTATCGGGCGAGTTATTTTTCGGAATTGGCTGGAACGATGTGCCCAAGGGTAGAGAGCAGTCAAACCAGACATTTTATAATTGCTATTATCACACTTATTATGAAGCCCTGTCTGTGTTGGTGCGTCACCTTTAAGGCAAGGAGAAAAAACCACCCTGTTCTATGGGCAAACAGTCCTCTCAGGTAGGGTTGGTCCAGTATTTTTTCTTCTTTTATTTTTTGTATGTCTTTTACCAAGTCACACCTTAAATTGCTAACTTTAAATGGCCTTTATTCATCCTTGTGGAATCAACTTAAGGCAAAACGCAGTGATTGATTTACGTGAAAAAATGTATGTAGCAAATTGTTGCTAAATTTCAACTGTTCATTAAAAATGATAAACTGTTACATTGAAATGCATAGTATAACACTGCTATACACATTTCAGATTGTATAGCAAATTCTGCAAAGTGTGGATAATTTATCGATGCGACACTGGGTAAATTGTACCCTGAGCATACGCTATCCCTTTTAAAGAGATTTGTATTTATGTTAAGTTGTGTATTGTGACAGGGGGGGTTGAAATAGAAGTAGAGCATAGACCCTGATGAGTAGAGCCAGACATCGATTAGTGATTTGATAACACATGTCGATAGAGGCCCTATGTTGTAGCGAGGATAGATTGGCCATAAATCAAACAGTTAAAAGTGGTTATTATCGGGAGAGTTATTTTTCGCACTTGCTGGAACGATGTGCCCAATAATAATAATAATAATAATAATAATGATAAGCATTTATATAGCACTCTACAAAGAACACAGCGCTTACCAATTTGAAACAGCATTATATACAATAAAAATACAAAGATATATGTGACGCGATCAAGAGGAATGAGTCGGATGTCGGGGAATCCCAAATTGAGATATGGCCGATTCAAAATGGCGGCTTACATAAGTTTTTGATGGAAATTCATGTATACAATTTGACATAACTTTGGAACAAAACGTCGTATCGACATGGGGTTTTCAGTTTCTGAAAGCTCTAGGTGTCTTCTTTAAAACTGTATTAAAAACTCATTTTCGACCAGGGTCGACATCCGACTCATTCCTCTTGATCGCGTCACATATACACAAGTCATGCAAAGACAAAAAATCAGTACTTTGGAAACAAATGAGTTTTTAACCGATGTTTGAAGATACAGATGGATGGCGCCTCTCTGATGCTGACCCGGAGCTGATTCCAAAGTCGGGGGCCACATACATGAAAGGAATTATCACCAGGGTAGAGAGCAATCAAGCCAGACATTTTATAATTGCTATTATCACACATATTCTGCCACAGGAAGCCCTGTGGGCAAACAGACCCCTAAGGTAGGGTTGGTCGGGCAGGTGTTTTTGTATTTTTTGTGGGTTTTTTTCTTTTTCTTCAAAAATTATGGTGAAAATGTTGGTGAATTTTCAACATCTTAAAATATTTTTAAAACATTTCAAGACATTTCAGAATTAAACAAAAATAATCAAATGCGTCAGTTGGGTCCGTAGAACAGGGGGTGGGGGTCGCCTAAAAATGGATATTTTCAAAAGCCATCTTTTTAAAATAAATTATGATTTTGCTCTCTTTATCCTTATCTTGTTTGGTTTTGCTGCTCTTCATGCGACATGAGCGTCTTGCGGATTTGGGCCCTTTTTAAATGTTCACTACTATCATTATTATTATTAAAAGAGTTATTCTTAGCATTTGGTTGTATATTGTGTGCGAGGGTCAAGTTGGAGTAGAGTGATTTTGTAATCAAAACATCTCCATAATCAGATGTTTAAAACACTTTTTTTTAAAGTATTAAAATTGTTGAAACATTAAAAAAAATCAAAAAAAATCATAAATTATGGGTCATTCTGAATTTTTGTTTGAACAGTTTACGAGGTTCAATCAATAAGTTTACCTTCTCACTCATAATAGTCACTTAAAAGTGTGCAACCTTCAGAATAGTCAATCAGGTAGTCAACGATAGAAAATTATCTCTTTTCTCTTTGAGAGACTTGTAATACCCCCAATTAGCCCTGTATAGTTCTTATGAAAATCAAATATGACTTTTGCAAGGTTCTCTATAGGGGAGGGGTAAACTTAATGGGTGTCCTGATCTGGTTCTGGCTAATCAGACCGTCAGACGGCATATTTTCTTAAGAATTCAGTCACCTTTATTGTTTATAGTCTGTTAAAGAGAAATCTGACATTTAGAACGGTTATAATTGACAAAATTACTTGCATATTTATATAATAACACTAGTATGAGGTAGGATGTAGAACTTATTGAATGACCCTCGTATTATAGTTTATAACTTACCTTCTCTCATCTCTAATGTCTGAGAACGATGAGTGAAATCCATTCCGCGCAGGATCCGCACCCTTTCCACTGCAGGATCTCCACCCTACGCAGTGCAAGTATCCTTAACCTTGTCCGATGGTTTACAGGCAATCAATGTTGTCATCGTTAAGTTTATAAGCTTGACATGAAGAGAGTTTAAAGAGTTTATAGGTTCAAATCTGTATGCAAAAGATGTGAAAATATAGAAGGAGGATTTAGAATGCATTTTTTGCCCATTCGAACAAATTTCTAATTTAAAGGGGTGGCATATTGTCACATATCCCCCATATTTCAGAACACCTAGGTAAAACCGGCAACCTTTTGAAGTACACCAGCCAAGAATCGAACCTAAGACCTTCCACCAAAAGTCGAGTGCATGAGTGTCATAGACCAAAAGAGGATTTCCTAGTCAGGTTTATGACACTAAACACACACACCCCCACCCGTGAAAATATCTAAATTGCCAATATATAAATGTATATGACGTGCACTTCCCTTCCTTACCCTTCTGTACCCATATGAATACTTTTGTAGGGGCGAAGCTGACCATAACCAATTTACTTTCCGAGACTGGCCTATAGTTCAATTTTGAGAATTGAGGGCTTCAGAACGCAAAACTTCACGATTTTTGAATTTTCTATCAAATTGGGGTCTTAAGAACTGATGCAGGCTCAAAAGGGGGGTCATAAGAGCTAGCAGCAGAGGGTAAAAAAGGGGGTCTTCAGCGGGGCGCGCGGCACATACCTATACCCTTTTCCTATGTCAGTGCCCCCCCCCCCCCACCCCTTTGGACATGCCACTGATGACTGACCACTGAAGCATGGAAGTTACTTTCTCTCCCATAAAGAGATAGTTTTTACATTTTACATACGAAAAGTGGGTCAAAGTATCCCCATTCTACGGTATGCATATATCGTGTACATGTGTGCTGCTGGTGCATAACGGTGTCAACATCAAAAAAGTATACACCCTGTATGTTTTTTTCTAATTTTATACATGACATATTAGGGAATTGACTTTCTAGATCAAACATTTACATACAGTTTATAAGCATATTCTTGTAGCATGATTCATTCTGTATATAGTGTAGGATGTTATGTAATTTTGCTTTTTTTTTTGCTAAGGATGGTTTTTTTGGTTTTATTGGCTAAAGTAGACCCTCAGGTATCAGAAATCCATTGATCACATTTTTTTCCATCTGCCGATTGGCCGCCATCTTGGATTTCAAAATGGCCGCCATTTCCAATATAATTTACCCTATAACTTTTGTTCTGAGCAACATATGAAGTCAAACTTGGTGGCAAACCACATGTTTTTAATACAAGGGAGTTCACAAGTGCTCTAGCTATGTTCCTATGTCTAACATACATGCATGGCCGCCATCTTGGATTTCAAAATGGCCGCCATTTACAAAAAATATATTTTTCCATATAACTTTTGTTCTAAGCAACATATAAAGTTGATTTGGGTGGCAAAATCCATGTTTTCAAGAGTTGTTTACAAGGCAAGAGAGTGTATAATAGCTGATCTGTTGTTATATATTAATTGGCTGATAGTAGTAATTTTATTAGGGTAATTATTAGGGTGGTTTAAAACGGGCTGTAAGTAGCGCAACTCCAACCTTCTGCTCTACCACAAATTCTTCCTTTCCTCTATCTCCCATCTTGCTCCTTACTCTGCATGCATCTCCAATGCACCTTTTTCCATGCTTTGCTTTACTATAGGTTGTAGATACAGGAGGTAATTCCATCAGCCCTCCTGTCCCTAATCGCTCTTGCAGTTACCCATCCACGTCCTCGAAGACTAAGATGCATTGCAATGTAGTGCATGTTAAGGTGCGTTCATACTCCCGTCGTTGCGCATCGACCGACGTCGATGGATAAAAGTTGACATTGTTTCAACTCGCGCGCCGATGTCCATCGACGTCGGCCGATGCGCAACGACGGGAGTATGAACGCACCTTTAGTCGCGTGCCACCTGGATGGCCAAACCTTGCGGTTAGTGCTAACTGACGGAGCTCTGGGGGGTGGGGGTGGGGGGTGGGGTGGGTGGGGCAATGGTTGGTAGTTCTAGGACTATTGGAGTAGTCTGGAGAACTATTGATCATTGCTTTCACTTTAAATAACTGAGACCAGGGTAGAATATACTCATTAGCCTTGGCTGGCAAGTATTCTAGAAGGACAACAAACCATGCTGCTGGAGTTGCGACCGCAGTGATTACAGCAAAAACCATGATGGCAAACCAAATCAATACTAGGGTTAAAGTCCCTAAAATAACGTCTCCTGGAGCAAACTCTGATTTTTCTAAATCAACTGATGACGGCATGCCCCCAAACCCGAGGGAGGAGTAAGCTTGACGGCAGAGCGCGCAATAGGAGACCACTTGCAACTTGCAAGACCAATATTACTATATCTACCATGAATGTGAGAACTATCAAAGAGAGTCGATGCAGGGAGGAGCTGGTAACCAATCTAATTAAATGTAAAATTGACATGAACACCGCATTGTCCATGGTGACCCAGTGAAGTATGAGAGCATTATAGGTGGAACTCTGATCAATACCTCAGCAACAAGAAATAAAGCAGGTGCAGCTGTAGGTGGAGTCGGGATACTACTCAATAACAGAGCACTCAGATCATTAGCAAGTATCAAGCCACATTCTAATCGTACACTCATAGTCAACTTCCATGGTAACCCAGCAACAACTGTAGTGGTGACCTACTGCCCTACAAATGTGGCGGATGAAGACATCGTAGGAGATCATTACAACAGTCTAAAGGGGGCAATATACTCCATTCCAGCACACAACATCTTGCTTGTTGTTGGCGACTTCAATGCTAGGCTTGGAAAGGATGACGCCAAATTCACTTACCATGATGACACAAATAGAAATGGAGAGTACCTCGCAGACTTGGCTAAAGAGAAAGATCTTATAATCGCAAATACTTACTTCCGCAAGAAAAAAGGCAAGTTGTGGACATATGTCAGCCCAAGCGGCAACAAACTACAGCTGGACTACATCCTTTTCAGGCGGAAATGGCAAAACAGTGTTCTAAATTCTGAAGCATAACACCTTTGCTAGTGTGGGATCTGACCATAGAATCGTCTCTGCTCGTATCCGGAAGCTACTTACAACTGATAATGATCTACAAGCCAAATATAGCATAGAGGTGCATAATACTTTTAATAGGTTTCAACCCCTCCAGGATTAAGTAGAAACTGCATCTGAGAAATATTCCAGATTCATTAAAGCCACTCAAGATGCTGCAGAGGAAGTGATTCCTGTGAGGAAAAAAAGAGAAAATAACCTACTTCTCAAATGACGCTCAGGTATCAAGGGCGAGATCACAAATTGAAGAAGCGTATGCAAAATATCGACTAGACAATAATGACGAGGGAAAATGGAGAAATTATAAGGAGGCTAAGAAGAGCCTAGGGGAGGCTTATGATCATGTGAAAGAGGAAGACTTTACCAATAAGCTTAGAGAGGTAGAAAATGCCCACATAAACTGCAAGCATGGTAAGAGTTGGACACTGATCAACAAAATATCAGGAAGATTGACTACAAGAAAAGGACAAATCAAAGGATCCACGCAAAAATGAGAGACTAGATAATTGGTATACTCATTTCAAAAATCTACTTGGGAGCCCACCGCACGTAAGTAATGAAGATGAGGAAATTACCCCAGTACTATCAAATCTCAGCATAAAAGAAGGACCCTTTGACTTGGAGGAATATATGAGGGCTAAGAAGGCACTTGTAGAGGGGGAAAGCAGTGTGGAAGATGGTATCACACCCGAAATGCTCAAAAGATGTGATTTGGATAATATAATACTGGACTTCTGCAACGATGCCTTGATGAACGGGAAAAAGCCAGACCAATTTGTCTATTCTCAACATAATACCAATACCAAAATCAGGTGGTCTCAGTTTGGGAGGCAACTACCGTGGAATAAGTCTAAGCTCAATTGTTGCCGAGCTATACAACAAGATGATACTTAACAGAATCAGACCGGAGCTTGACATCCACTTGAGAGCTAATCAAAATGGCTTTCGAGTTGGACGTACCACAGTTGGCCACATTCTTGCCCTCCGAAGAATTGTTGAGGGAATTAGATCAAACAACCTGCCAGCCATCATAACCTTTATAGACTTCAAGAAGGCGTTTGACACAATACACGGGGGACGAATGCTGCAAATTCTGAAGGCCTATGGTATACCTGAGCAGCTTACAAATGCGATTGCAGAAATATGCAAGGACACCAAGGCAAAGGTTATATCACCTGATGGGGAAACTGAGGAATTTGAAATACTGGCTGGAGTACTACAAGGTGACATCTTGGCTCCATATCTCTTTGTCATTGTTCTCGACTACACCCTAAGAGAGGCCATAGATGGCAAAGAAGAGGAGCTATGATTCCGCTTAACAAAAAGAAGCAACAGACGAATAGGACCAACCACAGTTACTGACCTTGACTTTGCTGACGACATTGCACTGTTGTCTGAAGACGTGTCTCAAGCGCAATAACTTACTTACCAGAGTGGAGACTTCAGTGGGTAAAGTTGGGCTCAAAATGAACGCTGTAAAGACAAAGTACATGTCCTTCAACCAGAAGCAAGTACCTGTAATCACTACAAACGAAGGTGTGTCCCTTGATAAAGTGGAGGACTTCAAGTACCTTGGAGCCTGGATGAACAGTACTGAAAAGACCAGCCCTAACCTACATTGACTTACTAAAGCGTAACACAGGATTGTAGGTAGAAGAAATCAAGACAGCTATGTTGGATAGGAAGATTTGGAGAGGCATTGTGGTTCGGGAATATCACCTGCCATAAGTCAAAGTAAGTAAGTCAAGTAATTATGCACATAGGCTAATTTATAGGCCAAATAGGCCTCTAATATTATTAACCATTTTTCTTTCCTTTCCTAGTTTTTGTTTCGTTTTATTTGTTTGTTTGGTTTTGCCTTTGATACATGCAATTGAACAAAACAGCAATTAGGCCTACCCCTATTATAATACAATAATACCCCTCTACAATATAGAGGGGGTAGCTGCTGTGGATACAAAAGCATACATTGATTGCTCCTGGTATGTCTTCTTGTAATAAGTCCAATGCAATGTGATCAACCTAATGTATCACCAGTGGGGTACTACCGGACAATAAATACTAAGTATATGTTACTGCTAACAATTGAAATTTGTATTGAATTTACAGCTTAATTTATATATAGCAACCATTCATGTCAAATTAATGGATAACAGATAGAACTGTACACTTAATTGTCAGTAAATAACTCTCGAAAACATGAGTTTTGCCACAAAAATCAACTTCATATGTTGCTCAGAACAAAAGTTATAGGGTAAAATCTTTTTTGTTGTTGTAAATGACGGCCATTTTGAAACCCAAGATGGCGGCCATGCATGTATGTAAGACATCAGAACATAGATACAGTATTGAAAACATGCCCCCCCCCCCCCCCCCCCCCCACCCCCAGAGCTCCGTCAGTTAGCACTAACCGCAAGGTTTGGCCATCCAGGTGGCACGCGACTAACATGCACTACATTGCAATGCATCTTAGTCTTCGAGGACGTGGAGATGGGTAACTGCAAGAGAAGCGATTAAGGAAAGGAGGGCTGATGGAATTGCCTCCTGTATCTACAACCTATAGTAAAGCAAAGCATGGAAAAAGGTGCATTGGAGATGCATGCAGAGTAAGGAGCAAGATGGGAGATAGAGGAAAGGAAGAATTTGTGGTAGAGCAGAAGGTTGGAGTTGCGCTACTTACAGCCCGTTTTAAACCACCCTAATAATTACCCTAATAATTACTACTATCAGCCAATTAATATATAACAACAGATCAGCTATTATACACTCTCTTGTCTTGTAAACAACTCTTAAAAACATGGATTTTGCCACCAAAATCAACTTTATATGTTGCTTAGAACAAAAGTTATATGGCAAAATATATTTTTTGTAAATGGCGGCCATTTTGAAATCCAAGATGGCGGCCATGCATGTATGTTAGACATAGGAACATAGCTAGAGCACTTGTGAACTCCCTTGTATTAAAAACATGTGGTTTGCCACCAATTTTGACTTCATAGGTTGCTCATAACAAAAGTTATATGACAAATTATATTGGAAATGGCGGCCATTTTGAAATCCAAGATGGCGGCCATTCCGTGGATGGAAAAAAATGTGATCAATGGATTTCTGATAGCTGAGGGTATACTCTATCCAATGACACCAAAAAAAGCATCCTTAGCAAAAAAAAATGCACTAGTTTAAAATCCTACATAACAGCCTACACTAATACATTTGTAAACAAAATCTACAACACACTGAAGGCATTTAAATCTTAAATTTGAAACACTCTGTACAATCTTTGAAATAACAACTATTTTTTATGGAGTGCATTTCTTTTACACAATTTTGGAATGAGCAAACTATTGCTTTCTCATCAATAAGTTAGACAACTGGAAAAAAACGCTGTAACTCATTTTAAAAAGTTAATTATTTTTATACTACCTGTGTTTGTTAAAATTGATGCCATTGAAATTGTTAGTATATATTA
This sequence comes from Ophiura sarsii, assembly GCA_035610835.1. Classification (NCBI taxonomy): domain Eukaryota; kingdom Metazoa; phylum Echinodermata; class Ophiuroidea; order Amphilepidida; family Ophiuridae; genus Ophiura; species Ophiura sarsii. The sequence goes on from CM069451.1 coordinate 49,221,004, forward strand.
GACTTTCCAGAAATTCTTTAGATAAACTATGTGTTGTGCCAAAAGAGGTGATTTGTCACCAAATTGATTGGCTAAATATGCACCAACACGCTACACCCCCCCCCCCCCCCCCCCCCCCCCCCCCCCCCCCCCCCCCCCCCCGCTTCCCGGCAACTGCAGTAGGAAAAAAAAAGAGAACAATTTGTTATTGAAAACTTTGCTTACCAATCCTAGCATGTTGATAATTTCTGATCAGTCACGTCTGCAATGTCAATGTCATGATGTGAATAAGCTTATTTATCCTCATAATGTTTTAGATCTGCCCGGGAGATCTGTTACTTACTCATCATGCGATTAGAGCCTTAGAGGCCTTGCGTGGGTGGAGGGTTCCACACACAGAATAATTTAATAAACAGCCGTCACGATCCGATATAAGAATTTAGACAACATTTTTCTAAAAATATATGAATCCACAGTCTAGGTTCTTGCTACCTCTACATGTCAGTGGTTACTGGCGATTTGTCATCCTCTCCAAACCCGGTTTCTCGCAGCATTCGTATAGCCTAGGGCTGATGCATGTAGCGTATAAGGATTTTCCCAAACACACCATCAGCCACGGCGCGGTGCTTCAGAAAATAATTGTACCAGTTCGCAGATCTATTACAGGCTCTTTTCACAATTCCCCACCTACGACGATATGTTATTCATGCGGATCTCGAAAGAAGGTGAAAGGCATCGAACGCACATCGACGTACGACGTACGAGGGCGTTTACAGGGTACAGCGGCTCCAGAGTGGTGCCCAGACGTGGTGCCCAGGAATGGTGCAGAATATTGCAGGGAATATTGATTTTTAATACGAAACGCGTAAGTAATAGCTGTCAAGTGAACAATATTTCAGCTTTGAATATCGTAACGAGAAATTGTCAATAGCTTGGCTTTCCAGACTTGATTGCCTATATTTTAGTGTCTCTTTCTTTTGACACCTGATATTCAAAAGGGCTCAAGAGGGGGGTAACATAACAGCAAAGGTAGGCCCAGGGTAAGCCGTGGACTTGCTACGTTGGAGAGGGGAAAAATGAAAACAATACAAAAGTGGTACAAAAAATCATGAAAGATGATTTCTTCTAAAGTGGACACGAACATGAAGTTAAAGGTAGATGTTCCGATTTTCAACTTGAAGTTTTCTATTCTACATGAAAGGTCATCCTTAAAAAAGTTGTGTTCCAAAGTTTGAGTTGCATAGCTCTAATGGTTCTTATTTTAGACGCACAAGATGCTGTGAACTGTACCCATTGAGATGTACACAAACTATATCGGTGGTTACCACCATTCGCGGTAATTCGACGTTATTTCATCGATTTCTCCGTAATTATACCGATTTAGGCCGTCAAATTTCAGTATGATGATGAGAAATATACGAGCTTTCATATGATATGAAAATCTCCGTATGTTTGAAATAATTCTGTGTTACGAAAATGTGATCGGGTCATCTACCTTTAAGCCATGTCCCGTTATTGTTCTAGAGAATTTGTTCTAGAATACATTGATAATTATCATGTTAAAATTTGTGCATATCGACTTTCGAAAAGGACCAGCGGCATCATTAGCCCCCTACCCCTTTCAGACGCACCACATGCCAATATTTAGCTCCTAACCCTCTCACAGGCACATGCTCATACCTATCCCCCTATCACTCTCATTAGCATCCCATGTCCATATTTAGCCCCATACACAAGCACCAAATACCCATATTTAGCCCCCTCATCCCTCTCACAAGCACCACGCCCATATGCATATTTGCCCCATCCCTCTGACAAGCCACACGCCCATATTTATTTGGATATGGGGCTAAATTTTAGCCCCATATCCCTCTCACAAGCACCACATGCCCATATTTAGCCCCTATCCCTCTCACAAGCACCACTCCCATGCCAATATTTATCTACCCTCTCAGCTCACAGGGACATGCCCATATTTAGCCCTATCTCTCACTATTATCACATGCCAAGTTTAGCCCCCTATCCCTCTCACACGCACCAAATACCCATATTTAACCCCTGTCCCCTCACAAGCCCATATTTAACCCCATGTCCCTCTCACAAGCACCACGTCCACATGCCCATAGTTAGCCCCATATCCCTCTCACAAGCACCACATGCCCATATTTAGCCCCATATCCCTCTCACAAGCACGAAGCACCACATGCCAATATTAAGCTCCCTAAACCCTCTCACAGGCACATGTCCATATTTTCCCGTCACTTACTAGCATCCCATATTCATATTTAGCCCCATATCCCTCTCACAAGCACCAAATCCCCACATTTAGCCCCTATCCCTCTCACAAGCACCAAATCCCCACATTTAGCCCCCATCCCTCTCACAAGCACCACATACCCATATTTAGCCCCATATCCCTCTCACAAACACCACATGCCCATATTTAGCCCCTATCCCTCTCACAAGCACCAAATACCCATATTTAGCCCCATATCCCTCTCACAAACACCACATGCCCATATTTAGCCCCTATCCCTCTCACAAACACCACATGCCCATATTTAGCCCCATATCCCTCTCCCAAACACCCAAATTTAGCCACATATCACTCTCACAAGCACCATATTTAGCCACATTTCCCTTTCACAAGCACCACATGCCCATATTTAGCCACCCACCCTTCTCACAAGCACCGCATGTCCATATATAGCCCCATATCTCTCACAAACGTCCATATTTAGCCCATTTCCCTCTCACAGGCACATCCCATATCTACCCCCCCCCCCCCCTATCACTAGCATCCCATGTCCATATTTAGCCCCATATCCCTCCCACAAGCAACAAAAACCATATTTAGCCCCTATCCCTCTCACTAGCATCACATGCCAAGTTTAGCCCCCTATCCTCTCATACGCACCAAATACCCATATTTAACCCTCACAAGCACCACATGCCCACATTTAGCCCTATATCCCTCTAACAAATACTACATGCCCATATTTCTCTCACAAACACCACTGATGACATGTCCATATTTAGCTCCCTATCCCTCTCACAAGCGCCACATTCCCACATCCAGCCTCCCACCTTGTCTACAAGCAACACATGCCCCTCTATTTTGTTTACCTATCTCTGTGCAGTGATGTCAGGGCATATCACGTCAGCAATTATGCATGAGTGCCTGGATTTGTTTATAATTGCATGTAAATGTACGCCATAGCATTACAAATATTACTAGATCTTGCTCCGGTCTAAGACCAGGCTACCTTGATTTTTTTTATGAGAAAATGATCCCTAGTGACCTCTTCTTGACCATTGACCTGATTAAAATGATTGACTTATTTTCTTTGCTCATCAAACCAAACAAGATGCAACAAACCCGGTCCAAATCGGAGCATGTCTTAACTTTTACACTTGTAAAGTTCACTGACCCCGTATTGACCCTTCTTGACCTTTGACCTTTTCATGGCTCATCAATCCAAACAAGATGCAACAAATTTGGTTCGAATCAGAGCATGTCTTAACTTTTACCTCTGTAAAGTTCAATGACCCCTAGTGACCCCGTATGACATGTCCCTTTTAATCGCTGAAGACCCTATATGAACGTGGACCCACGGAATCTTTTGACCAATTATGAAGGTCATGAGTCATTTCCTCTGAGACAAGATGCATTTTAAGTGATCGAATTGAAAATTTACATTTTGACCCCTAGTGACCCCAAATGATTTTTAATTTTAAAAACCGATCTTTTGTACATGCGTACGGTCAAAAGGAATATGTGGACCAATTTTGACGATCCGAGGTCATTTCACTAAATTGGAAATGCGTTTTAAGTGAAAATCACCTTTTGACCCCTAGTGACCCCTTGTTGACCTTTGACCTGGTTAATATGATTGACTTATTTTCTTGCCTCATCTTACCAAACAAGATGCAACAAACCCGGTCCAAATCGGAGCATGTCTTAACTTTTACCTCTGTAAAGTTCAATGACCCCTAGTGACCCCGTATGACATGTTACTTTTAATCGCTGAACACCCTATATGTGCATGGACCCACGGAATCTTTTGACCAATTGTGAAGGTCATGAGTCATTTCCTCTGAGACAAGATGCATCCAGAACAACGCTGCGCGCTTGGTCACTCTAACTAGGAAAAGATATCACATCACTCCCGTTTTAAAGAAGTTGCATTGGCTGCCGGTTGGTTACAGAATTGTATACAAATTGTTGCTCATTGTTTTTAAGGCTTTAAATGACATGGCACCGCAGTATATCACATGTCTTCTTAAACCATACATACCTACTCGTACACTCCGTTCCAGCGACAAGTCACTTCTTTGTGAACCTCGTTCAAAACACTCTTGGGGGGACAGAGCTTTTTCAATTGCAGCGCCACGTCTCTGGAACGCCTTACCCATTCATGTTAGATCATGCACATCCCTGGCACAATTCAAGACCTCTTTAAAAACCCATCTGACAAAGGATGCTTTTTATTAAAATTGTGTTTTTTCGGTTTCATATAAATAGGCTATATTTCTTTAAATTTTCAAATATTAGTAGTATTACATGTATTCACACATTATGATATCATTATTGACATAATTAATATACTATTAAGTTGTATTTAGTTAAATTATTGTAGATTAAGTTGTACTTTAAAATGTATGTTGTAATGTAAGTTATTTTTTGTATCGCGCCTCGAGCACCATTTTTGGTGGATTAGTGCGCATTATAAATCCACATTATTATTATTATTATTTTAAGCGATCGAATTGAAAATTTACATTTTGACCCCTAGTGACCCTTTCTTGACCTTTGACCTGGTCAATATGATTGACTTATATTCTTGGCTCATCAAACCAAACAAGATGCAACAAACCCGGTCCAAATCGGAGCATGTCTTAACTTTTACCTCTGTAAAGTTCAATGACCCCTAGTGACCCCATATGACATGTCACTTTTAATCGCTGAACACCCTATATGTGCATGGACCCAAGAAATCTTTCGACCAATTGTGAAGTTCATGAGTCATTTCCTCTGAGACAAGATGCATTTTAAGTAATCGAATTGAAAATTTACATTTTGACCCCTAGTGACCCCAAATGATTTTTAATTTTAAAAACCATTCTTTTGTATATGCGTACGGTCATAAAGAATATGTGGACCAATTTTGCCGATCCTAGGTCATTTCACTAAATTGGAAATGCGTTTTTAGTGAAAATCACCTTTTGACCCCTAGTGACCCCTGTGTGACCTTTGACCCCAAACCGTGAACACCCTATATGAAGGTCTGGTGGGGGGTCCTACTGACCAAGTCTGGTGATTGTAGCATGTAAACTGTAGGAGGAGATGCATTTTGTAGGTGGGTTTGAGGAAAGAAGATGATGAAGAAGATGAAGATGAAGAAAGAAACGGCAGAGATACAGAACCTCGATTTTTGGAAAAAATCAAGGTAATAAATAATCACACATAATGTGATAATGATAATAGGGTGCGGGTCATTGGAATATGCTCTGATGTAACTGCATAGAATTAGATCAACTAAGTATAGTTACTAAAGAGAATGTTGTAACTGATTTTCCAGTATTTTAGTTCCAACTGAAGAACCCTCAACAAGTATATCAGCTGTAGATACCAGTACACAGGCAAAAGAGCTAGAGAAGTACTTTTTTGTAAAAGCTGTACATTTTATTTACACATAGTATCATTAATTCTTCACATATACATAATTTTATTACTAAACATATTTAATAACAGAACATAAATTATTATGTTTAAACACTTTTTAAAGCTGAAAAAGGGCTGTTTCAAAGAAAAGAAAACATTTTTTGTATATGGATGGATTTTGAACCGTCAAGATGTCTCGAGACATATACATTGATTTTGATGTACATCAAAGGCATATTATGTGATCTTTTCCAGGGGGCGCCCTTTATTCATGATTTTTTTATAAAGTAGATTTTCTTGCAGATTTACATTTCTGATCATGGTTTAAAGAGTGAAAATAAACAACGGTCCTGCTAGCAGGACAGTTTATTTTTCACTCTAAATTCACTCTAAAACCATGATTTTGAAGTAATTAGGAATTGTATCGCTCTGTAACTCAGAATATATTTATGATTTATGATCAGAAATGTAAATCTGCAAGAAAATTTACTTTCTAAAAAAAATAATGAATAGAGGGCACCCCTGGCAAAGATCACATAATATGCCTTTAAGTTTTGATCCAAAAAGGATCTTCATCAACAGCCAAATTATGCAGACTTTTGATTAACATTCTACTGGAATCAAAAGCAGGCCCCGACAACGTTCCTAGTATGTTGAAACAGGATATTGTTGTAGATAAGCAATTTCTAACAGCTCATTTTAAATTTTAAAGGACTAATGGTTGAACACTAAAATCCCATTAAACAGTTGTTACAAACGAAAACAACTTTTCCAGTCTAAAAATAACATGAGTAAATGTTATACTCAAATTAGAATAAAAATATAACCATGACGTTTTAAGCTTTTGTAGTATATGACAGTACCGTACATATTTCAGACCATTTGGTGACTAAAGCCTAATTGGATTGGATATAAAGAGGGATAAATAATTAGTTTAGCCAATCAGTGATGCCATACTAAATATTGGCTTGCAAAGATATCCAAAATTGTCTATTCTGTTTGGTTATTCTTTTGATTATATCACATTATCATTCAATCAAATAAACTGTTAGAAGACAGTAACATTAATAATAATTAGCCTTTTTCACCTCTCAAACAAATTGTGATTGGTTACATGGTTATTATAGCCGATTAGAGATACTGTATGAATAGTACCTGGTAGTAGGTGGCAAGATAAAGAAGATAGATTTTGATTAAACAACGAGATAACTATATGATCTAATCAACCGATCAAAATCACTGGTGCTGGATGTACAGGGCATTACATACTACCGTAGTTAGGTTAATGACTGTGTAACAGTTGTTTAGGCTAAAAAGGGTTTTTTCTTGTCCGGGCAAACGGACCTCCAGGTCAGGTCGGTGGGTCTTAATATTTGACATACATATTCATGAGGTTATGAATAGTGCTTAATGATTAAAGTTTTACTTTGTCATAATGCCAAGTCGACAGCAGCCATTTGCCAAAAGTTGTGACCGAAATCGGCAGGCAACTAACCCCCAAGTTACCAAAATCAATGCTGTTGACTTCAATCCAATTTGTTGGAAATTTGCTACTTGAATCTACCAAGCAGGCGGCAATAATTCTGGTTTCATTCTAATCAACTTGAGCACCTAAAATTAATGCCTTGACCATCAACTGAAAGTATCCAGGGTATGACATACCAAGGGTTTAGTGCAACAAAGGGCTATTATCATTTTTGGCTAAAATGAGATTTTGGTATCAAAATGATCCGCACAAGATCAGGAACCTAATTATGAGAAAATAGTAAATTCACCTTATCAAAAAGGTTTGAATAACATTTCTTTTAATTTGTCAAAACCAATACGTGACAATGATGGGTACAAATCACGTTCGGTAGACATCACTAAACACGATTACTCACACAATGTTGATCAACTTTCCCAACACATTGCACCAATTGTACGATCGAATGATCGATGTTGCTTGCTCGCCGATAACAGCCTATGAGGCAATAGCAACCGGGGAAGCCCCATCAGTCTATTTTGATCTTATCAAAATGACAGCGTATTCCATATTTGGCGAATGATGACACACACCATGTGACGTCTATCAACCAATCACGATCAAAGATTTGTGCGATCAATCAATGTTTGATTGACAGTTCCCATGCTTTGGAAATCGGGACACCCCGGCAGCAATCACGCCGCGTCATCATGTGGGGATTCCCTATTCGATTGTGTTTGTTTACATGCTTTTTCTTCACATTTTTTTCTTCTTCCCAAATCTGAGATTTCCTGCGAGACGGCAAAATTTCCCGGCAAGAAGCTTGCCGTTTTGCCCTCTGCGACAGTTCATATTAAGTATGTGAGTAAATGACGATTTTATGTGTTGTAGCGAAATTAAAAACAGAACATGATTTGCTATTTCTTACCAAAATATGACATTGAAAAAAAAATAAAAAATAAAAAATAGCGACCCTAGATTTCCGAAAATTCGGGTCGTCGGAAAGGGCAAGTCAACTCTTTTTTTTGTTGGCCTTACAGTCGTAAGAAAGTCCCATTGTGCTGAACACCAGTAGTAAGTACATTTAAGTACATTTACAATTACAATTACAATTTTTTATGATAATGATTTCAAGCACACTTTTATGGTTTAGATTGTTTCTACATACATGTACATCACATTCATAATAGTGCAGAAGAATTGACAACTCTATCTTGGCAGAATTCCGGAGCATAGCAGCAAAATTTCTGATCTAACATTTGTAATCAGCCTAGGAGTTTCCAGTAAATCTGTGAGATGGTAACATGGATAGAAACTTAATTTCTTGATTCTATCTACCTTTTTCTTTTACCCCTTGCTGAAGGTTTATCAGCAGCCTTTTCGTCCGTTGACCTCCGTGACGACCTCCTATTTGCAACAGGGGAGGGTTCAGAGGCCTGCTGCTGCCTCTGTGACCTCCTACTAGAGGTGCTAGAGTCATAATAAACCATGTCACTATAGCGGTGGCTTTGTTTCTCTTCACCCTGTCGCAATGACGAACGGCGCCCTCTGGTTATTCGTTCAGCAGGTACTGGTGTTGGTGAGCTCACTGACTGCTGACGTCCCCTTGTGACACGTTCGGTAGACACAGGGGATGGCGTACGCACTGACTGCTGGCTATCACTAGATTGAGAAGATCGATGTCGGGTCCTTGTCCTTGCACCAGATTCGGGTGGGCTTGGAGTAAATTTAGCTGGAGGTGAAATGTGACGCTGTTTCGAAGCACGGGTTGTACGGGTTGATGGTGTTGCTTCTTCTTTCGGATGCTCGATTGGTAGCTCCGGTTCCAGTACAGGTGGTGGGGGAGTTTCAGTCCTTAGGCGTTTTGGATGAGAGTACTCAAAGTCTGCATCATGCGGCAATGATATGTTACGCTTCGGCCGCCGCCTACTCTCTCTTGATGAAGAGGGGGCGCTTTCCTCCGAATCCACATTGGTTTCAACACCAGATGATTCACTGCAAGTCTGGGACTGCGCAGCTCCAGGTGAACCCTGCCTAGACAGAGGAAACAATCCACCTAGAGGGGACCTTGCTGGACTTGACATAGCGAATATAGGTATAGCCGGTTTGTCTGTATCTCCCCCTCCCTCCGTAGCACCATCGGCTCCCGATATCTCATCCATTGAGGAAGGTTCATCTTGCGTAGGAGTGGGAGGATTATCCTCAATGTCGCTTGCATCTTGATCCGATTTATTGCCTTTCCCACTCTTGACATGTCCTTCTTGAGTTGGCGAATGTCCAAGAGCAGGTACAACCAAATCGTCTTCTTTCTTACCACCATCAGCACTCTTTTTCTTTTCACTATCATCAGTTTTCTTAGCAACCATTACTTTGTCTTCCTCCTTCTCCTCAACAGTCTCCTCATCAACTTCCATGTGACCAGTGGGGGAACTGCCTAGAGCAGGAACAGCCAGACCATCATCCATTTCTTCTGCATCTCTTTTTGGACTTCTTACATTGTCCTTTTCCTTAATATGATCAGCATCTATCTTTTCCTGTACCTTCTCATTTTCCTCTTCCTCTTCCTGGTCTGGGGCACAGACTGTAGGAGAATGACCAACTACAAGAGGGAAATCACCATCCCCTTCCTCATTGGATTTCTTCTTTGGTGAATCGTCCTTCTTTTCATCCACTGTTGATTCTTTGGCAACATTGTCAGCAGGGGCAGTAACATCTGCTGTAGGAATATCATCAGCAGAGGGAATAACTTCAGCTGCAGGAATTGCAGGGGCAGGGGGAGTAACTTCAGCTGCAGGAACATCATCAGCAGGGGGAGCAACCTCAGCTGCAGGAACAGCAGCAGCAGGGGGAGCAACCTCAGCTACAGGAATAGCATGAGCAGGGGGAGCAACCTCAGCTACAGGAATAGCATGAGCATGGGGAGTAACATCAGTTGCTGGAACATCTTCAGGTGTGGGAGAAGATCCCACAGTAGGAATGCCTTGAATAATCTCACTGGTTGCTTTCTCTTCTTGAGTCGGCTCTTTGGAGCTTTCATCAACAGCCTCTGATGAAGCTACTTCCATCTTTTCGGTGTCTCCTTTATTCTGAGTTTCTTTCATACCCTGCTTATCAACATCTTCACTCTCCATCTGATTTTCAATATCTTTGCCAGTGTGTACACCTGCCTCAGTGACATCCATCTCCTCTTCAACATTTGGCGTGATGTCAGCTTGGGTAGTAGTGACATTGGTTGCAAGAACTTCTGGCACATCTATTGATGATTCCATCTCTCTTGCTGCAACAGCATCTTTATTAATATTCTCAGTTACTTCGTCGGACACCGAGTCCTTGGCAGGCTGTTCAGTCTTTTCCAAAGATGTTGTTAAGATGACTCGGTCTTCAGTCTTCTCCACTTGCTCAATGATTGGGCTTTCCATTTCTAGCACACTTTCTTCTTTTAATTTCTTTTCTGCCTCAATCGGCGCATTAGATAAAGGTTCCTCAGTAACCTGTTTATTTTTCAAGGATTCATCTCCAATTAACTCTGCAGGTATGAATTCATCTTCCAGCACTGGTTTGTCTTTTGATGCTGCATCTGATGTTGATTCAACTTTCTTTGCCTCTTCCGGGCAAGATTCATCTTTCGATATACCATCAGCTGCTGTGTCAGATGACATGGGTTCATTGCATGATGAAGCATCTTTTGGCGATTCATCTGAGCTTGATGAGGCATCTTTTGGCGATTCATCTGAGCTCGATTCAACCTTTTGCAATTCATCTTTTAATGGTTCATCTGGTTCCGTTTCATGTTTGCTGGACAATTCCTCCGGATGAGGTACACCTTTTAATGGTTCTTTTGGTTCTGTTTCATGTTTGCTAAACAATTCCTCCCGATGAGATACATCTTTTAATGGTTCTTTTGGTTCTGTTTCATGTTTGCTGGACAATTCCTCCGGATGAGGTACACCTTTTAATGGTTCTTTTGATTCTGTTTCATGTTTGCTGGACAATTCCTCCCGATGAGATACATCTTTTAATGGTTCTTTTGGTTCTGTTTCATGTTTGCTGGACAATTCCTCCAGATGAGTTACATCTTTTAATGGTTCTTTTGGTTCTGTTTTGTGTTTGCTAGGTACATCTTTTAATGGTTCATCTGGTTCCGTTTCATGTTTGCTGGACAAGTCCTCCGGATGAGGTACATCTTTTAATGATTCTTCAGTTGTTGTTTCACCCTGTTTGGAATCTTCTGTAACCTGTTCATTATCGATTTGTTCTATCGTTTCTTCTTGTATCTCTTTGTCTTTCATTAAATCATCTTCAACCTTGTCACCTTTTGTTGCTTCATTGTCCAATAATTCATCTGGTCTTAATTCACCCCTGGCAACCTCACGGCTAATAGCAGTGTCCTCAGTGGCTTCTGCCACCTGCTCAGATAACATAGGTGCATCTTTATCATCTCTTTTGGTGTCAAGAACAACTTCTTGTTCAGGCATACTTTCAGACTCTCTTACACCAGTCTCACTGACCTCTTCCACAGCTGCAGATGCCATTTCTGACACCACCATCTCTTCCACAGGATTAACATCAACAACCATCTCTTCCACAAGCCTTTCATCTTGAATAATGATTGTCCCTTTCCCAAACATATCTTCCTGGCTTATTTCCATCTCTTCCATAACAATTTCATCTTGGACTGGAGTACTTGATCGAGACGATATCTCAACCTTTTCTTCTTCTTCATATGTTGTTTTCCTTGGCCTTCCACGCTTCTTCTGAGCACCAGCTAATGAGGCCAAATCTACCCCACTAGTTGAGGGAATGTCTTGGACAGGTGTGGATGATCTGGAACTGGGCCCTTCTTGAACGTCATCCACATTCTTACGAGGCCGGCCTCTCTTTCTTCTTAGTGTGTCATCTTTGATCTAGAAAGATCAGAAAAAGTATAAAAATTAAAATAAGTAAATAACAAATTAATATCTGTGCAGACACTATGGGGTCGATCCATGCCAACTCTACCTGTTGGTTCAATCATCCTCATGGATTTCATCATTTCTGGCACATAAAGAAGACATTGATAAATGATAATATACTGAAAACATGAAATTTTTGAGGACACAACTCTCCCTCGATGAAATTTCACACATATCTATTTCAAATTAACTGATGAAAGTCTGTGTCAAATTTGCAACAATGCTTGCTCACCAAATCATGTTGGCATAATATGAAAGAATGCAACCTAAATAAAATTCCAATTAAATCACAAATGTATTCAAGTTTCCAAATTTGAATGAGAGACACATTTTGCAATCTTATGCATGTTTTGGGTATTTCGTGGAAAAACTTGTGAAATGGGTGCACGGGTAAAAATGTTCAAAGGGTGATATTAACTTCATTTTTTCACAAGAAGAAAAAAAGTATGCAACCTCAACACGCTCAAATGGATACCCCTGGTGCACATGGCATAGGTCTGATTGGCTTACTAGAATTTGCAGGCTTTAGAGATGCATATGGTAAGGTGATCGTTAGCAAGACATGCATGCCTTAATAGTATCCAGCCAGGGCTCAAATTAATCGAAGGTTGCCTTCGATGTTTGCCTTCGATGCCCCACCTAGTTAGTAGCCTTGATGCCCCTCAATTTCTGGCTGTTTTCACTCCATTCAAAATTACATAATTTCCTTGGATAAATTTGGTGCCCCTTTCAAATTGCTTTAAATTGCCTGCCCTTATCATTTCTTATTTTGAGTCCTGTATCCAGTAATGATTAGCCATAAGGCGACAAGAAAACCCCTGTACAAGGCAAACAGACCTCTCAGGTAGGGTCGGTCGGTCAGGGGGATGTTTGGAGGGGGACGGTTCATGAATTTTTATGACAATAGAGGGAAATAACAACACTTTTTGAATTTGTTTAAAAATCTCAAAATATTTCAAACATTTTTTTTTAAATTCTGAAAAAAATTAAATTAGAAGATTCAAAAAAATGGGTCGATCGGGCCCGTAGAACAGGTTTTTTTTGTCGCCTAACTTGATGTGATGAATTTTATTTAAAGCCAACTAATATTACTCTTAAAGTTGTTTGGTTGTCCTTTCTCACCACCACTAATTTGGATTTGGATAAAGGGAGACTATCTCTAATTTTCTATATTACAGATAATTTCAAAATCAAGATTATTTTAGCTTCTTATAAATAGTAACAAAAAGAATTTATAAGGAATAAGTCTAAACCCTAACCCTGATCCTAGTTTACTTAAAAGCCAATGTCGCTAACCAACTGTGTGGCTTGTGTGGTGTAGGGTCATTGACGCTTGTCTGATTTAAGTTTACTTTAAAAGTCACTATCTCTAACTGACTGTGTGGTTGGTGTGTGGTAGGGTCAGTGGCTCTAGTCTGATTGATATGTGGTGGTGTGGGGTTGTACACATTGTCATTTTTAGGAGTTTGTGTTAAGGCTGTGACTTATACCCGGGAACCCGGGTACCCGCCCGCTATTCCGGGTACCCGGGTACCAAATTGGGTACCCGAATACCCGAAATGTTTTTGGGGTTTTTTTTGTTTTTTTGTTTTGTTTTTTTTTACAATTTTTTTTTTTTACATTTTTCTTTTTTTAGTACAAATGTGTCCCCAAATGACCTCTATTGACCCCATCATGTGTCATTTTTGGGGACAAATTTGTACTTTAAAAAAAAAAATTGTAAACAAAAAAAATTGTAACAAAAAATAAAAAATAAAATTTTTTTAGTTTCTATTTTTGGGTACCCGGGTACGAAACTACCCGTGCATTCACAGCCTTAGTTTGTGTGGTGTAGTTGACTTGGGAAGATGTACAAATCAGGTTGGGATTAATGACATTTCCTGATAGGTTAAGACCGGCATTAAATATAGGCACTTCAACTTCTTCCTCCAACCAAACCAAAATCTGGGACAGAAGAGGCACAATTTAAACAAGTTACAAAAGACCAAGCCTATCTCTACTGTACAGTTACTATTCCAAATTCTGTAGTTCTGAGCACAAAACTGGATTTTGAACAAGTTGAACAACTCGGACATCACACAAGTATCCACTTTTGGTTCATGGACTGTCTGTCAGTGTCTGTCGTCCCCTCTTTTAAGACACTGTTCTTTCTTTAACTCCTTCTCTTCTTCTACCTAACTATCCTCCTGTCCCTTTACTCCAAACTAAGTAAAAGACAGCAATCAGATGATCCGACTGTGTTACACATGAGAAACCCATGCTATACCCACATGACTCCCACATGATGTGACTCTCTCATGATACCAATGTGATCCTTCAGTAAACAATCCACACCTAGCTATGCACAGGCCCCCATGTGATATCGAGCGAAACCCATGCTTTACCCACGCGACTCACATAATGATTTGACTCCCTCATTAATCCAATGTGATCCCTATGGGCTCCTTCAGTAAACAATCCACACCTACAAGTAGTTATACAACAGACACCCATGTGATATCAAGTGAAATCCATGCTTTGCCCATGTGACTCCCAAATGATGTGATTCCCTCATTAATCCAATGTGATCCCTACGGGCTCCTTCAGTAAACAATCCACACCTAGCTATGGATAGACACCCATCAAGTGAAACCCATGCTTTACCCATGTGACTCATAAATGATGTGACTCCCTCATGAAACCAGTGACCCCTATGTGATCCTTCAGTTAACAATTCAAACCTAGCTATGCGACAGACACCCATGTGATATCAAGTGAAACCCATGCAATTAGTGATCCATGTGATTTCAAGCAACTTCCGAATATCTTACAGCAAATGTAATCCATGAGTTACCCATGTTATATCCATGTGAAACCAATGTGATAGGCATGCCATTTCCATCAGATACTCATGTAAATAAACTCCTCAACATTTTTTGGAAAGTTCTTTTAAATCGCCAATTTTTCAGATATTTTGCGATATATTCATATTGTGTTTCATATGAATAAAAAGTTGATTTGTATCTCTTCCCAAGGAAACCTCATTGGTAGCAATCGCTTGTTTTAGTGCTTAGCCATCTGCTTGAGAATGTGGGGAGGTCTCATTCAAAATGTGTCAAGCAACTCAGTTGTCTGTTCACTGAAGTGTTGCATTGACAACAACTACAATGTACAGTGATGCTCTATCGACTCTTGAGCACAAAAGTAGCAATGACTTTGGCATATTCTGATTTTGAACATCCCGTATTCTCAAGCAAGTGACTTAGCACTGAAACAAGTGATTGCTACACTTTTGTTATCACTGTAAAGATAAACTCATCAGCTTTTCATTGATGTGCAACATGCTATGAACATCAACAAAATATACGAAAGATAGGTGATTGAAAAACATTTCTGAACTTTTTTTGAGGGGTTTATATTTGTAACTTTGGATACCTTTTATACCTCTTCACTGCAAACACTGATTACAGCAATATTATAAATCCATAGTGAGCATAGATAAGAAGGTTAAACATCAGGATGATTAGTCAAACAATATCATTCTTGGTTGGCCTCAATACACTTTCAGAAGGGAAAACGGAAATGAAGTTGTGTTTTTGGAAGATTGTCTAATGCGGTTGTTCAATTCACTTCACACTTTTACTGGAATAAAAGTAGGAATTTCTGGTACGGGGTAAGGGTTTTACGTAACTTTTAAATTCAAGCAGATGGTTCAGGACAACAAAACAACTTATTTTCTTGGCCTTAATGCAATGATTAATTTGAATGTTCAATTAATTACCTGTGTTTCATCATCCAACACTGCTGCCATCTCATCTTGCACTGGGGTCGACGACCTTGACCTCTCTCCCCGTCTATCATCTTCCACAACCAACTTTCTCGGTCGCCCCCTCCTCTTTGGTCCCACAGGATCCTCCTTGATGACCACCACTTTGTCCAGCATCTCTGGCGGTATCTCATCTTGGACAGGAGTTGATGATCTTGAGATGTCACTCTCTTTACCACCACCACCACCCACTTCCTCTCCTCCTCCTCCCTTTGTTTGTCCCCTTCCTCCTCTTTGATGCATCTGTTTCCTTCCCTCTCCCTTTTCCTGCATCTTAGCTTGAAAAGAGAACCTCGCCTTCTGTTTGCCGGCGACCTTTGACCTCCGCTTCTGCTTTCTGGCGCTCATCTTCATCTGCTGTTCTCCGGACAGACAATTGCAGAGAAGGAAGTGACTCTCTACTTGAGGTATCCGTCTCTCCCGCCACCTCAGATGGAAACTGACAATAACCGGTTTAACAGGAGCAAATGGTTTTCTCTTTATGGGAGCAGTCTGTGGTAAGTGTTCACTAGCACTCCCCGGCGAAGACGACTTCCGTGTCTCCTTCAGTTTCTTCTCCGTTCCAGACGAAGAGAACTCGTCCGAGTAATAACGTCTATTTAAGGATCGCTGACGTCTCATTTCTCGTTTCTTTTCCAGGATCTTCTGTTCTTTGAGCTGTGCCTTTGTGGCTTTGACAGGTGAATCCGGTGGTAGACGTCTGCGTTTGCTGCTGGGGGAAGCCTCTTCTGTACTCATCTCTGCAAGTTTAAAAAAGAAAAGAAAAAAAATCATTTGTACTGGAGGATAGATTTAATTATGTTCCATGGATGAGCAACAATGCACCAATGTTTTAATGGGTTACTTAGAATTATAAGGATAAAGCCTTGTTCAAAACCTCTTTATAAACTAGCAACCAAAAGTCTTAGGACACCTTGCTTGCTACAAATTGAGAGAAAACACTAGGAACCAATTGGACTACTGTGTTAGCTTTTTGTTATTCTAGGTTTACAAATTGATGAAAAGTTCCTTTAAGTTACAAGTTAATTAAACAAATTTGGGATATTTTTTAGACATTATTATTGTAAGGGAAAAAATGTATGACAATATTTCATATTTCAGTGATTCCAATGTTTCTATTTGACTTTTTAGTTAATTTAAGAGTCAAAATTAGCTTGACAATAATATTAAAGTAATGGTGAAATGAATTGACTTTGTCTGTATGCCCAGGTCATGTGGTTGCAATGAAAAAGTATAAAATTTTTCATTTGTAATATGAAAGTCATGGTGTTAAAATTAAAATTCCCTCCCAAATATTTTATTTTTTAAAGAATAAAGAGATCAATTTTCTTAAATATGAGAGAGATTAAAGACTAGTGACAATCTTGGAATTAGTTTCACTTGAGTGAATCCATTGACAAACAATTGCAAAGGTTATTTTTAAAAGGAAGTCAAATATGACACACTGCCTACCATATGAGTGTATTGGATTATAATAAGGTTGATTTATTTATTCATGAGCTATTTCCAATAAGAAATTTGTATTGGGATTCAAAAAGGCACATTATTTTCTTCAATCGCATGGGGTGGAATGCGCAGATGTTGTAGGAAAATTTATTTATTTCCAACGTGGACAATTGACCAAAATATCCCCCCCCCCCCTCCCCCTCCCCCCCCCCCCCCCCCCCCCCCCCCCCCCCGGATTTGAACCACGGACCTCCAGCACCAGCGGCTTGCGATTCCAAAAACTTCCACGCCGGGTGGTACCAACTTGCGTTGTCGTGGTATTTTGTGGTATATGGTAGGGTTAGGGTTATAGGACGATTTTTGGCAGAATTTGCTCAAAATAGCCCTCACAGCCAAAAAAGTCTTTAAACCTCTGGAATGCACACCCAACACCAATTTACAGTTATAGTAGATTAAATTTCTTTATATTATATTACTCATATTGGATCCTTAGTGAAGCTATGTGCAACATTATTATTATCATACTTGCGTGACATTCCAATGGTAGCTAGAACAGTGATGTCGATCCTAGGGGTAACAAATTGAATTAGCAAGAACAACCGCTGGTGGCGCATCATATTGCAAATCGCGAGAATTGAGCTGTTTTGTTTTTAGTATCAATGTGATGGTTGATTATTGTAGTGCAACATTGGAATTAATTTTACAAAAAACAAACAATTAATTAGTATTAGTCAAATTCATTTTGAAGTTTGTATTTAAGAAAGTTTGAGATAAGGGGGTTATTGCCATATGACCAGAAAAAAATGAAATGTTACACAAAATGTTACAGAAGTCATCTAACCTTCTTCTTCATCTTCTTTGCTGCTCTCCTTTGTATCCAATTTCGCAGCTGGCTTCTGCTCCTTGGTTGCCAGACGTCTTGATGGCCTCCTCTCGGCTGGGGCTTCAGAATCTCGTAATTCTTGCCGCCTCCTTAGTCTTTCTTCTTTATCAAAGGCCTGCAAGAATCAAATGTCTTCATAACTTAATTCAAGTGGACAGATAGATTTTGAAATCAGCCTTATAATTTTGGCGCAAAGATTCTACACACAATTAACATTTCATGCGAAGGTTGGAATCTGTAGAGTCTTGTCAAAATTCATCTGCCATAATCTATTAAATGCGTTTCTCATCAACTGAAAATCAGTTGAACAATTCTTCTTCAGCTTTTTCATATTTTCATCTAATCTTTATCTTAAGCTTGCAGATACACCAAAACCATAAGTACATGTAGATTGTAGATAGACAAAGAACGGACAGAAGATTTTGAGAACTCATCTCATTTGCAACAAAAAGTCCTGTAAAATAATACAAAACTGTAATAGGAGCCTAACCTAACCGTATGTTTTGAGAAAAATAAGTAGAAAAGAAAATGGTTGATTTTTTCTAGACATTTTTCTTCAACATTGAAGATTTTGAAATGCAATCATGATGAATGGTAGTTACTTGAGAAAAAACAACCAAAACAGTAGACTGACTGACCTTTAAAAGTTGGTCGCTGGTAACAAAAGGTTTATTCCCCCAGTTTTCATTGCCTTGTTTTGGGCCACCTATGCGTAAGGCGAAGAAGAACAAAACCTGTTCTACTGGCAAAGAGACCTCAGGCATAGCTGTTTTTTGCTGTTTTAACGAAATTTGTCAGAACATTTCAAAAAAATTTAAATGGTCAGCCGGGCCCGTAGAACTGGGTGTTTTTGTTGCCTTTGACAACAAAATGTACTTACCGCTTTCTTCCTTCTCACATCTCTTGAGTCTTCATCCTCGCTATCACTATGGTAACGACTCAATGCTAACGCTTTAGTGGACATGCGTCTAGAGGGCGCCATACTGTACTCCCAATAGGCGGCCCAACGCTCTGCGTCCCGCTTTTTCTCCTCTTCCGTCATTTGAACACCAGCAGCAGCTGGAGGAGGCCGTTCTACTGCCGGCCGTTCGTCTTTCGGTGATTCGTCACTGGACAAGACAGCAGGTGGTGCTGTGGTAGGTGGTTGGTCGTCCATCTTTTCCTCCAGTTCGATGACATCCTCCTCAGTATCCACGACGGGCGAATTGTCATCATCAGTTGGTTCCTTTTTATTGACTTTGGCATCTTTCTTTTTAGACGATTCCTCTTCTTTGGTCTTTGGCGGTGTAGGTGGTTTAATGATTAATCTGATAGTTCTGGGTGGTGTGGACTCTCTCTTCTTCCTGGACTTTCCTTGTTCACTCTTGGAAGCTGTAAACATCATAGAAACAAGATGTGAGTTTTTATTAGTAAGATTATTGAGATAAGGTTTTTATTCAGCCATTTCCATATACAGTATTTATCACAACTATGGGTTCCACTGATCCAAAAATATGAGGTCCATGAAATACACATTTTGAGAGGCATTAAGCTAATCTGTAAATCAAAAAATTCAATTTTCCCTAAAAATCAATCTTGTCCAGGAAAATAGACACACAATCGAAACAGGCTTTCTAAAGAAAATGTATTTTTGATCTGCGTCCTATTGGTGATTTACAGTTGGGATTGGAGGAAATGGGTATGGACAAACTGGCTAACGGAGGAACTTGATAATCAGCATAGGTGGGAATGGACGAAATGGATATTGGACGAAGTGGCTATTGGACGAAGTGACATTGGACGAAGTGACATTGGACGAAGTGACATTGGACGAAGTGACATTGGACGAAGTGGCTATTGGACGGAATGACATTGGACGAAGTGGTTATTGGACCAAGTGGTTATTGGACCAAGTGGCTATTGGACGAAATGGCATTGGACGAATACCGTTTCGTCCAATAGCCACTTGGTCCAATAACCACTTGGTCCAATAGCCACTTCGTCAATGTCATTCCGTCCAATAGCCACTTCGTCCAATGTCACTTCGTCTAATAGCCACTTCGTCCAATAGCCATTTAGTCTATTAACCAGTTCGTCCAATGCCATTTCGTCCAATGCCATTTCGTCCAATAGCCACTTGGTCCAATAACCACTTGGTCCAATAGCCACTTCGTCCAATGTCATTCCGTCCAATAGCCACTTCGTCCAATGTCACTTCTTCCAATAGCCACTTCGTCCAATAGCCATTTCATCCATTCCCACCTATATGCTGATTATCTAACCGAAAACCAAGATTTTGACACCAAAACAACTGAAACAATTGCGGATAACAATATATTGTGGCGGATAACCAAATCTTCTGCTGGGTTATCCTCTGAATAACCAGTTTATTTTTCTTATTTCAAATGCTTCATCAATGATTTGAACTACAAACACCACACACCTATTGACTCACCCTTCTTGCTCTTGGAGTCGGATCCGAACGTAATCTTCCTGACATCTGGCGGTGGATGCACGTGGTCACCTTTCTTCACATAGCCCTTATCGCTTGCCTTATCTATGTATGCGACGGCTTTACACAGGTACTTGTGCTGGCACCGTAAGAATATCTTCTCAGAGTTCTCCTTGTTTTTCACATAGATGTACTTGTCCATGAACCATCCATTTCCGCGCTGCGCTAGTTTGACGATGCGATAACTCACGGCAACAGCATCGCTGATGTATGACTTCCTTGGTGATTTCAGATGTTCTGCGGCTGAAACACAAAACAAAACCAAGAGATACTGTAAGTACATTGTATCTATTCTGATTTTTAAGCCAAACTAATAAAAAATATTTTGCATTTGCACCTTTTTCCAGAGCAGTATCACTGGTCACTGCTTCTCATAAATCATCAGAATCCAATGGCTCCATCTTTTGCATACAACAATCTGATCAGCATTTTTGTTAAAAAAACCAATTCTAAACATTCAGCTGCTCATTTTTTTCATAGAAGGCATTTTGATATCAGTAAACACGCCATTACAAATACTGGAAGAAAACTGATAATCCGTGAGAAAACTACTGATAGTAAGCATGAATGAAGAGGGTCCAAGAAAAGGAAATCGATCAACCGACCCAACCTCAATATTTCCGGCACTTCAGGGCAACACAACAATTTTTTTGGCATTAGGGGTCACGCTCTCAAAGATAGTTTTTTGGAGCCTAGAACTTGTGATTGCACAATTAGATTCAACTGTTGGATTTGGTATGGTTAGGATTAATTAATCTACTGAGGGGGTTTGATTGGTCACAATTACAGTTTTCTTGTTGAACTTTAGCGACTTCTGACTTGGTTACAACACTAATTTCATTGTGTCATCCAAGGATACGATCATCATGCATCATCAACTTGACAGTACTTACATTTCTTCCTGTCCTTATCACTGAATGAGGACTCCGAAGATTGCGACTCTGAATCGGAACTGTCGCTGCTAGAAGAACTAATCTCTTCATCGAACGAGGACAGATCACTGGTGTGTACAGAACTGACTGTGATATCCGATATGTCCGACAAAGCATCTGAGTCAGCATCAGAGTCTCCAGCATTGTCCCGCTTTCGCTTTGAGGATTTTGACGCCAAGTCGGTGATGGTTCCTTCTGCTATTACCAAACTGTCATCTTCCTCCTCCGTCATCTTAGATAAGTCTTTGTCACTCGATGATACCTTTAATACATGCACAGATTCATCTTTCGACTTAATAGCTGTCATCGTGTCCCCTATTTTCATTTGTTCTGTTTGTTTCACAAGGGTAGCGCCCCCTGATTTCTGCTGCTCCAGAATGGACGCAAAACCCGCCATTTTGACCGAGGCTTCTTCTGGGCTAGTGGCGATACGGATTTCAGGAGACTTCTTTTTGCCGGAGTCAGGAGAGGGAACCTTGCTCAATGGGGGCAAGGTTGATGAACCTGTATCAGTCTCTGCTGCAATGTTAGTTCTAACAGTGATATCAAAATCATCTGCATCATCAATGTCTACCCCAGGGATTGGAGGCTGGGGAGGCGGAGACTCAGGCTCGTCTTCTAATTCAACAGGGGATACTAATCTGATGTCTGGTGAGCTTGTTGGACTAGGGGTGGAGATGTCCATGTCCTCTTCACCAATGCCATCCTCGTCTTCAGGTGGAGGAGGTGGACGTGGGGCTTCAACAGAGGGAGCGTCAGGAGGTGGGGCTTCTGGAGGTGGAGCAACCATGTCTGTGGGGTTAAAAAGTTTATTTGGTTAGAATGGTAACATTTCAGGATGCTATTTGAAAAAAGGATGGGGAATGATCAATGACATATTTCAGTTCAAACAAGCCAACATGGGAGGATTCTTTCATAAGTTGCAAGAAAATAAATGGGTTTGTGTGAATTACAAAAAAAGAATGTATGGATTCTTGCCCAAATAACTTGGTATAACTACTAACTGATAAGTATAAGAATCCTGATCCCTGCAATTTGGTTCAGAAAAATCCTATCAAGGATGATTTCTATGATTCTTACTGGGACTAATCTTGTACTAGTGTGAGTGAGAACAGTATAAAACATCCATTCTAACCTGTTTGCAACGACTGTGTATTGTTGGCAGCATTCATCACATCATTATTATTAGAAGGACCGGCGACTGATCCTGGATGTAAAGTGGCCCGGACAAGCTGCTCAATCTTGGGACGAAATATGTGCTGAATTTTGGGCTCGACGACCTGCTCTATGATTCTCTCGACACCTGTGGCAAGCATCTCTGACCTGGGAGGAAGATTTAAATGTTGTGTAATTTGAGAAAGCATGGCAACAATTGAAAGATAAAGTGTGTAACAACAAGTAAGAACATTGAAGTGTGAACGATTAAATAAGGTGATATATTCACTGCAAGACTGGATTCTATTTAAGTTCCCCACAAAATGTTAACCAACTTTTCCCTTGATAATCTCAAAGAGCAGCCTGACCCTGGAGGGAGGCATGCATTGAAGGTTGAACCCTCACCCCCCCCCCCCCCCAATCCCTCCTGGAGGGGGAGGCATGCATTGAAGGTTTTACCCCCCCCCCCCCCCCCCAATATCCCTAGGTATGAAGACAAGGCCTATTTTGATGAAAAACCAATTAGCCCCATAAATTGGTCCAACCTCCCCCACATGGTAAGATTTCTCCTAATAGGCAGGCATGCACGCTTTGTTCAAAATTTTTAAAAATTAAATTTTAAAAAAAATAGATCGGTCAGGCCATGATAAACCAAGGTTTTTGTTGTCGCCTAATAATAAAATCTAGAAACAAACTTTGCCCTTCCTTTCACCAAGGCCAATGACATGTTAGAGACTAGTATGTGGCTCATTCCATGAAGTTGGGGCATTTGTTAAAATAGCAGAATTTGGTACTTTAGGCAGCTTATAAACGGTTTTACTCTATGTGTATATCAAATTTTTTAAGTGTCCAAAAACAGTACTAGGTTATAGTATTGAGCCATGAAAAAGAAATTAAAAATCGACCCTTCCTTGAAGAAAAAGAAAAGAAAAAATGAGGTGGTGTCCAAGACCATTTTTGCTAAAAAACGTGACATGGAAAACACAACCATTAATATGAGTTTTATGTAAGCAAAACTATCATAGAATTGCTTGGAAATCGATTTGATTAATAAAAGATACATGTATTCATAGTTTACTGACCAAAACACCTCGTCACGCTGGACTGATTTTTCACCCAAGCAACATGAAAATTGCCTTTCCGATGCTACGCACGGTGTCCACAAAATATACACGTGTAGCATCGGGAGTTTTCATTGCTGAATGGGGGTAGTTCTCTATCATACATTTTTAAATTATTTTCCAAAATTAAGAGCATTTATCAATTGAAAACTATTGCAAATGAGAATAAATTTCATGAAGACCATTCCATATATTCATGAAAAAGTATACCGTGCCGTGTGCATGGTGTCCTAACCATAAAATGTAGCATCGTGATAAACATCCTATGCAATTTGTGTCAATCCCCCCCTGGAGATAAATAAAACATTCCATATTTCTTTTTGTAAGGATAGAGGTCAATAGCTATCAGGTTTGTTTGGAATTTGCCACATGTGGGCTAGTTTTATCAAGGTTTCAGTCGCTGATGTCCCGTTGTAGCATCGGGACTTTTATGTAGCATCAAAATGTAAACATTGGATAGTTTTGTGAATGGTAAGTGCGGTTGTAATTATTTCTTAATGTTGCTTGTATGTCTGTATTTATTAATGCATTTTTATTGGGAAACACTGGGAAACACTGAATCAGAATTTCTTTTCATGTTATGATATTAATTTTGAGTCACAGACGCCATAATAATTTGGCGTCCATGTAGCATCGGGCATAGCATGGGCAATATTTTGCATTGAGTATCGTTATAGTTCATTGAAATTGTAATTTTTTTGTAGAATCACATCATTAATAAACTTTGAAGTTAATAATGAATTAGTTTTTGCTCTTTTAATGCTAATAATATAGCTTACCAATACGATGCTACATGGACACCATGTCCATGTAGCATTTCATAAAATTTGCCTAATTAGACTAAAACAATTACCCCATTCGAAATTATCCATCACCCAAAACATTCACGGTGTCCATGTAGCATCGTAATACTTAAGTACACAGAAAAGGTAAATTTTACATGAACAGTGTTTAGATAAATTTCAAGCAATTCACTCTGTGTATCTACTTGATATGATGAACAAGTAGACAAACCATTCACACTTGTAATTATAATTGTAACAGTATGAATAGTCTTATTATTAACAATGTTACAAGACGCGGTGTCCATGTAGCATCGGTAGTGCATTTTATAACATTATACAGGTAAATAATACTTCATATACTTACTTTATGACTATAATGTAATCAATGTGCATGGTTTATAGAGTACTTTACATCAAACAAATATTGATATGTACTTTATTTAAATTCATTATACAAATTGCAAAATAAAGAGTCACTTTTCAATGAGTTTTTACATAAAACAGTTAATCTACGATGTCTTGTTCGTTAAGTTATGTTCAACCTAGACAAATCTGGTTTCTTTTCATGTATTTGTGGTTGCAAGTAGTTAATTGAGGTATAGAAACTTGGCCCACATCTTAAGCTAATTTATTAGAAAATGATATGGAAATGGGAAATGGTGTCCATGTAGCATCAGGATTTTTGGAAATGTCATCCAACTGCTGAACATGTGCGGTTATTTTACACCAAATGTTACATTAAAAAAAAGAGTTCTACATTGGACTTTGGTAAATGTAGAACCTAAAAAAGAAGAAAGAGTTGGAAAATATCCATTTTGAAAATTTCACTTGGATGTCACATAATATGCCCCAACTTCATGGAATGAGCCATGTACCTTTCCCATATCTCAGTCATACCCAAAACCTGCTGGGTTACCATTTCTGTGAATGCATTTACAACCATGAGCACATGATTGACAGACACAACACATATCAAGTCATACATGTATTATTCACTTTAAAGATGCTGTCTGACGTTTAGTTTTGGTAAATGTTGGATTTTTAGGGTACACCTTTTCCAATACATTGTACTAAAGAAATACATAGCAACACCTTTGGTTTCAGAGATCCTTTTTTTCCTGCCTACTCCCCCCCCCCCCCCCCCCCCCCCTCATATTTCCACCTTTCCTTTGTTTGCCCATGTTCACTTTTCATTTATAACATGCGCTTGAAAGATACTACATTTTTAGCCTCCAGCCACTGTGCTCCTGACCCCTCCCCCTCCCCTAAACCGACTTACTGATTAATCTGTCTCCTAAGGCTGTCTCTGAGCTGGTTTTTATTCATGTTTGGTTCCCATTTATGCTGACCTAGGTAGTTTGATACGTAACCCTCCACACGTTGACGAAGGTTCTGATATGCCGGCTGCAAAAAAGAAGACCAAACCAAAACATTACACATTATAAATTTCTTAACAGGCACTAAACTATAACAAATCTAGACAAAATACCTCCTTTTAAAAGTTCAAAAAAATGCCAGTAGGGGTCACTCCACACCATTATGTCCCCAAACAATCGAAAATGTTGAATTTTAATGTCAAAATTACTTAAAATAAACTTTAAAATGGTTTGAAATGTCTATGTAATTTCAGGCAATTTTTACAAAACAAATTTGCTCGCATGGCACACAGTTCTTCAACAACTTTTTTTCCTTGCCCTCAACATTTTTACTTGCTCCCTGTTTGACCCCCCCCCCCCCCCCCCCCCAATGGGTATATAGGGATAGGGCTTTTAACAATGACATTTTATAAATGTGATATACTTGTACATGTATTATACGGCTATATTGAAAAAATCTTTTGTCTCAAAGCTCTTCAGTTTTTTAAAACCTAATGCGGAATGCGATTTAAAAAAAAAAATTATATAAAATATTGAAACCCTTGTAAAAGTGAACTTTTGTATTCAAAATGATGTGATCAATGAAAATCTGAAAATATATATTTTTCTTCTTTCTAACGTCAATCAACTAACGCGCGCAGGAGCTTTGAGACTTTTTTTTAATATAGCCTAATGCTATTTAATGTTTTTTATTTCATCATCTTTATTAAAAAAATATAAAGAAGCAAACACACACACCCAAGAACATCTAGGCCTATGCTGACCCCAGGCATGCAGGCTTTGCCGTTTGAAATTGGCAGGGGAGCTTTTAATCGCTCTCCTGAAGTGCTCTAGGAGAGCATTAGGAGAGCATTTTAAAAGCTCCCCCGGAATAATCGAGGAGAGCAATTTATGACCAAGTGAAACGTCGGATTATGTCGCTGATCGGCTTTCCCTGTTTATAGCGGTCGCGGTAGCCTCCATTTTTATTTTGGTTATCCCCCACTGAAAACAGTGCCGCATTTATTTATCGACCGGTCAACTGATGCTGCTTAAATTTGATACGTCAAAAATAAAAAGAAATGTTAAGCATTTTCATCACGAACTGTACGGTCAATTTATGCTGCTTGCACTTATCGACCGGTCAACTGATGCTGCTTTGATACGTCAAAAATAAAAAGAAATGTTACGCATTTCCTTCACGAACTGTACGGTCAATTTATGCTGCTTGCACATGTTTTGGAATTAATGAGAGCCGCTGCTACAGTGCAACAGAGCATAAATTTCCAAATATTGAATTATAAATATAGTGCCTCCTGATTGTTGTACAACAATGAACATTTCAATCCTAAGTATGTGTATCATGTATAATCAAAACAGCTTTGTTTTAAAGTACTATTTCGTGTCCTTGTATGATTATCAGCATTGTTACATTTCTTATTGAACCTGATTTCAGATTGGCCAATACTTGATTATCCATACACGCTAATCCAACCAGCTACTGCCTACTTCCTTTCATGGCCTTGACTATTTAAACATTTCTGTTTTATTTAGACTTAGTGCAGGCCTTTAACACGATACCTGTTTGTACACCCCCTGCATGTCAGCACACGGTCACCTTAAAGTAACATACACCATTATGACTGCACACTGGCGAATTGCATTTCAAATTTCATGTAGCGCGAATTTTAAACCACTGGTCCCTTTAGCATGGGCATGTCCTTGAATATTCCTTCCATTGTTTGCGTGCATGGCTGCACAAGTATTAATAGACTTTTGCCAAGTCTGTGTACAGTTGTATGAAATAGTGGTTACATGTGTTTTTTTCTCTTTTTAAATATACTAAATGTTTGGAGGACGATATTTTAAATACTAAAGGGATATTGAATTATCTGCTCAGACCATTCTTTTAAGCACATCTTTACCTTTAATTTGATACCAGGCAAGTCTGGTTTGGATACACAGTATTACTTAATAATTTCAACGAGTTTGGTCATGAATTAAGCTTAATTAAGACAGATTTTGGGTTTTTGTTAAAAGTCAAGATAAATGTGAACTTTTTCTCAGACAGTATTGTTGGCAATGATGGGAACTTCATTTCCTGTAACTTTGGTGTTTATAGCATTTATAGTTTTTGCTGGAAATTCCAAAAAGCAAAATGCTAATGTATTTCTTTATAATATGCTAATCATATGCAAATAAGGTCAAACCTTTTTTTCTCTATGACATTAAATCACCAAGCTGTATTCTATAATATGACATTGTCTCCTTGTCTTACATATGTTACTTTTTGAATTAGAGCGTAATTTCAATAACATGCACTTTTGGAACTTTATGCTCTGTTGCACTGTAATACAGTGACAACCGCGCCCAATTGTGCTCCTATCCTTGCCAGAATGAGATTCTACACTAGTACAGGGTGTGGTTGAATTTACGCGATTTCCAGGGGGAGATTTTTTTATAGCAACACTGACAATATTTTATTTATTTACGTTTTTCGACTGTGTGTAAGGTATAGTAATAATATTGAGGATGGACAATTAAGGAGCGCGGACAATTAAGGAGCGCGATAAATCGCGCGACCAGAAATGGGTTAAGGAGCGCACTAGGCGCGCGATTGCATCGCGCGCCTCAAACGGCAAAGCCTGGGCATG
This sequence comes from Ophiura sarsii, assembly GCA_035610835.1. Taxonomy (NCBI): domain Eukaryota; kingdom Metazoa; phylum Echinodermata; class Ophiuroidea; order Amphilepidida; family Ophiuridae; genus Ophiura; species Ophiura sarsii. The sequence continues at coordinate 49,249,692 of CM069451.1, forward strand.
GGAGTTACATATAAACACAAGAACATACAAATCAATACAGTATTGAAAGAAAGCAAAACAACGGAATTTATAAACAAAACAACAACAACATCATGGCGGCACAAAAATATCTAAATGAGCTCCTGGATGTTCCACTCCGGCTCATGTCTGGCATTGTAGATGGAATATGAAGAGGTAAGAAGCGATTTTGACATTTTGTTTTTGAGTTCAGAATATTTTGTGGAGCTTTTCATTTGCCTGAAGATACTAGTCATCCTCTTCTTATTGTCCGTGTCAATCAATCTCCTTGAGCCGATCTCAATGGCGATTAATGAGCAATCAAAGCTTGTATACTTCTATAATGCTTTTTATCGTTTTGTACCATTTTTACCATTGTAAAGCCCCTAGTGACTGGTTCTGATGTTACGCGCTATATAAATCATGCTTATTAAATATTATTAATGTGTAACATTGGAAACGGCCTCATTTTTCATTCAAATGACCACTGCATCATCAATATTGGTGCTATTGTGACAAATGGGTTTGTAAATGCTTTCTCCGTGTAAGCACATTACATTGTATGTTGATCTTATGTTTTCTTTTGGATGATTTATTTAATTGTGAAACCTTCAAGACAGATACATGAATACTGCACCTTTCCTCATAATGTACAGTATGGGGTACAGTATTAGCCCCCAGGAAATGTGAAAAATAGTATTAATGTTATTGTTAGTATGCATGCAAAATTGATATACTTACCAATTGTATGCATTATTAGGCATGTTCATAAAATTATGAAAATAAAATTATCTCTTTGAAAATGGAATACATGGAAACAAAGTACTTTACAATAACAAATGATGGTTCAACCATGTCTGCAGGCTAAATAATAATAAAAAAAGTAATAACCAAAAGTAGCTTGCCTCAAATTGCTGAAAACTGGGTATGTGTCATGCACATTTTAAACCATTTTATTTAGGTAAAAAAGGGTTTACTTTCGTGATGTCTCATTGCTTGTGCAGGGTTATATAGACATCAGTGAATACATCCTAGCCACATCGTACTACATCTCTGTATTTAAAAGAGGTAAATATAGAGTTTTCTACATATTTTGGTCAACTAATTTTCAAAAAAATGTTGCCCTCTGTAGTCAATGATATGAACAACCAACCCTAGCATTGTCACAAGTGTGGACATTATTTTGCATGCATTCTACATCATGCATATCACATGCGTCTGTATGAATGTCACATGATTATGAATTAAGATTATTTTGAGCATTATTATGCCATTACTTTTTACGCCATACGACTTTACGTGGTGTATTAAGTGTTGGTAACACCGATTTAGTAGGGTAGGGTTTGTAGGCCTATGTGTTCGGAGCTTACCCCATTTTAGAGGTGCTCGGACATGCATGTGTACCCGCTTGGTATGTTCATTACCGCCCCCCCCCCCCCCCCCCCCCCCCCCCCCCCGGGTGACTGGCTGGCTGGTGTTGCGGGGAAAAATCTGAAGTTCCAGCCCTAAATATATAATTAATATGTCTTAAGACTTAATTCAATATGGAAGAAAATGGGCAATATTGTATTTAAACATGCATGTAAAGCCAACTTTTCTTATTAATAATATAATATTCATGTATTTACCTTTGTGTCTACATCTGCGAGACAGTCGCGTCGAAACTGGTCAAATATTCCTTTCGACTTTAACTGGTCAATTATATTATTGACCACGCCGGGATCAGCTCGACTTGGTACAGGATCCATCTTGGAGGTCATGTTGATTGTGTAGACTGCACAATTTATTTAAAGAGATCCTCTACTTATATCAAATCTGGCTGTAAATAACGGCACTAGAACATAAGAAATACAGCGAGAGATCAGAATTTCGTCAGTGTGTGAGTGACCTTTGACATCTGCTGTGTGCAAGAGGTCACCCAAGAGGGCGTCTCAATTTTCGCGCCAAATATTATCCCTGAAAACCCCAGCTATTTTTCCAATTTATACTTGATTTCGATACAATATATCATCTGTAGCATCACAAAACATATCTATCCCTCTACTTTAGGTAGATTCAGTTTGTGAACTTCTAAAAATAAATATATAAATAATAATACTTCCGGTTTTTGTTATTTGTGAGTAAAAGTAACTAATCTGTTCCAAGTTTTGGTAAATAAAATAACATTTTGAAATGCAATTTATTCTTATATGAATAGCTACAAATACAACGTTTTCCTGACAGAAGTATTTACAGTTAATCGATATAATGAAAATACAAACTTCTGTTGATATGAAGCGCCCGGCTAGCTCAGTCGGTAGAGCACAGGACTCTTAATCCTGGGGTCGTGGGTTCGAGCCCCACGTTGGGCGCATATTTTTCGCATTTTTTTACATATTTAATTAATACTCACTATATCATTATGAGCAAATGCACTAATATATTAACATTCTACGGACTTCATTTTTCAGCACTCCAGTGCTCTCGCAAACCATTGATGGTGTGGTCACTGTAGCTAGTGTAGTGTATGGCTAAATGCTAAGGGATGAAGTACAGTAGAAAATCTTTACAAACCGTCACTTTCCAAACACCCAAACACTTTCCTAACACTTTCCTAAAGATTTTTAAGTCAATGGAATTGGATTGTTAATTCCTATTGGAGGTTTGAAAAATACTACAAGTCACGACTTTCGAATCCCCTGGCTGGGAGATCAACTAAATGAGGTCAAAGGTCGCATAGGGGTCATGTTCCCACGGTGTTCATGTTTCTTTTCTCCAAGTTTGACGTCAATCGGGCAACTATTACGAATTGACCTCTGGATGACTTTTGACCTCGGATGACCTTTAATCTATTTTAGACATGTTCCCCCGGTGTGTATGTTTCTTGTCTCCAAGTTTGACGTCAATCGGGCAACTTAAACGATTTGACCTCTGGATGACCCTTGACCTCAAATGACCTCGGATGACCTCAAATAATTTTTTGACATATTCCCCCGGTGTTCATTGCACGATTTAACCCCTTGTTGTCCTTTGACCTTGGATGACCTCTAATGAGCGCTGACCTCGAATGACCTCTAATTATTTTTAGACATGTTCACCCGGTGTTCATGTTTCTTTTCACCAAGTTTGAAGTCAATCGGGCTACTTTTACGAGTTGACCCCTGGATGACCCTTGACCTCAGATGACCTCGGATGACCTCTAATTATTTTTTGACATGTTCCCCGGTGTTCATTGCACGATTTAACCCATTGTTGACATTTGACCTTGGATGACCTCTAATGACCGTTGACCTCGGATGACCTCTAATTAATTTTAGACATGTTCACCCGGTGTTCATGTTTCTTTTCTCCAAGTTTGACGCCAATCGGGCAACTTTTACGAATTGACCTCTGGATGACCTTTGACATCAGATGACCTCGGATGACCTTAAGTCTATTTTAGACATGTTCCCCCGGTGTTCATGTTTCTTGTCTCCAAGTTTGACGTCAATCGGGCAACTGAAACGATTTGACCTCTGGATGACCCTTGACCTCAAATGACCTCGGATGACCTCCAATTATTTTTTGACATATTCCCCTGGTGTTTATTGCACGATTTTGCCCCTTGTTGACCTTTGACCTTGGATGACCTCTAATGAGCTTTGACCTCGGATGACCTCTAATTATTTTTAGACATGTTCCCCCGGTGTTCATGTTTCTTTTCTCCAAGTTTCGGGCAACTCACTTACGAGTTGACCCCTGGATGACCTTTGACCTCAGATGACCTCGGATGACCTCTAATTATTTTTTGACATGTTCCCCGGTGTTCATTGCACGATTTAACCCATTGTTGACATTTGACCTTGGATGACCTCTAATGTCCGTTGACCTCGGATGACCTCAAATTATTTTTTGACATATTGCCCCGTGTTCATTGCACGATTTAACACCTGTTGTCCTTGGATGACCTCTAATGAGCGTTGACCTCGGATGACCTCTAATTAATTTTAGACATGTTCACCCGGTGTTCATGTTTCTTTTCTCCAAGTTTGAAGTCAATCTGGCAACTTTTACGATTTGACCCCTGGATGACCTTTGACCACCTCGGATGTCCCCTAAATAATTTTAGACATGTTCACCCGGTGTTCATGTTTCTTTTCTTCAAGCTTGAAGTCAATCGGGCAACTATTGTGAATTGACCCCTTGATGACCTTTGACCCCAGATTACCTCTTATTATTATTTGTAATGTTCCCCCGGTGTTCATTGCACGATTTAACCCCTTGTTGACCTTTGACGTTCATTGCACGATATAGCCCCTTGTTGACCTTCGACCATGGATGACCTCTAATGACCGTTGACCTCGGATGACCTCTTATTTTAGACATGTTCACCCGTTGTTATGTTTCTTTTCTCAAAGCTTGAATAATTTTAGACAGGTTCACCCGGTGTTCATGTTTCTTTTCTCCAAGTTTGAAGTCAATCGGGCAACTTTTACGATTCGACCCCTGGATGACCTTTGACCTCAGATGCCCTATGCAAATTAGACCCCCAAAAAAGCAGCCACAGCATATGACCATGGCCTACTTGTCGCTGAAGGTTTGAAGTCAATCCGTCCATCCGTTCAAACGGATACAGCATTCCTAACACACACTTTCCTAACACTTCAATGCTTTCCCAACGCTTTCGGTCTAACGCTTTCCTAACACTTTCCTAGTTATAACGCTCTCCTTATACTTTCCTAACACTTTCCGAACACTTTCCTAACGCACGCTTTCCTATAATACTTTTCTAACATTCCGAACACATGATGGATCTTCGAGATTTCTCACGCCGTCTCGAGTCGAACGAGGGCGCTATATCACCCTACCGTTAATGTTCCCATTTTCAGACGATACCGGACATGCCCGTTCACGAATATTCAAGGTTCAATATTATAACAGAAAGTTGCGGTTGGCATTAAATAATATAAATATATGACGTCAACAGTATAAAATGCAGTGGTTATAAAGTATTGTATCAGTGTAAGGTTAAATTCAATGCGTACTGTATACGCCGGGACTGTACTAGATTATAGTGGCGTAGCTAGGGTTTTCATATTGGTGAGGGCGGCAAGAAATACCAGTGAACCGCCAAGATTTCCCCGCCACGCGAACATTTGCTATCTTACTGTCATAATTCCATGATTCCCCGAACAATATGATATACTTTTTATGGCCAATAGATTGGTTTTTAAAATGTTAATAATTATATAGGTAGGCCTATATTATGTGATCTTTTCCAGGGGATGCCCTCAATCCTCGAAAAAAATTGGAAGCAGATTTTCTTGCAGATTTACTTTTCTGATCATAAATCATAAAATACATTCCAAGTTACAGAGCGATACGGATTCCTAATAACCTCAAAATCATGGCTTTAGAGTGAATTTAGAGTAAAATTTTGAAAAATAGATTGTAGCCTACCGCTCGGTACAATCTATTTTCAAACCATGATTTTGAAGTAATTGATAGAGGGCGCTACTTGGATCACATAATATGCCTTTAATTTAAAGTGTTGACGTCCCATTGTAATTTGTAACACATGTGAACTTTCACCCTAAATCGAGATCAAAGGTCAATATAACATCCGAGTTGGCAAGGATGTCCACCTAGGTTGTATATGCTACTACAGACTGCAAAGAACATTTTGGTATGTGTCCCTACTACAATGGACCTCCGCTAACTATTAACATAATCTGAACGTACGCAATAATGAACTATATCATCTGAAACAAATAACTTTCCAACACAGTCATAACACACACCTAACACACAACCTTTCGAACATACGTTGCTAAATTTATATATTCCTAACAACAATCTTTACTTTCCTCTATATCGCACTTTCGTAACATGATTTCCAAACATTTTCATCACTCCACAAAAACTTTCCGAATATAGGCCTACTTGCCAAACACTTTCCTAATACATTCCTAACACAGTCTTCAAATCCGAACGTGCGTTATCTCTTCTGAACTATTAATATGTGTATTCCTAAAAAGAGACCAATTTTCCTAACACTTTCCTAAGGGAGCAGTTCCATTTATACGCGATAAATTTATCACGACTGTATCGGGGCCTGATATGTTTTGGACCCGATGTTTTTCAAGTTGATATGCGATAAAATAGTCATCAGGCCCCGATAAAATAGACATCGGGGCCCGATACGAGGCCTCTGCCATACCCTGGGGTATGTTTAGCAAATAGAGCGGGACATTGTTTAGCAAATACACGAGGATAATACAATTTACGTTAAACATCCATAATCAATAACATTATCTCTAAAAACATGAAAAGCTGAATTTGTACCTTACAACTAGAATAAATAACCCGAAGCTCTATTTACATACCGACCACTTATCTTTCGTTATATTTAAACAAGCGGTAATACGCTACTCGATAAATAATCCTTTGCTACTCGCAACTGTACGCGATAAAAATCTCATCGGGGCCTGACTAAAAAACTCATCGGGGCCCGGAACATTCTCGCAATTTTTATCGCGTACAAATGGAACTGCTCCCTAACGAACACAGCCGGCCCTAACACATACCTAAACACAACCGTCAAATCTGAACGTACGTTTAAACAATAATGAACTAGATAACGTTAAAGGCATATTATGTGATCTTTTCCTGGGAGCGCCCTCTATTCATGATTTCTTTTTAGAAAGTAGATTTTCTTGCAGATTCACATTTCTGATCATAAATCGTACATACATTCCAAGTTACAGAGCGATACGATTCCTAATTACCTCAAAATCATGGTTTTAGAGTGAATTAAGACTAGAAAAAAATAAGTTGTCGGATATCCGACAGTTTATTTTCGCTCTAAATCATGATTTTGAAGTAATTAAGAATCGTATCGCCCTGTAACTTGGAATATATGTACAATTTATGACCAGAAATGTAAATCTGCAAGAAAATCTGCTTTCAATTTCCAATGAAATTTCTGTAGGGTTCCTTTTAGAACCAAAAAAGGTTCTAAAAGGGTTCTTTAGCCAAGAAAATGGTTCCTCAAGCTTCAAGAACCTTTTGGGAAAAAATTATGGAGAACCCTCAATGGTTCTTGGTAAAACGGTAAAAAATGTTTTTAGCCAAGAAGAAATGATTTTTAACAGTTGAAAAGGATTAAATTTGTTTACATTTCTCTTGAATTTGCATATTACATAAAAACAAAAAAGTAAATATACCTTTAGGTCTTATTTAAAATTTGAAAGTTCTTCAAAGAACCATTCTAAGGTTCTTTTTAGAACCTTTTAGGCCAAAAGGTGCTCCCCGCGGGACAAAAAAGGGTTCTTAAACGAACCATTTTTTCTAAGAGTGTAGCGTAACGTAACTATAGGGTCTTCATTTCTGGGGGACTGTGATCTGGGGAATTGAAGGGCATAACCGACTTTTTTTGTTGTTTATAGGCCTAATACATAGAGTTTGTTATTTCATTTGGAGGGCATCAGGGGGGCACTCCTTCTGGCATGCAGGGGAGGGCCCCCTCTAGTTGGCCATAGTTATACGCCCCTGGATCGCCGCCTCTACCGCCTATAGCACTTTCCTAACACATTATTCACTGTCACGTCACAATCTTTAAATCTGAACGGGCGATGGATGGACCTAACACAAATAACTCATAACTTTCCATGAAATCGAGCTACCCCCTTCGCCATTTAGACGATACCTCATTGCCACTTTTTTTCCTAACATAATCTTCGAAAAGATAATGTCGCATTGCAAAATTACTGAGCCCTCTGTCATGTCGTAATGATGGCTACGACCCTTTTTTCTTCATTTTGTGGTAAGATAGATAGGCCTAGCCTGTGGTGGGTCACTCACTGACATATCATGAACATTGAAGTCATGAGTTTTGCTCTCTGGAACATGTGTTCTGTATAGTAATTGGTCGATTTTGGGTTAATATTAAGCCTAAAAATAAATAAATAAAATGCAAACTGTTTTACATGCAGCGGGACATGCAGCTATACATACCACTCCGGCCCGAGACCACTATTTTTCGGCTTCTTCACACCTAGCCCACATAGGTCCATGCATCCTTCGTTGCTGGGTTTTTTGTGTGCTCTCGTTGACTCGACTGCGTCACACGACTGTCTCATCTCTGCTATTTGACGCTATTTGATACACCATGGAGGTATCATGATATCATTATCATAGGTCCATGCAAAAGGCATTGTAGAGTTTTTTGGTCCATGATAGGCCTACTATCCACCGCAGACCGTACGCGTAGTCAAGGTTGGTCATTGAGAAATTTGAGCCATCCTGGGACTCAAAATTTCGATGAATCACAACCACACATTGGACTGGTCGGGTTCAGATCAGAAATTTCCTTAGGAATAATGTCACTTTTAGAAGTAACACTGCCACAATTCCTACGCCAAGTGACCGACAATGGAACTTAACTATGGGGATTGAGGTTAATCATAGCACCACTGTTTACAAATAATCACCTCTCTTGCAGTTCTGACCTCAAATTGCTGATTATACATGTAGAACACTAGTAGTATTATGCGATGAGCGATTTAAATACACAACATTGACAGTTGACACCCATGTTTTCTAAGGGACCGTTCATAAATACTTTGGTGGGGTGGGCTTGATAATTTCATTTTTGGTATATCGCCATGCCACAATTTTTTTTGACCACCGCCCCCCCCCCCCCCCCTCCCCCCCTGTATTATACTGCCTGCACCTGAAACTTTCTTGTCAACCACTTTTTGGTGTGTGTAATGCCTTGCAATAATGCAATAAGTTCATTCCTTTTACTCATTACTCATCACCTGTCCCGGGGGAGGGGTGGATTTAGATATTTGTTGGTAGGGATGTGCCGCCAGCAAAATGAAATTTGACACCAAAATGTACCAATTTTCGGGGGGAAATGGACACAACATGTTTACCGGAAATCCATAATTTTTCCTATATATTTGACAGATTTTGCTAAAATGTCGGTGAAAAACAGCAAAATTAAGGATGTTAGACCCATTAATTTACCAAAAATAGCTTTGAAAAGGGGGTCATCCATAGTTTGAAAATGGGACCCTATTTGGCGACACATCCCCGTAACCTCATATCCACTAAGCATGCTCTCCCCCCCCCCCCCCCCCCCCCCGGGCACCTGCCCCCCGGCCCCCCCCCCCCCCAAGGTATACTGAATAGCCTATACTCCCCCCAATGGCGTAGCTAGGATTTTTTCAGGGGGGGGGGGCAAGATTTCGTAAAAGGTAACAAATAAGGGCCAATCATCAGTGTTTTACTCATTTTTTCAACAAAAAAATGTCTTTTATTTTTAAAAACCAGGCGAAAATTGTTATTTTTAAATGGTTAAAACGCATATAAGCCCTATTTCCGAAGAGTGGGGCGGGGGCACAAAGGGGGCGGGGAGCAAACATTTCTGTCAGGGGGGGGGGGGCAACTGCCCCCCCCCCCCCCCCCCGAGCTACGCCACTCCCCCGTATACGGTATGTGTAATCTCCATATGATATGAATGATGTTCTTTTAAATGTTCTTTTAACGGTATATTATGTGCAGACGACGGTGGCTACGAACGGCCGTTAATTTTGAATTTCCGTTGGTTTCAATGTAACAATGGATTTTGATTATATGACCCCATAAAATTCATCATAGGTTAGAAGAAAATGTTTCCAATCCAAAACCGTTCGGGATGGCTAATCATCCCAATTGTAAATGCTATTTTTTTAATTTAAACCGTTGTTAAGCGGTCGTCCCATTCACTTGATCAGGTAACCTCGTTCGCATATTTTAACCTGAATACTCGTGAATACGCCTATGTCCAGCGTCGTCTGATTATGTGATCTTTCCAGGAAACGCCCTCAACATCGAGAAAAAAATTGAAAGTAGATTTTCTTGCAGATTTACGTTTCTGATCATAAATCGTAAATACATTCCAAGTTACAGGGCGATACGATTCTTAATTACTTCAAAATCATGGTTTTAGAGTGAAAATAAACTGACGGATTGTTGAGTTTTGTCCGACAACTTATTTTACTCTAGTCTAAATTCACTCTAAAACCATGATTTTGAGGTAATAATTAGGAATCGTATCGCTCTGTAACTTGGAATGTATGTCCGATTTATAATCAGAAATGTAAATCTGCAAGAAAATCTACTTTCTAAAATAAATCATGAATAGAGGGCGCTCTCTGGAAAAGATCACATGATATGCCTTTAAGACTACATGATGTACTCATGAGTTGAGTCCCGTAGTACAAAATTGAGTCCAAAAGAAATGGTAGGATTTTTGGGATACCATGTGCTGCAGAAATTCCGAAAGTTGCCGAAAAAGCTCAACTAAATAGGCACGCGTAAACCAGTCTTCTCCGTTAATTACCTTTCATTTTCCTTGTCAAAGGACGGCCTGCAACGCTGTAGTGTATGTACCGATAGGGGCTCACTCACTGTGACCGCTCCCCATCCTCTGATCTCACCCGAAAAAAAAAAGTTTGGGGCGGTTCTCGGATGGGAAAGGTCTCGGATGGGATAGGTTTTTGGCATAAGTAATGTTCGATGTGACAGTGAAATTACACACGGTATACCGTAACTTCTATAACAACCTTCCTCCAAATTTCGCAAACTATTTCACCACAAACCGTCACATACATACACGCACACAACACAAGGCAAGCACACAAATTTCATCTTCCTCTCCCAACGACCACGGCTGAAAAACATCAGATACTCTACTATGGTGCTAAGCTCTGGAACGCTCTTCCCAACACTCTCACAAATATCACAAACAAACATACATTTAAAAGGCAGCTCAAAAAGTGCTACATTTCTACATATGATACACACACCACACATACCATTCTTTCTCTAAGTAAAACATAAACTTTGTTCGCTCCTGATCCTCTTCTTTTCTCTTCTTCTCATCTACCTTAATTGTCATTCTATCCCCTCTCCTTCCATGCCTTCCTCTTGTAGAACATAACAAATGACTTAACTTACTTTTAACTTGGCAACTTTTGTCTCTTGTCATGTACATGTGTTCTGTATTGTTCTCTTTTTGTTTCTGTGTGTCTCTGTCAAGTGTATTGTTTTTGTGCTGTTCTGTCTGATCTCGTTTCGTGTTTTCTGTTCTCCCGTCATTAAAAATGCTCTAATTATTATCATTCTATTTTTGTGTCAAGGGTCCCCGTTATATAAGCCCGTCTATCAGGGTTTCCACTGGGGTTCATAGCCTCTATTCCATATTGTATTATAATTTCTTTGTATTACTTTTGCTGAATAAATTGAATTGAATTGAATTGAATTGAAAATGAAGATATACATGAATGTATCAATCAAAAAAAAAATACAAAGTCGACTATTAAAGGCGTAAACAGAAGCGAACTGAATCATAAAACTTTTACTTTCCATTCTTTTATCCTACCCCTTATTACTCTTGCCTCTCCGTTTAGTCGTCGTATAAAACGGATATCCTGGTTGTAACACCACATAATGATAATTAATTATTCATCGTTTTGGTTTCTATAATCATGATAATGGTGGGTAAATGTGAAAATAATGTAGAGGAAGCCAACATATTGGATTCGTCATTTTCATAGGTACAACGTGAGGCAAGAATGTCATCTACATTATATACACCAGGTAAGCGTTAGCTCATTATTATCTAATACGGTATGAGGAACATTAGCTGTTGAATAATTAGATTCGTAAATTAAAGATTAATTTTTGGTTCTATATAGGCCTATTAATTTCATTTTGAAAACAATCTTCAGTAAATGTTGTATTTATCCTGGCTTCCTCACAGTCAAATGGCACACCGTTTTAATTTGTTGACAAATATCCTACAAATACACATAGGCCTATAACAAATATTTTTGTTGAGATTTTCAGGTGATGCTTTGCCTAAGAACAACTCGCATGCTGAATTCCATATCCCCTCTCTCGTGATATATTTGAGCAGCACAGTACTGGCATGTTTGTGTCTATTATTGGTCGGAGGCTGTATTTATCACCATTGCAAACGAAGAGAAACCGGGTAACGTATACATACAAAAAAAGGCTTTTATAACCCGCTGTTTCTGAAAGACCACAGTGGGTTGTGATGATGCAAAGCAAATATATATAATATATACAGCAACCAAAGTACATGTATTGCTGATATGATTGATGGGTTATGGTACATCAACCAGTTTTAAATTCTTAAAAATAAGAAATAAAGTTTAACTTATACGGTACTAGTTATGCGGGAACTCTAAATAAAGCCATTTTAAAACCAGAAATATTCATTATAACTAAACACAGGTTCTTTATCATTTATTTTACTATAATCTTGAACCATTTTGGTTTATCAAACTTACTGCCATGGACTGATATTAAACCACGGGTTCATTTTACCACGACAGAGGAAAGGGTTCCGAAACTAATAACCAGCTTTATAATGTGATATAACTTATGGTTAATGGTTCTGTTCTTGGACGGCGATGCATTGATTGAATAAATGTATAAATTGTTCAGTGCCGACTATCGAAATGCATCAATTATCTTCTTCTATTACTAACAATTGTTGATTGATAGGGGTCAGTTTAAAGATGTATATTTGGTCACAGTGAGAAACAGCGCTCTCTAATTAACATGAAGCTCAATGATTGCATGTCAAATACAACATTGCAAACAAAAGTAGGGAACTCTAATTTGTCTCAGTAAAAGAGCATGATTTTGAGAGCGGGTTGACAAATATATCACCCCTTACTAACACGTTCGATTCAATTTTATTATTAAGGCATTGATGATGATGACAATATTAATCCTAACCTTCCTCAGCACTACAAAACACTATACTACACTACATGTGCTGGTGGCACAATCAAAGACGAGCTATCATACGCTGAAGAAAATCTTAAGATTTTCAAAGCTATATAACACAGTGGCGCGATGTAGGAGTGGGACTTTCGCGCAGGCGACCGAGTTCGATTCCCAGTGCAGGCGCGCGCACGGTTCTGATACTTGATTAATAATTTTCAAATTTACTATAATGTGTGATGGCCTGGTACAACCAACACATCATTAGCCATTGTTAACATTGTATTATATAGTTTCAAAAGGAAATGAAACAATCATGTAAACCGTCCAATATACATGTATGTCAATAAAAACTACACATCCATTCATACACTTATAGGTTGTGATATCTTTTCTATATATTATCACACACTACGGTATTTAGGCAATTTCACTTTCACTGCATGCATCCTTATTTTTACAAAGCATCATAATGTGTCATGTGATGGATGGTTGTAAAGATGACATCGCTTTTGAAATAGCCTAAATACATAGTCTGTTCTTAACCAATCACGTTTCAATTCCCCGATACTTTAAAAATAAACCAGTCTGAAATAAACACTCGTTAAAAGCCGGCCGCGGACGCTTGTTCATTGCAAATCGATGGTGTCTGCAAGATGTAGATAACTTACCGGATTTGTTCAGTACTTAGTCCTCTCTTTATTTCTTCTAACCACGCATTTAAAATAAAAATTACTTTTCTCTTTCACTCAGGCAAAAGCAACACGCTGTTCCGATAGACATACAAGGTACAGGGGCGTAGCTATGGATTTCTTTCGGGGGGAGGGGGCAAGATTACGACAATCTCGTAAAAAGGTGCCCCATTTTTCAGTCAGCTCAGGAAACCTGAGAGCGGGGTAAAAATGGTCCGGTAAATGGTTGTAACGCATAGGCCTACGCACTATACATCCGGAGAGTGGGCGGGGGTACAAATAGGGTTGGGGAGGGGGCATAAAGGCCCTTTTTCCTGTCAGGGGGGAATTTCCCCCCCCCCCCCCCCCCCCCCCCCCCCCTCTGCCCCCGGTATCTATGCCACTGACAAAGTATCGTAATAGTGATAGTAGTCGATCGTCCGTTTGCTCTGCCCATGGAAGAATACTGATTTAGCTAAACAAATCTCACGAATAATTTTAATGACTCCCCCTGTCATACTTGTGATTCCCTTTTGTACATTGTAAAATTTAGTCTGTGATAGGCTATATTGGTTAAAGTACGTTTCTATTATGACACGTAAGATATGATATTCGAACTAAACACCGCCAAACAAAGATCGCACTCTTAATTCAGGGAGGTCATAACTTTTTCAGATCTTTCTATGAATCTTGGACACAGAAGCGAACAATGCAAGTCTAATGCATCAAAACGTAGGTAACAGAATTGTTTCAACCGTCCTATATCTATTATAGTTGTCAGATAATAAAAGTACATACTATTATACCTCTCTATAGTGTGTGTTCATTCTTTTTATTTCTAAATGAGCATTATTAATCAGGTACCTCAATATAGACCAAACAAAAGAAAGGACCAAAATTGCGATCCTTCCTTATTTGTGACTCTGCTGTGATATTTACATACCCTTCGATTGAAAATATCTATCCATAATTCAATATCATTTATACAGTATTAAACACCACCGGTGTACAAAATGTACCCATCGGGGTGCCCATCGGTTCATTGGAGGACGGGAATCGAACAGGAACCATCACCACTTTGGTTCAAATTAACCTAGGCGATATTACCGAAGGAGCGACATTGACGAAATCCCACTCTCTCTCCACCAGCAAGCAAAACTGCAATGATGGATTGCAGACTAAGGATGGAGATGATCGTAGATCTTTGACCTTACAGACACTTTACGAGAATACACCACGTGGGATTCGGAAACAATACCAAGAGACAGCAAGCCAGTCTAGCGGGAATTTCCATACGATACTCCGAAAAGTTCAACGACAGCAGCAGGTATAAAGTGGACCAACATTTTGTAACGTTGTGGGACTAATTACTAATTTTGTTTTTCAAAAGAAAAACAATTCTGGAAGAAATTAGCATGATTAGTTAATTTATATGTACCTTCAACGAAAAAAAGATCGGGAAGAAAAAAATCAATATGTACGTTTGTAACATATAGAAAAACCAAAGTTTGCATTCTAAGAGTGCCCGACCTATGCTTTGCGTGAGAAAAGATGAATCAAACCAGCCTTTTGGTATTCTCCAGACGGTTTCATGAGTAACGCACATAAGGCCTAAAAAAAAAGTTTGATTGGCGTAACATGACCAAAACAAATAGGGTAGGTCGGTCGGGATTTTTTTTTTTTTTATAATGTTTTTTTTTTTTTAATCATCTACTTTTGAACACTTAAGACAGCAGTACACACAAATGAAGAGACGGCAAAAATTCCCTTTTCTTTAAACATTTTTATTTTTATTTATAGAAACCAACAGACTCTATGAGTACAAGTTTCTGCAGTTTTAAACAATAACAAACGTCAGATTTCAGGTTTTTTTGTATTTTGGTGGTTTTTTTTGTTTTTTCCCCCTCAAAATAATAACAAATATTCAGGGTCGGCGATGTATTTAGGGTCGGTCGGGTTACGCCAATCAACAACAAAAAAATTAGGCCTAACTAGAAGGTTCAAAAAAGTAAGCCTCCCCCTAAAATTAGATCACGTTTGTTTGCATAACTCCCCACTCAATTGAACGTTTTAAGAAATTGAAACACTTATGAAAAGGAAAAACACTTGGATATCCATAGAAAGTTTTTCCTTATCCCAGAATAGTCACATTTCCCCAATATGATGTTTTCAGAAAAAGTGGCACTTTTCAAGATCCTATAAATCCATTTTGTGGGGGACGTTAATACCTTTAAACTTGTCAAATTTGAGGTTAATATATATACCAGTTAGAACTTTGAAATTTAAACTCTTTATATTTGCTGGGCAAAATTACCCTACATACATGAGCCAACATATCCCCATTCTAATTATTCCAATTGTTTTGGCAGAACATTCAAATGTGAAAATGAAATGTGTGCAATTCCAATTAAAAAATCACTATGCTCGTGGACAAACACGTAAACTGAGTTGGGTTGTGCAGTAAAATGATTCACCAAAGACAAAAGAAAAATGCGATTGACTTCATTTTTTCACACAAAGCTAGGAACAAATATATCATTCTTGCAACTTATAAAAAGTTTCAAACTTCAACTTCGTTTTGAAAATAAGATGGATTCTTTTCACTATTATTATGTTAGAATCATTGATCATGTCAATTTGTGTTCTTTTCATCATCCAGGTTCGTCGGAAACTGCAATTGGTTATAATCCTTATATGCAGACGAAACCAGGCGACGAGACGACATTGACCAAGAAGGAAAAGCTCTACGAATCAATTCATTTGAAAAAATAGTCTGTATACAAGATAAAAAGAAAATGGCCATATCATCTGACAGCAAAATTAACTTTAAAGTGCGAAAAGGAAGTTTTAGATAGCCTACTGTACATGCTGTATGTACGAGGCTCAGTCATTAAGTAATGAAAGTGATCATGGTATGGAATGCATGAGCGATTCTATTGAGTGTTATAGTGTGATCAATACAAAGTATGAACCTTTGTCTTTCAAACAATACACTTTTGGATTTCTAAGTATGAACTATGACGTCATAGCATTAGCTTAAAGTTAGTACACTTGGGACACTGCTAAATCAATTATTTGGCGGGAAATTTGAATTGTTTAAATGAAACACGTGGTAAGAAGATTGCATAACATGACATCAGAAGCAGGTAAACCCCGATTTTTTTTCTCGCATAATTATGATACAAAAGACAATACCTTTAGTCCCTGTGTAATTTGAAATGTGTAGTATAAGAGGAAAAAGTATGGAGAAGCAATTGAATAAAAGGTATACAAATATCAGTATTTCAAATAGCCCATTTTCATTGAAAAATGCCCAGTCAGTGAGTGAATCACTAGTATTGCGGAAAATCAAACAATTTAGGGGGAAAACAAGCAATAAACCCATTTGAGAGATTCCATATGATAGTTAACTAATTATCTGAACTTATTCACATGAAACTTAGAGAAAATATGCGCATGCGCAGACGGCAGATAATTTTGAACTGGGCCAAATTGGCTACAATCATGAAATTTACCAGAAATATTGACAAATGCGTTTATCAATGTGTATAATTATTGTGCTTGTTAAAATGAAGATATACATGAATATAGAATTTTCAGAAATATTTTTTAAGGATGTACCCTTCCCTGATCTAAACTGCATTTCGGAATTCCTCTAGTTACAAGCTTTCTAAACATGTATACTTTTGCTATCATAGGTTGAAAACTTTGTCTGTAGTAATTTTTATAAATCCGGTAAATTGAGGCTGATATTATTCATGTCGACTGTGTAGCGAATAGGAAAAAAGCTGGTGATCATGGTCTTATCCATAATTAATTAGTTGTTACAAATAGTTGACAAATCTGTTGAACCACATGCTTTAAAGACTACTAAATATCCTTTATAATGGGACCAGAATGGTGTTTGTAACATCAAGGGATGACTAGTTATTGTAAAAAGAACAAAGCATAGGATTATCCCCATTGAGTTTGTACAGGCGGCACCCCTTCCGGCACTACCTGGTCCCAAACTTCAAACAGCTGTGTCTCCCCTTCTGTACTATCTATACCAAATTTGTTGAGATAGCTTTTGGGGTTTTAAAAATATTTAAGGAATATGACAGCATGAAACTAAAAAGTGTAACAGCACTACCCTATTGGGAGGCGAGCTCATAACGCGTGACCAAGGACCTAAGCTAAGCGAGCTAAGAGAGTGTTCTTAGTTATTTTGAGAAACAGAAACCATGTGATAACAATGAGGTTCCGGCAAGTTGTACAGAGACTAGAGAGTAACCAGCTATTTATTCATAGAGCCCACAAGATTGTTTTTTTAAAACTACTACACGTATAAAAGTTATGCAACATAATATCAGACGGTCGTACCGACAGCACACACAAGTTCTTCACGACACATTGTCATGCTCTTATTGAACTGATAATATTTTGGTGAGTTTGATTGAGTTCAGTCCAGTTTTACCTGATTGATTGCGGAAGGTTGGGGTGGGAGTTAAAGAAAAAATGGTTAAAAAAAACCTGTTGACAAATGTAAGTTGGTTTAGAGTCATGAAGTTAGATTTGAGTTGTTGGAGTTGGAATAAAATGTGAGTTGGTTTAGAGTTGGTTTTCAATATTTGACAACCATATATAACTATTTGACGGCATTCCGAACTCATATTATTGTATTGTCTCAAGCATATTGTTATGACGTTGACAATATGCTAAACATATTTGAGTGCATAAATGCTTATTTATTATTTATATACAAAGAGTACTAACACTAACAAAAACACAATTTTAACACATACTTTCAATCATCCTCCCCAAAATTTATAGTTCGAAACAAAGTAACTGTTCACCTCCAACAATATTGTTATTTTGTACTCCTTCATAAACATTCAATAACTGTTTTATCTCATATATTTTCTTCAACTCTATTTATAAATCATACAAAAGGTATACTTTTGATCAGAACTGTATGACTACTTCTATAATTACAGAATTCAGGTGGTACACTGTTACTGGATTACTTGGAATGGGTACATGCAATGAGCAGTATGGAATGGACACTGCAATGGAAAATAAAGAAAAAACAAACATTTGTGCCGCTCTGCACAAACAGTACGCATGGCTCATATAAGTGCCTACAATAAAAATCGAACGGAGACCAGGGCAAATATTTCTATGATAATACAGAAGAAGAAAAAATCACTGGTCTCATTTTAATTTTTATGGGTGCTTGTTCGTATGGTGAATGATGAACGACTATTGTATTGACAACTAGTATCTGGTTTTTGACAACTAGTATCTGGTTTTTGATTATTTTTAGTATGTAACTGGATATTAGTAGTATTGATTGTATATTTTTAGCATATGTATTGTTGTAGTTTTAATGATTTTGTTGTTGTTGTAGTTTTTAATATCTTTCTGTGCAGCGCCTTGAGGCTGTTTACATCGTAAGGCGCTTTATAAATCCCATGTATTATTATTATTATTATTGTGTAAGTCTTACGCACAAGTCACTCACTCATTACATATGAGCCATATAAAGGGTTCAACAAAAGAAAGTATACGCCTTTGTTTATGTCATTTTGAGTAACATTCAATTTTTGTTTGACCAAACAGGCTAGATAGGCATTTAGATGAATCTGTTAGGCTTAATTTGATACCAAATTTTCCCCCTAACAACAAAGATAAACCATGATTAGCACCATTTAAAGAAAATTGGTCACTTTTCAAAAGTCACATTTTCAACGCAAAACACGCCGCGAGAAAATGCTGTGCGTGGCACTTTAAATGGCCGGGAATGAAATGGCTCATATGTAATGAGTGAGTGACTTGTGCGTAAGACTTACACAATAGTCGTTCATCATTCACCATACGAACAAGCACCCATACAAATTAAAATGAGACCAGTGATTTTTTCATTCATTTCATTCATTTCCGGGAATGAAGTGGATATTGATCACACAGTGAACTGCGTTGGCTTGTGCCTGAGCGAGCGGGCTATTTGATTATGAACAGGTAACATGTGGTCTTTTCTTCCCGCGTATGTGTATTGAAAATGTGACTTTTGAAAAGTGACTAATTTTCTTTAAATGGTGCTAATCATGGTTTATCTTTGTTGTTAGGAGGCAAATTTGGTATCAAATTATGCCTAAAAGATTCATCTAAATGCCTAGCTAGCCTGTTTGGTCAAAAAAAATTGAATGTTTCTCAAAATGACATAAACAAAGTGGTATACTTTCTTTTGTTGAACCCTTTACGTACTGTTTTTGCACTGCGGCCTTGTGTGATCACTCTTAGTTTAGTCAACAGTACTTTGCTAAAGAAGGGGGTAAATATATACTCATCAACTCATTTATCAAATGACTAACCCTAACCGTAACCCTAATGTTCACTTGCATCATGTTCATTTTCGGAAATATATATATTTTTCGGAAAACCAACTTTACGTTCTCTATCTCGCACGGGAGAACTGGATGTGGAAAATCAACCTTATACTTAATACAGGCACGGAGAAAATGGTACGATATGGAATCGTAGAATAATTTTATTTTTTATAATCGCATCAAAGTTGAACTGCAATCCGATGCCTTATCTTTCAAAATAGATTTAAACTAATCCCTCATATTTCGCGTCAGTTATGCTGTTCTCGTGTGTGAACTACTTATGTCAAAGATTTAGATAATGCTTGCAAAATCACCAGCGATGGTCAAAACATCCGCGAGTACAAAATTTAATACAGATAATCGATACAACGAGCGAGTAACGCGCAAACTGACTGACGCAATAATCTCGAGTAAGTGAAAATGACTTGAGCATTGATTAGGGACATACATGGACCTGAGATATATTAAAAAAGTAACCTTTTTGATCCTGTTTCCGGATTCAGCAATGTTGGTGAATGTTTGAATTGTGCGTAGCTTTTACGGACCCTGTTTCCAAATTCAACAGTGTTGCTCCATCTTGGATGTATATAAGTTATTCAACATGTTCAACAATTAGACTTATATCAAAACTTAGCTGTATAATCCGTGTATCCTTCCATAGAATATTACCTGTTAGGATAACTCTGTGGGTATATAACATACTGTTGATAAACCTCCATGTTAGATAGAAATACAACCAATCCTAATAATGATTAGGCCTATATAATATCAAGGATGAGTTGGAAAGAACGACTAATATTTTAACCATGGAAAATGTTCACTACACAGAATATTAAAATATGTTTTATTTGTCATGAATTTGGTCAATTCATTACAACAATTACAACAGTGTCATATATTGTAGCATTTGTGACGTATAAAACGTGCAGCTCTATTCAATTGTTCAAGAATAATTGGTCAAAAGATGTTCGTTCTTTCCAACCCTCCAAGTGTACTATAATACAATATGATGGTATAAAACTTACAGATCTCTCGTTTGGTCTTGAATAGTTAAACGATTCTTTCTCTTTCGCCCAAAATGTGCTTATATTTTGTTCATGTTCCTACCGCTGTGCAGTGATATCAAAGCGTATTCCTGTAGGCACACTTTATTATTATCGCACTCGCGATTGTTGTGAGCATTACCCATCACATCAAACCTACCAGTTGTCCCCAGATATAAAAATTGAAATTTAAAATTCATGCTAAAGAGCTGTTTTAGAGTTTCAGAATGATTGAATTGTTTGAAATCGGATATGGAACACAGGTTTTATGCAGGTTACGAGGTGACATTTTTATTTATTTGTTCTTATCTTCTTTTGTCCAAGAAAACTAGCCGACAACTGGTTGGTTTCGATGTGATGGGTCACATAATTATGTACCCTCTCGATTGAAGATAAAAACCCATAGTTATTAAGTATAGTCGCGCGTAAATGCTGTGTTGATAACCAGAATACGTTCTGACATCACTGCACAGTGGTAAATGTACAAAGTAAAGCTTTGTTGAGATACCGCCGTCGAGACTAATCAACATTGTGAACACAGCAGTCTCGTTATTTTATACTATTACAAATAAATGAATTACTGTACATAAGTTTACATTACTTACATATTTACATACATACATAGAAGCTTTATTTACATTTATTTTGAATTTTTTTAAAATTATTTCAGACAATTGTTGATTCCCGGCTCAATGCCTTTCGGATTTATAATCTCACGACATTATATACCAGAAATATCTGGAGTTCCATGCAAGTACAAGTATTGTAGAAGTTCTGGAATTACGAGTGACTTAGGAAGATTTTAAAAACCTAGGAGTTTTTGTCAAATAGCTATAAGTCGGGAACTATAAGATCCTCTCTACCCTTTAAGTAATTCAATCTCATTTCATGCGGAATTTGTTTGGAATAATGCCTTAATTTTCTCGTAAGCTACTTCTATTATTCTTATACAGAACTAAGTCTAGCGCACATGTTTTCTCGGATATATTATATACGGTTGGGGCAGTACACTGTAAATCTAGCTAAATCGATTGTGTAAGAAAATTACACAACACTGTTTAATATATGAACCTAGCAACTATTGTTTAAACAATTGTGTACATTTTCACACAACTTCTTGTAAACTTTCACAAGGTTGTGCAACATTTTACACAAGTTGTGTACTTTTTTTAAACAACCAGTTGCTAGGTTCATATGTTAAACAGTGTGGTTGTACAACGTCTTTTTTACACAACCGGATTAACTGTTAAAGAACACTATTATTTCACAATCTCACATAAAAAGACACAGAGTTGTTTATATAAAATGTATAAATTGAAATATTACAAACGCGTCGATAACTGCTTGGTATAAATAACCGCTTGGTATAAATCTAGATAAAAAATTAACATATCTTTTCTTAAATTGATAGAAAAATACAAATCGCATACACATTTTTCTTAGCAGTGTCATAAGTTAAACGTCTTTCAGCGACGTGTCGTACATGAACAAACTTTTGAAATCGGTTACAGAAAAGTATTTAGGAAGCTATCCATATTGCATTTAACAACATTTAATGTTAGGAATCTAATCACTTTTCAAACGGTTGTTTGTTCATATGTTTCGGATCCAAACACTACTAAACTATTTGAATACCACTTAACTTTCTACACATCAATCTGTTTACATGTTTTTGCAGTGTTCATACTAAATGTTTGAAAGTACAACTTTCATTTCATACATGTATACAATGTAGTATGTGCAGTGTTACGCTCGGTTTGAGTAGTAAGTGGGTCCCCGGGGTTGAACATGGCTCTATCTGTAGTGGCTGCCCATTGTCCCGATTCAAAATGCGATACGCCGCCAGCGGTTGCTCTTGCCAGTTTAATATTTTGATAATAGTGAGTGTCGCCATGGCCGTTCTAGCCTCCTGATTGTCGTGCAAGTACAATACTAATAATGTTGAACACAGCTTAAGAAGAATTCTGTTAAATTTACTACACTAGTAATTGCAAATTGGTACATTCGCGTGTATTATTTAAACACACAATGACATGTGTTCCAGTGTTGCATTTGCATATGCGGGGTTTGGATGTCGACTTCCTCATATGATGCATTGCGTATTTGGGTCATTCACAAGCAACCGCTGGCGGCGTATTGTGGATCGGGAAAATTGTTTTATGTTGTTTTTACACGGCATTTTTACTAGATCATACCATAGCACAAGAAGTACACAACACCGCTATTAAAGAAATGGCCTTTTCACATATCCACTGGATGTTTAGTGCGAAAAGATCATATCTGCCCTAGCTGCTTTGCGCGACTATTTTAGTCTATTCATGTGGTTCCATGTTTGGCTAATCCTTGGTGCAAGACAGCACGGACTTAATCCATCACAAAATCCTCTATTGACGGATTAAAGGTTTGTACAGCTTTATTCCGTAATGAAGTCATTACACTAGTCTAACTTATGAATGTCTTACACCAAGGATAAACCACACATGAATGTTTAGACTATCAACTCATACCATCCGGTAGCCACTATTGGAGATATGACCTTTTGGCATTAAGCCCTCGAAGTGTGAATGCAGGTAAAGCTTAAAACATAAGATATATACATATCGGTCTGTATCTTTTCTTGCTGTTACCTTAAAGTAAGAATTGTCGCATCATTTGCTAAAGATGCATTTGCATTTTAGGCCCTATAATAAATATTCGGGCATAAAACACGAATGGGGAAAATCGTTTCTTTGAAAAACATAGGAAATATGTTATGACAATGTTTGAAAAATGTTTATAAATTTGGGAACATTTTGAGAAACTTGCCAAAAAGGTTAAAGGTAATTTGAAGATTATTTTTAGAACGACCGGCCCTACACCCGAGAGGTCCGTCCGCCTTAGAATAAGGTTTTCCCGTCGCTTTAGAGTTAAATCTTTAGAGCTTTAGTGCTAAATATTGCTTTTGTATTTGAAATTATGGCATTAATAAACCTGTCAAAACGTGAACAATATATGGCCGTGCTGCCCGTTTCACAACACTTCGATAAGCTCTGATGGAGGCGAGTAGAGATACAAACATTGCATTTTGTATAGAAATCTATAGACCTGACGAATACCACCCCATTTTCAACCGTATATCGGTTTTTTACCGCTTCCCCTTTTTTACAGTCAGTGCTTATAAAAAAACTTGTATGCTAAACAATTTCAAGTCTGTACATTTTGTTCGAAAGTTATGTTACGATCCCCAACATTTCATCTCCCTTCAAAAAAATCTGTTTCCTCCCCACTCACTGCACCATACCCTATTCTATTCATTGAGGATAGCAATAACTGAAACAGTCAAACGAGGGATACTAAACAATACCCATAATTTCTCGAAAATAACACAAAATCTTTTTCCTCGCCATCAATCACGTTGTGAAAAGGACCGGTGTAGAAGTAGTGCCATTTGCCACGTCGATAAGTATGTCGTCAGTTTTGTACAGCAGACCTGTGTCAAGCAAGGAAAACGAAATTAGATTGTGCAGATAATTAGGGCAAAAGGAATGACGAGAACGTATTTTCCAATACCATAACCATTATGTAGGCCTATGCAACAGGGTCAAAGAAACATTTTAACGTAATTATTGGATGGTAAAAAACTTTCTGAGGAATCTATTACTTTGAATCAATTATTTCAAATCTCTCAGCCTTGGCGAGAGATTTGTGCCACCTGGTCAAATGAACATGTTAAACGACTTACCTGCAACGGACGCAGTCATAAGGCAAGCTATTGTCGCAGCAACTAAACCTCGGATGCATAATTGTGACACTTCGGTTTTACGGTTGGGCACAAGAGGTATCATCCCGCCTAACATTACCCCTAGACTTCCAAGATTGGAAAAACCGCAGAGGGCGTAAGTTGCAATCACCTCGGATCTCCTCTGAAAAGTATAAACATTTATGAAAAAGCATTAATAAAAGGGATGATTAGTGTAAGAATAAGTGCACATTCTTTTTAGCGTCGCACCAAGTTCAAATTATTTATGTATTTTCTAACTTCAGCTATGTTTCAGAATTTAAACTACAATACATGCAACTGTTGATACGATCATTAAATATTATGATCGATACCCGAGACATCCTCCAAAATCCACTCCCAGTTCTTTTATTTAAGCAGCAGCTACTTCGGATCTCGGCTGCGACATGAATTTTGGGCTGCGCGAGATTTAAAGCAGTTTCTTTCGCAGACCTGAAATGAGCACTACACTATCGTATTCGTTCCATTGGTCGCGCGTGCACACCAGCAGTAATAGCAAACGAAGTTTAAGAGGTTCATGACGTGCTATGTTTCAGCTGAGATAGTTTCAGCTACGCGGTTTAGCTAATTATGGACATGGTTAAAATGTCATTATAAGATGTCGTCTGCTAATTGTGCATGTGGGCATGGTTAAAATGTCATTTTAAGATGTCGTCTGCTAATTGTGGGCATAGTTAAAATGTCATTATAAGATGTCGTCTGCTAATTATGCATGTGGGCATGGTTAAAATGTCATTTTAAGATGTCGCGTCTGCTAATTGTGGGCATAGTTAAAATGTCATTCATTATAAGATGTCGTCTGCTAAAGTAATTGTGCATGTGGGCATGGTTAAAATGTCATTTTAAGATGTCGTCTGCTAATTGTGGGCATGGTTAAAACGTCATTATTAAGGTGTCGTCTGCTTACCGATATTTGTCCCGCATCTGAATATTTATTTAGTTCCGTATAGGCGATGAATTCGTTGAGAAACGTCTTCGTTCCGATCAGTTCGGCTACGATGAGACATTCTTCGTGTTTTCCGGTTCCCAGTAACCATGCAATGGGATACAAGAGGTATCGACAAATGAGCTGTTTGGTGTTCGGTAAGCAAAAAAGAAGTAAAACAAAAGAATAGTATAAAAAGATTATTGAGATATCCATCAAAAGATAGCGTTGAAAGACATTCTGTGCACTATATATTTCACAAAACAGAGCTCGTACAAAAGTATGGTATTGCTTATAATAATATGTGAATAACCAGTCAGGGAAAATTGCCAAATCTGGAAACATATAAAATGTGTCCAAATCTGGAAACATATCAAATTTGTCCAAATCTGGAAACATATCAAATGTGTCCAAATCTGGAAACATATCAAATGTGTCCAAATCTGGAAACATATCAAATGTGTCCAAATCTGGAAACATATCAAATGTGTCCAAATCTGGAAACATATCAAATGTGTCCAAATCTGGAAACATATCAAATGTGTCCAAATCTGGAAACATATCTAATGTGTCCAAATCTGGAAACATATCAAATGTGTCCAAATCTGGAAATATATCAAATGTGTCCAAATCTGGAAACATATCAAATGTGTCTAAATCTGGAAACATATCAAATGTGTCCAAATCTGGAAACATATCAAATGTGTCCAAATCTGGAAACATATCAAATGTGTCCAAATCTGGAAACATATCAAATGTGTCCAAATCTGGAAACATATCAAATTTGTCCAAATCTGGAAACATATCAAATGTGTCCAAATCTGGAAACATATCAAATGTGTCCAAATCTGGAAACATATCAAATGTGTCCAAATCTGGAAACATATCAAATGTGTCCAAATCTGGAAACATATCAAATGTGTCCAAATCTGGAAACATATCAAATGTGTCCAAATCTGGAAACATATCAAATGTGTCCAAATCTGGAAACATATCAAATGTTCCGAATCTGGAAACATATCAAATGTGTCCAAATCTGAAAACATATCAAATGTGTCCAAATCTGGAAACATATCAAATGTGTCCAAATCTGGAAACATATCAAATGTTCCGAATCTGGAAATATGCTGAATATGTTCAGATAAGGCGGATTCCTAATTTCATCAAGTTACTTTATACTTTATTAAGTATCCACCTCGCTGAACATGCTGAAGTATTTATGGCAAAAAAACAGCATTGCCTAATAAGGCAACATTTTTCTAGATTCGGAAACTGTTGACATCATTTACAGATTTGGCAATTTGCCCTAACTGATAGCTGTTGTTTCTGATTACACACCAGCAATTAATCGAAGTTTTCAGATGACAAGACGAGCATTGGTACGTGGCTCTCATCATGCTCATGTAGAACGGTTAGGCCAAAAAAAATAAAACTTTGTCTCAGCTGCCCGCGCTCATTACTTTAAAAATGGAGTTAGCGCGTAGCACTAAGCCAACACTGTTTAAAAAAAAAAGTAACTAGTTTGTTTCGGCGATACTCGGCAACTTTTATCATATGAAATTTGGAATCAGCAAAGTATCGCTAAACTCGTCACCCAAAATGCTAGTATTTTACACAGCTGTTCGTAGGTACATACTGTACGTGGAAAGGTCACGTCGTACGTAAATTTCATACAGGTACTATAGTATTTGAAAAAAATCGTATACTAATAGGACATAGCTGATATTCTTATAAAGAAAAATAATCGCATAGGACATAGCTCATTTTTGTAAAATGAAGGGAATAAAACATAGCTTTCTAGCCAAAAGAGGCTGAGACAAAGCTTCTTTTTTTGCCAATATCAGTCCGTCACTACCGGGAAATTGTTTAGTGACAGTGTGTTTCACATTAGAATGTAGTTTTCCCCACTCCTGCACCACAAGCATGCATGCGCTGACCTTCACTTTTCACAACCAGGAAAGGAGAGGAAGGTTCAGGTAAACACCCATGAAATCCTGTTACATTTATAAATCATTTGACTGCAATCTTTATTCACTGAATGGCATCATGCAACTAATAATTTTATGGCATACCGTATATTATCGGGCTCGAAGCAAGATCGCTTTCAGTTTTTTGAGCCAATCAGTCGATATGAAGATAACCAAAATCAATACGTCACACGGCCAATCCCGCGACTCATGTCAAAAATCCCATAACCCTCTCAGTGATTGCATGAAGCACAAGTTGTGGAAATAATGTAAACAATACTTGATAACTTGGTGGGATAATCAATACTTTGCCAGAGACGTTGTGAGATGAAGTTTACGTACGTGCTGCCATGATGGTCGACATCCGAATCCCAAACCTCTTGTTACCCAGTGGCCTAATGACTTTACACCCGTGCATGAAAAAACCTGAGAGAATTCTTCCGATGACTTCTAATATGCCAAACACTTTCCACGCGGTTGTTAGTTTTACCATCAAAACATTTTTTCCAGCATAAACCTTTTCCAACTTATCTCTATCTCAAGAATTACTGTACCAACACTAGACATGTTTGTACTTATTCTAATGCAATTCTCAATGTGTTTCCAAATATGGTAATGAAATTCAATAATTTTGACATTTTTGAAAACAATTGTGAAGTTTTGGAATGTCGTCTGCAGACGACTGCCGCGTAGAAAGTGGCAATTGAAACCAGAGTACAATTGTAAAGGATAAGAAACAGAACATTTCAAAATAAAATGATCGCATTAGACATGCTAAAGGTGGATTGACATTCATCTAATTGATTTAAATGTATACTTCTTATAATCGCCTCGTGCGATCTCTGAAGACCGACGCACGACGTACAAAGGCGCCTTGTTCAAAACCAAGACGCGATCATTGCGATAGTTACGCCGATCAAAGACATACTTATCTACGTCGAAAGTAACTAAATAGGTAAATTGAAATTCTCTTCTTTGCATTTCACAATGATTGAAGAGGCTTTTAAAGTTGCACGCTTGAATGATACTGTACATGTTAATGTAGCAAGATTCCTTCACCAGTGACTAACTGGCATTTGATTGAGTTGTATTACTTTTGTAATAGTATCGAGTATTGGTATCAACCCAACTTTAAACGATCATCGTATATTTGTATGGGTTTCAAATCCTTAATTTTACATACACGTCAAAGAACTTGGAAATTATTTTTGCAATCGGAAACCGTATCAATATCAATAGAACTTGAAATTGTTTTGTTCCAATATTCTTTGCCCACATAAACCCAAGATGACAATCAACAACATTAAATCTGGGTTGATTGTCGCTAAACTCAATAGAGAGTCGTCTCTTACACCAGATGAACGTTACGCTACATAGCATCGAAGGCTATACATACATCATATATATATCATATCTTCCCATTAGTCGCCAGCCGATATACAGACCTCTCTCATTGATTATTTTTCTTTTGATGGCATACCATATGTATCATGTGGTTAATGGTTAGAGGTAAAAGGCTGAAGCTTAAATAAATTGCAAACTAAAGGGGTGTGTTATGGTTAGTAAGCATTGCATTCCAGACAGAGTCCAGAGAAGAGTATACAGAAACCGATGATTCGATGGATGGAAACGTGGTGAAGGCCGCAAACCAAAAACCCTGCCACTCGTCGAGCATTCATTAGTCAGACAAAAAGTCACTTACCCTAAAACTGAGCAGAGGAACACCGACCAAACTTCCTAACCAGGATATAACTGCGTCGATGAATGCTATCAATGACACAATAGTTATCAGAACAGCAATTATGGGACCGCATATTCTTAATCCATCCGATGCCCCCTCGTACAACGCCTCGAGGGCATTTTGAGCAGTCCTAAATACATTGGGTCGTTTCAAAGACGTCAATTGTAGAATAAAAAAATGAGATAAATATTTTGGGTGAGCAAGGATATTTCTATCTACACACTACGGCACTAGGAACGATACACATGTTGATGGCATTACCTGAAAGCTGAGGTGTGGAATATCGGCCATACCACCTAGCCAGGCGAGCACCGCATTTATGAAAGCCACGATGGAGAGGATCGCTAGAATGTTGGCTAGTATATAGCCGCAAATCTTTAGCCCGTCCGTACTGCCCATATAGATAGCTTCCAGTGCGTTTCTCGTGTCCCTGTGGTTTGCCCCAACCCAAGCAAAACCAAAAATACAACACAGTAAAAAGAGATCATGCAAGTTAGTACCACTTCATTTCATGAATCCCGATAAGGTGATCAGTTGCAACGAGTCAAACGAGATCAGGTCGATGTAAGTCATTTGCCTTTCTTTCAGCTCGAGTGAAGTCAAGTCATTCATGTCTCTAGCTCGTAGTAAAATGACTCGTGATCGTTACCACTCTTTCAGTTTTGCGCGTCACGGCGTACGAGTTTAATAAGATACAAGCATTATTATAATCTACCACTTCCAAAATTGGTAGGTTATTGCTGTTTTGTTTTTGCCAAACTGTCAGGGCGACAAATAGCAACTAATGAAAAAAAGATTCCTTGATTGGTATAGGTGCAGTTTGATATTGCTCATTGAAGCGTTGATTGTCGTTGGCTATAGGAAAAAACCTCATATGGTTCGTGAATATTATAACGCAACATTAAGCTTTCGTCACCTAGGGATATTACATTAGGACACATTATACGTCAGAGAGTCGTTTTCCTGTCCACAACAATTGTCCAACAAGTATATGGTAGGATATCACCCGAATTCATCCGTATGTCAACCGCCATCTCTATAAATTGCGGACTAAATCACTCTTAAGCAATCTCGTATGGGGCCCGTGTATAAATACTGCAATCGGAAAGATTCTTGCTATACTCTATTTGGCTTCCTCTGGACAGTGACGTAACTAAACTGGTGCAGCTTTTACGCACGCGTATGTATCTTCCGTCTTTCAACGCTCGTGTGTATAGGCCAGCGTTTCGAGTAGGCAGAATACCAGTTACGTCACTGTCTCGTGATGGCCAAATAGACTACAGGTTTCACTGACTTTCACCATGGTGGTACCACAATTACCATCTCCCTAACATATTACATATAACACTGATAACAACTGTTAACGTGTACATCACCGTCACCAAGAGGAACATGTGTAGGAAACTTTCAGAAAGGCAAATGATGAGAAGAATGATAAGGGAAGGGCGCAATGTGCTAGGATATAGAGTATAAAATATGCCTTCATCCATAATACTACTACTACAGGTGTGTGTATAATATTGTGTATGGCAAACCTAAAGATTTGAAAAACCCCAACGGTTCAATCTCAAAGACTACCAAACTAACATATATGGCACACTGTAGTGCAAAACACATATCAACATGTTGGAAAATAGTGGTTTTGGCTAACTCATCGCTACAGTAGGCCTACCCCTATTCCCGGGCCCATTCCGTCACCCTAATCATCTTAATCTTGACAGCTATGATATAGATAGATGGTACATTTCTGTGACACCATGGTATAAAAACGTGAAATGGCGACGTATTCGTCATACATGTAAGGCGGAGCTGAGAAACCAGTACTGTGGGCTCTAGAATAAAAAGTAAGTTTCACTCTTGTACGAAGTTGACAGAGTAAATATTTTGCATCACTTATAGCGCAGAACAAAATAATCTTAGAGGATGAGAGAAATCATTCTCTTGCCAAAGAGATCCAATAATCAATGTTTTGAAAATTAGTACCCTGGTTGACAAACCACTAGGCTGGTAACAGTAGCTTATACTCTGCCTGGAGCCCGACGTATTTGTTTTGCACTTCCATCTTACCGTTTAACTAAGGCTGCAATGCAAAACCAGTACGTTTGAAACATATGATAGGTGGCTTGTACGGTAAGACATATACGATAGTCGCCAAAGTATATGTTGCATCACCATACTTACAATTACACAAAAGATTGAACCTTGACCAATGCAAATATTTCTATGGGATTGATTATTTGCATACACGGTGCTTGTTTACGTATGGTGATGAAAAATATTACGTTGTCGACTAGCGTATAAGTCTTACGTACAAGTTACTTATGAGCCATACGTACTCGTTTTGCAGTGTGGCATAAGCACCCCGGATAAGCACCGTGCTTTCTTAATATAGCAGATAAGATTGTCTATTACTATTTACCCTTTGTCTGCCACCACCGTTGCGTCTCCAGCCGTTTTTGGTTTTCCAACTTCGGGGTAAAATATTTTCGCCGTGACCATTGCCGCGGGCGCTGACATAATAGAAGCCGTCAGCAAATGGGAGGCACTTATACCGAATGATATATACACAGCCAGAACACTGCCGGCGATTGTGGCGAAACCACCGACGATTACCGAGTGCATTTCTGATGTCGTCATATCCGGTAGGTATGGTTTGATCGCCAATGGTGCTACAGTCTGAATTGAAGTGATAAAATGAATGGAATGGAGAATGATATGAAACAATGGATTCATGATATGAAACAATGGATTCATGATATGCACCGTCTCCTCAAAATAATAAAAAGTCTTTCCCATAAGCAAACTGTGTGGAATTTCGAGCAATTATTGTAATAATGACCAAATTCCAGGCAATCGCGATGCCTAAACACTTGGACTTCGACTGGTAATCTCAAATTAACCGAAAAATCTGTTGAAGAGCTAATAAAGTCTGGATGTCGTGGACGAAATCTTCGTATGCTTCGTAAGTCCTCCATACTCTCTCGGTAATTCGCCTGAGAGTTACGTGGAATAATGCCGCAATGTCTTCACATCTATAGAGGATTGGTACTGGTAAAAATCTTACATTGCGGCTCAAAAAGTGTGTCTTTAAAACTTGTTTAGGGGAGACGTCAAAACTCGACCGCCCGTTGACCGCCGGTTACGTACGGTTCCGCCCGGTTCTTTCAGGTCAAATGTTTTACTGGTATATGAATATTCACGCATGCAACACTGAACAACTGCCAGTTGACTTAATGCTGTAACCGGACCAATTTACACTATCAATCTGTTACTTTGCGGTCATAATAGCTCTCTCTCTATAATCGTTCTATAAAAATAACCATTCATAGACTTTCGGTATTGATTTTAAAAAGTTAATTGAGCTATAAACAGATTGAAAAAGCCAACCCCAGCGAAAATCAATAGCTGCATTGGTGTGTCAACTGAGACTTTTATTGCTCACGCGTGTGACCAGGCACTTTCAACCGGTCGTGTTCACCAGAGTGTAACTATTTGACCTCATTATGTGTGTATATTATAACAGACGACACGTTTTGTGAGAACCGGGCGGAACCGGCAGTAACCGGCGGTCAACGGGCGGTCGAGTTTTGACGTGATCCCTTATACCTTTTATAACATCAAGCACTTGGCAACATCAGTACTTACCATTCCTACAAATATGTTCGACGCACACGCGAAAGATTCCGCCCCAGAGATGCCCATTGTATAATGCATGACGAACGCGAACCCGTTAATGAGAAACTGCATAACACCCCAGTGATACAGCAAAGAGAATACACTACTAGAAAAGATGATCACCGGTAAAATCTATACAAAGGAAAAGCAAAATCAGAATTGTTAAGTAAATTGGATGTTGTTACGACTCGTTAGTTGTATAAGAAAGGAACTCAGTGAAATTGGGATTTGTCGCCAAGGTTTCACCTACGATGACCAGATTCTATGTGAGACCCATTGTATAGTAACCCTAAATCTGGCATAATTTAATCCAGCCCCTTAACAGCCATGCGGATTAAATTTTCGAGAGTAAATTTAATGGACACGTGACTAATAGGAGGCCGCCATTACTGATGCCAGCCATTTCTTTTTCGGGTGGCATTTTTGAAAAAAATGGCAAAGTGATTGTTAATTAAGTTTACATTACAAATGAAACTTACGAAAATAAAAAATAATGCAGATATTCACAGTTATTATTTCCATTATTTCTGCTATGTTTGTTAAAATATGACCATCGATTTGGCTGTGATTGCTGGTCACTTGGTCACATTTTCTTCAGGTATGTTATGCGTAAGGTATAATGTTGGTGATGTATGACTACTGGACAACTGAGCGTAGCGAAAATCAGATTATGTCCAGTTTACGTTGATATTTAAACCAAATCAGTAAAATGCAAAAATTGTCAATGTCAATTTCAGACGTCATATTGTATCAGATACAACGGACTAACATGATATCGACGAAAATCATTCCATAAAATCACAAACCTGCGGCTAATGTCTTATCAAAATCTCGCCAAGTACTATCGTACTATTATTGCTAAACATCACCCGAGGGCGCTGAAAGTATGGCACGCTACAGCGGACATTAATAGTCGAGTTTTAAAAAACACCGTTGAGTTGTGAAAACGACCGTTGAGTTGTGAAAACGACCGTTGAGTTGTGGAAACGACCGTTGAGTTGTGAAAACGACCGTTGAGTTGTGAAAACGACCGTTCAGTTTTGAAAACGACAGTTCAGTTTGAAACCCGTTCAGATTTTCACGTTCAGTCGTTTTCACACGGCGAGTTGATAGTACACGTCGCGACGAGTTGTTTTCGCGCGTTCAGATATAGACTCCTGCACAGACCTACACTGCGATTCGGCGAATCATTTTAGAAGAGTCTAAGATACTGATGACGGGCTCCTAATAGCCTTGATTCTGTGATGGCGGAATTACGAGAATGTGTTTCGAGTATTGGTAATCTTATGGATGAGATTCAGGCGACTGACGTTGAATCAGACATTAATGCATTGGAAGGAATGGGAAGAATGCTAGAGGAGCAGTGTGTTAGAAATATCTCTTTATTACCCCAGGATAAATTCCTCATATTAGATCTCAGGTTACGTCTCATCTCCGTCAACCCCCCCCCCCCCCCCCCCCCCCCCCCCACCCTCCTTATAATTCCGATACGGAATAAACCTAACTTTTACAAATTACGAGCGCCTGGTACCCCTTATAATTCCGATACGGAATAAACCTTACTTTCACAAATCACGAGCACCTGGTACAATTCACCCTTCATTTTAAATATATCCCGTTTGTTCTACAATACGGAATAAACTAACATTTGTCTTGTTAAAAATATATTTTCTTCCCCCCCCCCCCCCCCCCCCCTCCCGCCCCCACAAGCTACGTCTCATCCCCGTCACCCCACTTTTTAAATATATCCCGGTTCAATTCTAGAATACGGAATAAACCAACATTTGCATCGTTTACAATACATCTTCTCCCGCCCCGCTCCCCTCCCGCCCCCTCCCATATATACAATGTACTCTCTATCGTGTTTGCTTGACCTCCATTTAATTAGACCTCTACTACAGCTGAACAATGTTGAGTAGAATGAACTTTCTATTACGACACGTTTATATCTTCCAACAACTAATGGTTGTGATAGATACTATTATCTCTTTATTAAGAGACCACGTGTTCCTGAATTTAGTTTTCAGGTTGCACCCTCCCCCCCCCCCCCCCCCCCCCCCCCCCCCCCCCCACACACACCCATTCCTTGTAGTCCCTTACACAACCCCAGCATGACTTATACTCTATACTTTTATAACTGAACAATATTGATAGTTGTTAGTGGCTCCCGTCCATGACACGTTGATATCCTTCAACAACTGATTGTTGTTTTATAGTAATATCTCTTAGTATCTCATGGATTCTGGATATTAGATTTCAGGTTGCGTCTCATCCCCGTCACCCCACTTTTTAAATAAATTATTCCAAGCCCGTCACCGTCATAATAACTAGTCTTCTTCTCAGTACACGGCCGGGTTTATCATGTATCTGTTACGGTCTGTGCAGGAGACTACATCTGAACGAGCGCGAAAACAACTCGACGTGTAAACAACTCGCCGTGTGAAAACGACTGAACGTGAAAATCAACTCGCCGTGTGAAAACGACTGAACGTGAAAATATCTGAACGCGAAAACAACTCGACGTGTAAACAACTCGCCGTGTGAAAACGACTGAACGTGAAAATATCTGAACGAGTTTCAAACTGAACAGTCGTTTTCACAACTGAACAGTCGTTTTCACAACTGAACAGTCGTTTTCACAACTGAACAGACGTTTTCACAACTCAACGGTGTTTTTTAAAACTCGACTATTATTGTCCGCTGTAGCGTGCCATATGAAAGTTCAAATTCCATGGCTACTTGTAGCGTCCATGGAGTGTCACGTGCCTATATTTATCTAGTAAATGTACAATGTCCCCTGATCTGAGTGCCAGAAATAGATAGCTTACAGGCAGAAAGTATAATATAATCTCGTCAATCACGATCCAGATGAAGTAATATAGTGACAATTTCATTACAAAGTGTCACCTACTTCTTTCAACTTAGTTCATAATTACATGTATAACAAAACAAAATGTCAATACTTACTATAAAAAGGAATTGATGAAGCATCAGCGGCGCAGGACCAAAGACAAATTCAGCCCCTACATTGGTATAATTAAGGAAGACTTCTACGTTGTGGCCCAGCCATTCAAATGCTAAAAACCCTGGATCGGTACGCAAAATGACCATACCTAAGAAGAGTTGCAGGCACAAACCCCAGAACACGGTCCGCCACCGGATCTGTATGAATTAAACGATCAGTTTAGGCTGTGCTGGGAAATCCAAACGCTGGACGATACCCTAGAGTGTTCCTTTACCCTATAAACGTTTACCGATTTTGCATAAGCCATCGTACAGATATTCAATTGGTTATGGTGGATCATTTCGGATATTGCAAAATTTTCATTGGTCCAAATTACATGTTCATGAATATTCATAAGCCCTCATCGGAGGGCTGCTATTTCAAAAATCAGTCTATCTATGGAAATTATTGAATATAGAAACAGTTATGTCATCCTATTTGTGGAAAAAAAGGGGCGAGTTTCGGGTTGATAGTGGTTCTTGGATTGGGAGCGGTCTTTGAATTGTTGATCTCAGATACACTCATAAATATAATGCATATAATAATAAAATTTACTCTTGCTTTAGAGTATTACTAACTAGTTGCACACAAATTCGAGGTTTTTTAAGTAGGCCATAATGTGTACCTTATTGAGTTGAGCTTTTGGGTAAATCGCTACCTCAACTCAACTATTCACCCATTGAAATTAGAGTAAAATGTGATTCCGATTGCATTATTTTTATGAGTGAGGGTAGCCAGATGGCATAAGTCATGATGCTACGGACAAATTTCGATCGATGCGTACGTATACGTGCATCCCGGCCCCGGAAGTGCGTGTGACCTAATACTTTCAAAAAATCATGACCGCTTGTCCTGATTAGTAAAATGTGAAATCACCACTCGCATGTATGCACAATTGTTCGCGTATATCATACATTTAGATGCAGCGCCGGGAACAACAACAAATCACGCTCGCGTGAAATAGCTTGAATTGTGTCCAAAGTATTAATGTCAGTGACTATAAATATAGGAGTAAGTATCATTACAGTTGATATAACATTTAGCGTCGTCATTAAAGTCTAGAGTACAAGTAACTTATCCTCTGGAGCCGAGCGTATTGAATTCACACCTCCGCCTTACAGTTTTTAATACGTAAGAGAATAGCTATATAGATTTGACTGATTTTGTGTTCATTAAATTAGTTTATTGATAACATAATTAAAACATCATTGTTTTCTACTACTGATAAGGCCTATTCACCTCTGATGGGCATAAGTTACCAAGAATTAAAAATTTGAAAGAAATCCCAGTTAAAACACAGTCACATTTCGATTCGTCTGCAATTTTTAAAGACATTTCCTTGCACAAGCCTAAAATGCACACAATCGCGTGGTTTCAACAGGCGCGCCTATATAGTAAAACCATGTGCGATGGTAACGCAAACGATGCGGCAATTTTTAGTAAATGCTGTGGATTATGGGCTTCCTGATAAAAATATGAATTGTCAAAGCTAAATATTAGTCTCGTATTTCGCTGTGAAAAATTACATTCCTGTCACGATTTTGAATAATATCACAAAATACAAAATTGTCACGGTAATAAAGAAAATATTGATATATTTGATATTAATGGGGAAATGTATATGGAAAAAGCGAGATATTTTATGGTGGAGCATTAGCGCACGCACGTACATATTACGTGAATGTTGTTTCTTGACAAATTAGCCGCAATCGGCATAAGCTTGAAATATAAAACAAAAAAGAAGGCGATAGAATAAAATGAGATATACTTGCCTTTCCAGGGTATTTAGAACACAAGAAACATATTCCGAGCATAGCAATAAGTCCTAAAACAGAGATAAGTCTTTCTGGTTCTTTACCAATAGATTGAAATACACCAGTCACAGCAGCTAATAGTATCAAAAATGCGACCACGCTAAGATGAATTACCCTGCAAAACATATATACAAAGGGAGGAAGTATAAGAATATAACATTATTTGCTGACGGGTATGCTGAAGGACAATAATACAGTATTTATAATATTTATATACATAAATGGCGAAATGTCTATACTCCGGGAATTGAACCGGCGACATTACCCAACATTAAGCCATCGTGAAACGGGAGATAAAAACCTATACATCTTAAATTCGAAGTGTATAGATGAGGTGACCGTTGTTTACATCAGTAGTGTTTACAAATTGATTAGCGCCTGGTCTAAAGACATGCTAGAGGTACTAGTCCATGACTACTGCATACATACTATTCGAAAGCAAAACACACATCACTGAGCGCCAATTTTAAAAGCACATGCCCTTAGCTTATGGTGCGTACGCATACTGCAGGGCAACCAGATTTAGTACCTGGTCTCTCACTGTGCTTAGGGATGCAGACCATGACTACTGCACTATTACACCGTAAGCATTGTAAGTAATGATCAATCAAGTGTGAATTAAAGCACATTCCCTATAGGTGCGCACGCATACTGCCGGGCACTACGTCACCGGTCACACCATCTATACAGGGCCATGATAATAACCTTGTACCTGTTAAACCAACCTGTATGAACTCAACATGTACAAATGGGGGTGTCACATTTTGGAAAAGAGTTTTAGCCATAAATTGCATTTGATACCAACCAGAGCTCTTGATATGATTGCATAATGGCACTTAGCAACGACATTTTGGTTAAGGTGTTAAAAGGAGTAAGAAAGTTTTACATTTTTGGTAAACAAATTTGACATCGTTTTCATGTTTTCTTTGCTTTAGTGAAACTAATCTTCGGAAATAATACTCGAATAACTTTCTCACAATTCCCTTCATGGAATAAACGGCAATATTGTGAAGGGGTTGCCAAATCCTTCTTCTTTTTTCATCGCAAAGGAGTGACCAAACTATCACCGGGAAACTTCTTAATAATAGCCAAGAACCTACCAATTACATATCCGCCATCTTGCTATACAGTATTTTACCAGAGGTCCTGTTGTGCGTTTGCGTATGGTACTCCCAAATCTTCGCATAATAAACCATATTGCGGCGAATGATACACCAATAATTGTCAGTATGAAAAAGCCGCTGGCACGTTCAAAGTCAAGTGATATTACCACAACGAAATAGATGAAAAATAACAAGGCGAGAACAATGTAGATACCAAGGCGAATGATGGAGCCATGCTGGCTGAAAAATCCCTTCAGATGTCTTTCGGTGTCGTCCACAGCCTGTGCGAAAAGTATACGGTAAACAAATCAACAAGAATTAATTGGGTTTGAGGCTCGAGAGCTTAAATCCACCGGAGCAACGGTGCGGCATGTCGCTAGTGAGACCTTTACGTGCACCGAGCGACGATCGACCTTGCGATGACCGATTTCTGCTAAGCGAAGACTATTTTAGTCGCTTATAAACAATTTGATCAAAAAGTATTAAAATGCTTAACTTTGCAATATCGACATGTGTAGTATTGCTTTTTATCATTTGTTATAATGGAAAATAAATAAATATTTATATTATTGACAATGGTTGATATCATTATTTGAAATTGTGGATGTAAGCCACAGACGGATAGCCTACAGTTAATATGACTGATTGAACAGTTAATTTGGCTGGCATGCAATAGGCATGGTTCAAATGATACATCGTGAAGTGGTGTGTATGTTATCTTGCTCTTACTTATGATTTATCCCAATTTCCAATAGGATGATCGTGTTTCATATTTTGGTGATTAGGTATTACACAGATTTATCAGTAGTTGCATTGCATAATATTCTGTAAAATATAGTCTTAATTTCAATCTACTTTCTCCTTGGCATTTCACTCTTTTTAAAGTGGCATAGTTACTCTTTACCACACAGTAAACTCACATTTGTGAAACAATTCCCCGAGTGTGTAGTACTTCCCTCAACATCTTTCCCTGATGCTTCTAGTGATGGAACCTTGCCGTCTATGTCCTGCAGAAACGAGAGTAAGGCCGTTAACAAGTTTAATAACGTTATTTCACAATTTAGACATTTGTATGTAGGGGTGTATGTATGTATAATATGAGTATATATAATGATCAATCGTCTAGAAGAAACTTGAAAATACAAATGCAACCAACCATAGACTGTAAACAGTCTATGAACAAATGAAATCACATCCTGCGTCACGTCAGTGCATTGACGGTTGTAGAAGTAGTATCCAGCAAAACTACCAATTTTATTCACTTTGAAAGCATGATTAATCAATTTAAATTTATTAACGTTGTAGCCTAAAGTAGATTTCCATTGGATAAAAGGATGGGAACCCATAACCATGATATCTACCAAGTGTTAACTTGGATGCCTAGTAGTCAACATCTATTTTTGTGCTATAATTACAGTGGTGGACTTGTCTAGTTCATTATCTTATTTATAGTTCTTAACACTTTTGTTTTTATATTTTGTCCCTGATGAAGGGTGGTATATCCACTTGAAACGTCGGTCTTTATTGTTACCATATATCCTGAGTAGTCTCAGATATATCTTTGTTGTTTTATTGCACAGCAATTTTCATTGCTTTTGTACCAGTGCAATTTCCGTTTTTTTGTGGTTTTTTTGTTGTTATTTATCTGTTTTATCGCGTTATTCTCCCTTGTTATTACCTGTTTCCCCACACCCTGTTGGTATATCTTGTTTTTACTCTTAGCATTTTTATATTTTCGAGATATCCTCTTGTATCAGTTTTCTGATCCTTGGTGTGTTTTGTTCCTGGTTCCGTTGGATTCATCTTTTTACATTTTATATATCTACCATCTGAAATTATTAAGCTTAATTGATCAACTTTCGTATTTTTTGTGTAAAAATCATTTCATGAGCATACTCTGAGAGAATTGCTATGCATATAACATCGAATTGTAAGGGTCTGAGCTTTCGATCCTATCATATCTTTATCAAACAAGGTATAGCAAGGTGTAATAATTTCTGGTTTCATTTATTTGAGAAATTTCTCTGAACCACTTCAACAAATAGTTGTTTGTAGATGCTCATAATCAACTACTGGTTAGCATGGTTACTTAGCAGTTGCTCATCAGACCACAATAACAGTTAGCCAACTGCAAGTTTACTATCGTTTAATTAACAATAAAGTTAGTCATCAAACCACGAGATTCTAATAATCAGCTGCTAGTAACATCAACTGCTAGTTAACCACTAGATTCTTATAATCAACTGCAAATTAATTATCGGTTAATATAGCAGTTATTTAAATCAAAACACTGTATGTTAAATTGCTAATAATTAACTGCTAGTTAACTATAAACTATCGGTTAATATAGCAGTTATTCATCAAACCACTAGATGCTCATGATTAACTGCACTGGTTTACTATAAACCACTATGCTCAAAATATAAATCGGTTATTTAGCAGCAGCTCGTTCAACAACCATGGAATGGTTGAACTAGCAACTAGTTGAATATCGGTTAACCAACCAATAATCATGATAATAACTATAATTTGCACATCGCCGTCAACCACATAGGTTACAACCACCGTTCACTATTTATAGTTAACCAGTTTCACAAGTAAACCAGTTTCACAAGTAACTGTTTAAAAACTCCATAGATCCCTAAAAAAAATTGATACACATTCATCATTATTAGACTCGAATCATAAAATCCATCAGATACGGTTATAACTGTCACTTGACTCTCGGCAAAACTGTCAGATGAAACCGTTAATCGATTTCCATTTGCCAAGATTAGCCACGGCAAACCACTGATGTTAGGTGCTATTAGAGCGCAAATGAAATTAACATCATCATCTCGCCCGGAGCGCAATTTAACAGGCGTGAACTCCGCAACTCAATTGACTCTGATCGGGGCTTGCTACCCTGGATATTAGCATTACCATCTGATGGACAGACTAGGGTTAAGATGGTAAAAGAAAAGCTGGTCATAAATGGATTGCACTAGTATTAAAACCACTGGCGTAACAACAGGGGGGGATGGGGGGGATATATCCCCCCAGATTTTTACCTGGGGGGATGCCTAATGTAATCATCCCCCCCAGATTTTTCATAACCAATAATTTTAAAAGTGACGTATTTAAACAAATAGGTGGGCGTAAAGATTCACACACTGCACACTGGACACAACCACACTGGGACATTCAATTCATTCATTGCAGTTTGGATTTTATCATTTTAAAATGAAAACAATGACGACAGCGATTTTTGGGCTACAAAATGAGCCCAATCTGTAAAAAGTGTATTATTTGGGTTACAAAAGGCGGGCAATAGTTTTACGAGCGTAGCGAGTAAAAAAATATTTTGAGGTTAAAAAAGTCTTTCATCCCCCCCACTCAAAAAAAGTAGTTACGCCCCTGATTAAAACAAATGGACATGTGGGATTCAGTCTATTATCACTGCAACATTTAATGCATTTGTTTCTATAATATTTAGATTGTCTTACAGCATATTGACATTCAATTTAAAAGAACCAGCAATCGTCTGGTTAAAGATAGGGAGTGAACCAATTTTACAAGTGGCGTAATTCAGACAATCGGCCCGTCTTTCCAATTTAAAACAATAGAGGGCGCTACAACAATAAAAAGTATATTAAATGCATTTCACTTCTGCTATCTATGCCCAGTAGATGCAGGTTCCTTTACAGTGTATGCTACGCATTTTTGAAATATGTTAGCATATAAATCCTTAATTTAATATTGATATAAAGGTTTAAAATTATATAAATGTTAGAATTCACTACACTAATCTGTTTTCGTATGTACGTATGTCACATGTCTTTGAATTAATCAGGTTGATCAAAATCTGATTACATTATTTTAGAAATAGTTCACTGCAAATGAAATAATTTTATTTCACTGCAAATGGCTACGACCCTAATGAGGTTCGCGTCTGATTCAATCATTATCAATTCATAGTAATAATATCAACAGGTCTTTTGCGCTGCAAATTGATGTTGGAAAATTGATGACTACCGAATATAATTCCAGCGGCTATCTCGAGGGTGTGCACCTGGGGGTAGAGATAGCTTAGGTTTGGATTTTGTTGAAAGTGTGGCTTCACAAGTGATTTCGTCCAAATTCCTCAATATTTTTTTCCCTCAATATTTTTATCACACCCGAAGCAAGCAGTAGCAGTGCAAAGTGAAAACTTGATGCATGATCAATGGATCAATGTGTTGAAATTAGTAGCAAAATACCTAAACACCATTTGAACGTCAGTGACACTGCTTTCCCAACTCTTGGGATACTATCAGGATGAAATGGTAATCCGTTGATATCAGGGACTAAATGTTTGATACCTATAGAGATTATGGTAATCCTATGATCACGACACAAACGTACATGCTAAAACAATACGAGTGTCATTCTACAAACAAAAAAAACGATTTGAAGACGACTGTAATACTTCAGGAATAAAAAAGGCAATACAAATGTTAACATTTGTTCAACATAGCTAGCTAGTATGCTAGACTGCACTCTCACCGTAAATTCACAGGTCCATTTATTTATTCGTAAGCGATTTGCCATTTCAAATACTACATGGATATTAAATTGTCCTGAATATTTCCTATAACTTGTAGTATAGGTAAGATATTCATGAATATTTCCTATAACTTGTAGTATAAGTAAGATATTCATGAATATTTCCTATAACTTGTAGTATAAGTAAGATATTCATGAATATTTCCTATAACTTGTAGTATAAGTAAGATATTCATGAATATTTCCTATAACTTGTAGTATAAGTAAGATATTCATGAATATTTCCTATAACTTGTAGTATAAGTAAGATATTCATGAATATTTCCTATAACTTGTAGTATAAGTAAGATATTCATGAGCAAAATGATGAACGGATTTAATCTCATCACCATTCAACCGATTATTTCAACTGGTTAACGTTTCAATAGGTTAAAATTGGTGAGTTCATGAATATCTTATTCTCTAAAGGAAGAACAAAACTGTCAACCGTTTTTATCCTATTATTTGAAGCATTTTTAACAACAACAAAATATAACCAAATAGAAATTTCCTCTTTCATCTATAACGCTAGATGTTCCTTTAAAAACACTAATGCCTTTACGGTTGATTTTTGCTGCTCCGCGGCATGCACTTGTCGTAACTAACACACATCTGATTGTCACAGGTGATTCGGATGATAGGATTGTGTTAACTAAGTAGTATTGAGGATGATGGGGATGATGATGATGATGAAGACCCTGGATATAGCTCGCGTGTTAACAATTAACGGTTCTTTTCATTTTCAGGCTACCCTCGATGGAATATAGTTGTGGACGTACGCCGGGATCTG
This sequence comes from Ophiura sarsii, assembly GCA_035610835.1. NCBI lineage: Eukaryota > Metazoa > Echinodermata > Ophiuroidea > Amphilepidida > Ophiuridae > Ophiura > Ophiura sarsii. The sequence goes on from CM069451.1 coordinate 49,293,896, forward strand.
GGAAATCAAAATCAATTTCACGGACATGTGTCAGAATTTTAAAATTCTTTTGCTTGGCTTCCTTCTAATATCTAATGGATAGTGATTTTTGATGCCAAAAAGTTATCAGTTCCAACATTTATTGACACTAACGAAGTTCAATAACGAAGTTCAATAATTTTTTCATCATCAAAATCAATGAGATTAGATTTGTAGTTTTTCTATCATATTTGTTATACTGTACCCTTTCATTAGAATTTTCATGAATATCGGACTTATTTTAATGAAGTTACACTCCATACCCGTTAAATTGAATTAAGGAGAAGAATTATTAATTATTTGAGCACCCATAACTAATAACAGTTACAACAGAAAGACACACAATATTATATTCAGTAGGCAAGAGATTATTAGAATACACAAGTTTCTTTCAAACAAGCTGTAATCGCACACACATTTTAGCACTTTGTCAAAAAGGTAATATCACCATGTTTTACATAATGGAGTGTATCTTGAGTTTGATAAATCCGATATTCATTATCTAAAATTTTAATGAAATAGTACAGTATGACAAAGGTGATGTTAAAACAACGAAGCTAATCCCATCGATTTTGATGATGACAAAAATGATTGAACTTTGGGCATCGATGGGTACTAATCATTTTGGGACAGCCTGTATATCGCGCTGAGCAATTGGTCAATCGGATCAGGCGGTGATAGGAAATCAATACGTCGTGAAAAGCCTACACGTGAAAAATTGGCAAGGATCAATCTCGTTAGACTTTTCATCATTATACATGTACCTTGGTCTAATGCTCGAATCATACTAAGGTCGCTCTGCGATTAAATCGCTCCTATGACGAGTTTTACGTCATATAAAACCCCCCGATACATCGATCAAGAGATCGTTTGATTGGAAACGACCAGTCGCGGCCAGTTGACTTCATTTCAACTCGAAAAGATCGGTCGCTCATGACGTAATGAACATCCTACCTTGTCGTCTGCGTGACCAAAAAAAGACCTGAAAAGGCATGCGACTACCGGCGATTTAATAGCTCGAGGCGACCTTTGGTCGCACCGAAATACTTCGAGCTAGCGATTATTGGTGAAGCGACCTGTTGCGACCAGCGACCGGTTAGTATGATTCGAGCATCAGTTCAAATTTCATGAGTACAATAGAGTCTAACATCACCGTACAAGTCTTGAGTACAGATCACTTTTACAATGGAGCCGAGCGTCTTGATTTAACAACTCCGCCTTATGCTGATATTTGCCCAACGAATTCCGTTATGAACTTTTTGTTAACCGGCGCGGCGTCCTCAGCAATTCACAAAAGGCATTAACCTCCCTCCTCGTTATGATTGTGAGAGCTTATTCGACAACTTCTCAATATTTCAGTCACTCATACTAATCGTTGTACAAAGTTTGTTCACTCCATCCATAGTGACGAGGGATAATCAATTTAGCTCTAAATAATTATACGACAGATAAGACAGTGAAGTCGTTTCTAGAGTTGACAAGAAATTATACGGAAGCGCGAAACCGACTGGAAGTATGCCATTATTTTGACACAAACCTGTGTCGTATACTAATGCATGAATTGATTTATCAAAACATCTGGCCATTTATATAAGATATTATTTGTCCCATAATTAAATACAAGATCATCACTAGATTTAAGTAAGAGCTGCGATGCACTAAAGTAAAGGCACTAGCATCATGATCATCCTGTCACCGCTCATTGCGTAATGCGCTTGAGTACAACAGAAATGCACTTGCTTATAAAGCGATTGAGTACAACAGTAGGCCTAAATGCACTTGCTTATATTAAAGCTACAGTAGGTCTTAACTTTTGAGCTGACGCTGAACTTACACCTCAAATAACTAGAATCTTCACAGGCCTATGAATTGACTAAAAATTCTGAGGTTAACCACAGATGGTAGAAACCATGTGCTTCTACCATATGTGAGTAAAACAGGTATGACAACATGATGAACTTTTCGCTGACTCTTGGGAAATCTTCCATTGGAACCTGCTATCATGGTTATGAGTCCTCGTTATGTCATGAAGTGGCTAGACAAGATTATTATGTACGCACAAAAATACAGGAAAGTTAAACGGCAAAGGCCTCACAGGGCGCAACATGCCCAATTGAACCTGTTAAGTAATTGTCTACTTAAGATATGCCTAAGTTGCCATTTTTTTTACAAGCAGCAATGACTTTTGTAGGCTCAATTGAATGTGACAAGACTTAGTTATGTTAGTGGGGGGGGAGATAGATTGAATTTTAAAGATGAAAACAGTACTTTGGTCAAAGATTGGTTGGAGATTCCTATAGGAGGTATTCGATGTTCATTTTGATTTCACTCTTATAGAAAATCTTTGATTTCGTGGTTCCACATGGTTCGATTCTGGGCCCTTCCGTGAGCGCATTCCCATATGTTAGGACTATCCAAATGATATTCCACTCTCTATTTCCTTTGACCCCTCCAAGACCTCATATCAGACATGGAAGCTCATCATACATGGATGATGTCAGTGTGTAGCTCCGATGGTTGAATTTCCAAAATCGAGAGCAGACTATTAGCAATCCAACCTGTGTGTTACTATATAAGGCATACTATAGATCCCTCCACGCCTGCGCGCGTGGTTCTCATGTATTTTCTCAGCAGATGTTCTTCTCATTTTATAGGCCAAACTAAACGATTACAAACGAGAGCTTATTTTATTTGTGATAGCATTTTCCCCCTTATCACCAGTATTGATTATTTGACCTTTCTCCTTTTTCTTGTAAGCAAGCGCTTCCGTAGATATTTAACACACTTTCCATGCGGCAGTCGTCTGCATATATTCGACACTTCCAAAATTTCACAAAATGTTTCAAAAAGTCAAAACTATTGAATTTCATAACCATTTTTGGAATCACCATGAGAAATTGATTATAATAAGTACAATCGTCCCTAGTTTTGGTTCAGTAATTCATAAGATAAGACTTTGAAAGTTTTGTGTATGGTATACGATGGCGCGGACATACGGGACCTTGAGTTATTTTTAGCAAATTTGCTTGGCAACCAGTGTTTCAAAGCAAAACATTCCATGCACGCACGCAACGCCGAGCGTTACGCACTTGATTCGCAGTAGGCGCAATGTGCGGTTGCCGTAATTGATTGATCTGCGCAAGTTGTTTTTGTTTTTGTTTTCACCGGCGTATGATTTGTTTTCACCGGCGTGACGTAGGTTCGCCCCAACCTATTGGTAAGAGTAAGGTAAGAGCAATAGCCGCGTGGAAATTGTTAAATACGAAATTGATCTTTGGCAGTTTATAGCTGTATAATATCGTTAACTTTACTTGAACGCATTTATTCCTTATTAAACCCGGAAAAGTAATACCCTAACTGTCCTATCTATCAAACTATCTGTCATATTCAGGAAATGAATGGATACTCACTCTTCCTAATCGCTGAGTGAAACATTTTATACAGATGTAATATGCGTGACTGAATTATTGAAGACAAAACCCCAGGAACAAACTTGTCCTTGTCCAATATTGCCAAGTTGTGGATATGCAAGTCAAATATTTGACGATTAGGTGGACGATGGGAGCGAGCTTATGTTATATAAAGTAATTCAATCTGAAATGTATTGGTGATTCGAATATCGTACATTGTTTTAGAATAAACATGACAACGTTCAAATTCCCTCCCTGGGCATTCTGTCTTATTGGTCGGTCGGTCATTCACTCGATGCGTGACACACACAAGTTTCACAAGTAAGACGCACATCGGTGCGTATTAGATCTTCACAGACAGAGTAGTAGAGTCATTATCTTGGATTCCGTGACCATTTTCTTCCTACCTATAGTTTCTTGGTGAATTTGTCAACTAGAACCATTTTAAAAGAAAATGAGCTCCCATGCATTTCTCAAAAGTGACGGGAACATTCTTTTATAGCGCAAATTCCAAAATGGCCGCCATCCAGGGGACCAAAAATGTAAATGGCTTTAATTAAGCTAAAAAGCACACCAATTGTTCGGCTGAGCACAAGGATTCCGAAAAAGTATAGTTTGCTCTACTTTCGATGTTTGGTTGACGAGTTATCGGGTAAAACGTAAAAAGGTCATTGACCTTTACATATGGGGTCTAAATTTAAACTTGCTCCGATTTTGAAAAATGATATCTCAAATTGTTCGTCTGATTGCAAGGATTCCAGAAATGATAGTTTTTACCACCTAACGTGTCTGTGGTATCTTATAAAGGGGTCAAAAGGTCAGATTCTATATAGGTCAGTATACCTTGACTTTTTGACCTACACAAAATATTCCCGGTGGTAAAATGAGCTATTTCTTGAATCCTTGTGATCATACGAACAATATGAGATATTGATTTTCAAAATCGGATCAAGTTTAATTTTTGACCCCGTATGTAAAGGTTAACGTTTTACCCGATAACTCGTTAACCAAACATCGAAAGCTCTAGCAAACTTCAGTTAGCTGACAATATAAAATTTGAAAAGGTAGTATCTGTTTGCAATAACTGCTGAAAGCTTTTGATGATGAGTGCATAAAACCAAGCACCTTCCCAGATAGCAATACTACGTTGGGCCAACGTTGGCAATGGTCGGCAAGGTCACGGTCGGAAAGCCAACGTCGGACCAATGTCAAGCCAACGTCGAGTTTTAACAGGATTTTATGTCGGTAATTGGTTGGCAATTCAACGTCAAAATGACGCTGGCAATTGGTCGGTAGGCGACGGTATATATAGTTAAATAACATGTTAATCGAAGTTACAGATCGGTAGTGTAGCTCTGCTGCATCGCCCAGAATTCCCATTATTTGCCCACCCCGTGTTTTATATCTGGAAAAGAAGTTCTAGAAACACATATCTACCAACACTCTCTTTATGCAGTCACCCGATAGTCTATGCTGGTGTGTGTGGTGTGTAACGATTGGGCCAACGTTGTACTAACGTTGTGCCAACATTGGCTTGCCGGACAAAATTACGTTGGCCCATCGTCACTTGTTGACGTTGGACCAACGTAATTTAATCCGGCAAGCCAACGTTGGCTCAACGTAGTCTTGCTATTTCAGAATGTTGGGCCAATGTTGGGCCAACGTTGTGCCAACGTCAAACAACTGACGTTATGCCAACGTTGGCTTGCCGGACAAAATTACGTTGGTCCAACGTCATTTTTTGACGTTGGGCCAACGTAAGTGCTTTCGTTGGCCCAACGTAGTATTGCTATCTGGGTTGATCTGGGTTGTTGGGCTATGGACACTTCATGTCCAGCCAGTGTCCAGCTGTTAGAAGACGCACAGGATTTCACCTTTACAGTTACACTACTGAATATTGTTTGGATATCAATTGAGGCTACACCTGTAATGAATTTCACATAATTTTAATAACTTGAAATACTGGTGCCTATTAATTTATATAACACACACCTGTCACCTGTTACTTTATATAAAAAAATGAGTATAGTAATTACCATTCTAACATGACCTAAAGTTAGAAGTTGCCTTATTATGCTGATTGATGATAGTCATGATACAACATCCTTATTTCAAAGCACTCGCGATTTTCAATGCATAACAATATAACAAAAACCTGCTGCTGGGAAACGGTTATTTGCCTTCCGCTTCACCTTCCGTCGAACAAAAAAACATTGACATTGAATATTATTGCATTTGGCGTTTGTCTTACTGATTCCATTATCCCTGATCAGCTCTCATTCAATCCATTTATTTATTTATCGAAGGGACAAATGTTGGTACGTGAGCCTAGTAATGATTATTTATTCTTGATTTGAATGGTTGAAAACCCAAAAGGACTTATCTCGAATAGCTGCCGGATGATATAGATAAGGAATTGTATATGCTGTGAAATTGATAGGTAACTAAATGTAATACAGAGCAGCTATTTTCTTCTTTTTCTTGTTTTATGATGGATGTGAAAAGCCATTATGTAATGGCTACCATGCGTTTTATAATTCTAGTACAATATGGTTTGCCCTGAGACTGACTCCTTCTCGTCTTCACAATTATACACGGCCCCTCCGAGGGTCCTCGATTTAGTCCCCATGTACTACAAAATGGTGCCCAACAGAGGGACGTGGTGTCCCAGTCTAAGCCTGCCATCTGCATTAAACCACAGATCTGTGATTAAACTCAACATAACAAAAGGCCGCCATTGCACATCGGGTCTTCTGACACGATACAGCACGTCCATGGTTCTACTAAAAGAATTCTGCAGTGTGAAGTCATGCGCATCAACAATGCCCGTGAGATACATAATTGCAAGCAATTACGCGTATCCATAGTTTCGCAACATTTCCATTACATAAAAGTATCCTACTGATTCTAGCAAATAATGAATTTACGTACATTTGGTGACTTTAAAATTCCATCCTACTACTTACTGAAATCATAGCGTTATATAGTGGCGAAGAGAAAATGGGAAATTTACCAAAAGATATTGATGATTTAAGTATTGCTTAGATAAATGTAAGTGAATCAGATTCACACATAGGAATTTCTTCAGCAGGATGATTTGAACAAAGGACCTTCCTTACAATCACCCTATAATCAAGTTTGTAAAGGTGCCAGTGGACGTTGTTTCGTCCAGTGGCGCGAGCAGAATTCCCCCGGGAAGGGCCCCAAGGGGGAACATGTTCTAGCCCCCGAATGATTTGACACCATTTTGCTTGGTTATCTGTTCCTGGCGCGCGATAATCTTTTGATATGTACCCGAACCTGGCTATAATAAAGGTACATTTTGGTTTTAACTGTGCTTCTAAAATGATGTTCATGGTCATCATATATCCATGCATGGATATATGCACGCCTAGCGTTCTAATTCGATTCCCCGACTGACATGTTTAAAAATAATTCCACCGATAGTAATAATTCAAAGTATACGTGTAATGTATAATTCAGTATTTTGTTGTTAAACCATATATTACCAATCATCAACTAAAGACACTTGGAAAATGTTCCACTCAAAGCCATTCACACCAGTTAGTGGTATTGTCAAAAACATTCCACCCATAGATCATCACCACCCTTACACCTGGTTGACATTCCAGCAATTCACACAACCCGACACAACCCGGTGATTGCATTATCATCCAGGTAGGCCTATTGCAAATCACGAGTCTAAGTTATTTATGCAAATTATCACCTATTGCACTTGGAAAGCATCCAACCCATTCATGCCATTCACATACCCACCAGCGAATGTTATGCAATAGATGTATCACCAAAAGATCACCTGTTTTGCACCTGAAATGAAAATACACATGTAATTCACAACCAGATGCATGTATTGTTGGTCAATATCCAACAATGTATGGCATAATGAAAGTTATAAATGTAGCCCCAGGTTAGCATAACAGGAGGATTAAACATAATATTGAGCTCTTTAAAAACAGCATTTTGTTAGTTATCGCTACTGATGATTCACAAGAGTGGTTATATGAACACAGATATTATGATTGAAGGGTATATCCTTGAAAGACGATGCATGTTATCTTACTGAGAAGTCACTACCCAAGATACGAACTGGGCTGTTCTTTTACATCGATATGCAGCTATGTCAATTGTTCCATAAAATACTGATTATTCGGACATTATAATTCAAGTGTCTAGAGCGGAAGTACTTGGTACTTCTTCTCATTCAGCACCTAATCTAAGTGTTTCGAGCTACGTACTTCTATCATGTCTATTGCTTAATGCTTCTAAATTATAAGAACACGGCATTGGAATGCAGAGTGCGTTGAAATATGTATTGATGTATAATTAGTTTCAGGTAAATTTTTACAACTTCTGATGCCAGCTTCCAGATTTGTGACGACCACTCGAACATTTCGCTAACGTCCAAATACTTCACTAGCTTTCAAAGTATTCATAGCTTAGTGTAAGTAAGTGGTGACACGCATCATATTCCTAAAGATCACCGGCTAAACATGCTAAACGAACATTGATTTTTTTATTCAACGTTTCGTGCGTTTCATTCCTTCGAGGGTTTAAGGTTGCTCTTCAGTGGCGTAACAGCCGGGGGCAGGGTGGGCACTGTGCCCCCCCCCCCTGAAGGTGCTCAGCAGGAAATTCAAACCTACCCACCAGGAAAAATAGGGGGAAGGGAAAAGAGGAAAAGAAGGGGGAAAGGGAAAGAAAAGAGAGAGAGAAAGGAAAAGGGAGGAAAAAGGAAAAGAAAAAGGAGAAAAAAAGGGGAAAGAAAGAAAAGAAGAAAGGGAAAGAGAGAAAGAAAGAAAATTTCGCAGTACAAAAAGCACCACAACAGTCAACAATGTTGACTGTTGTGCTTTTTGTACTGCGAAATTTTGTGACCGTGCGAATTTGTTTTACCCCCCCCCCCCCCCCTCCCCCACTTACGTGAAATTCACGAGGTGACTGGGAAAAAATTTGTTACGCCCCTGTTGCTCTTCGTAGAGAACTATAATGCATCATTAAACACTCAGTTAGTTACGTATGTAAAAAATACAAGTTAGTTTGTTTGAGAAAGATCAGAACTTCAATGAAGATTTCATGGTTAGACTACCTTTTGTAGAGTGCTCAATGCCAAAACGGCAGAGCGAAATAAAAATTCAAAGTAGACTTTCCGGGAAAAGAGTCGTTACTGAGTTTCATACCAATTAATAAGGCAACCATGGATTGTGTATTTATACATTGCATGGAGTGTGCGATGCAACCTATTAATAAATAATAATAATAATAATAATGATCATTTATAAAGCGCATTAAACAAGTGATACCTATGCGCTGTACAACTAACAAACAACTAAAGATTACCACCATCTGTAATGATCCTGGCTTATGACGATTTCCTTATTGGCATGAGACTCACGAGTTATAACGACTCCTTTTCCGGAAGGTCTATACTTTGAATGTTTATGTAATTATATATTATTTCAAAGATACAGTGATACACCAGACATTTTGAATTCAATGAATACATGATACATTTTATTTCCCATTATCAATATTTCTGTTTTACAAATAACCATCAAATTTAACGCTGGAATATGTTAACGTCCTTTAACAAATGCATTATAGATATTGATCATTGTACAAAACTATAGGATATATATTGCAATAAACGCCATTTCAATGCATAAATAAATTAACATCTACGGTTCAGAATTGAATGTATTATTAAATACTACCATTATTATTTCCGTGTTACAATCCATTTTGGATTCATCATGTTCATCGAACAAAACAAATTGGGTCACCTTTTTTCCCCAGCAGAACCTCTAGCTTAGAGACGCGCCATTTGGTATCCAGGGGGTGGTAGAATCATCCCACAAATGACCACGCAAATGGGAGAAATGATCATTCAAGGGCTACAAAGTGGTGCTTTGGACTGACATTTGTAAAACGAATTGCTCCGAAGATATTTTTAAAATATCAACCATTATACCACAACTTTTGACCCACCCCTCCGATTTGTAATACCACAGTTGAGGATCTGCATGTTGTGGTAAATCATGGTAATACGTGCAGTCCTTCCTACCACCTGTATATCATGCACATTCGTGAAACAGGGTTCTTAATAAAGATTTAAGAACCAAGAGCTACTTTTTACCATTTTCCCCTGAATCACAGGTTTTCATTCAGGACCAGGGGCAATTTGTCACATGGCTTATTAAAGGATAAAACCTTAGCAATCCTGAAGTTGCGTGCAACTGATTGGGCAATTTACATTTAAATATTGCTCCTGGTGGAGAAAAAACAACTTTCATAAGAACCTGGTGAATTTTGAGGTTTGGCGGAGGTAAATTTGCTCCCTGCTTCTGCTTGATTCCAAGCCTTTTCTCGTGAACTTACTGAAAGGGTAACACTTTGATTTGCTGATTGCATCCCAGTCGATAACGTACCTGTCGCTTTTACACGATAATGTAAATGTTTCTGGTGTATCTTTGGCGCAAGATATCCACGAGTTGAAGAATACTCGTAAGGTATTCTGAATCCGACTATGTTAAAAATGTAAAGAATCCACCGAGAATAAAGCTGTTTCAAGACTTCTTGACAAATAACATACTCATCGTATATCTCACTTTCTCCACGTGATTAATGTGCTCTTTCCACCATCTGGACACTAGCTCTGCATGGACACTGGCTTCTAACATGTCTAATGACATTACATTGGCTGTGGAAGCCCGTTCGTGAGAAAATGAAAGCAGGCAATGAGGACAGAATAGACTATATAAGGCCTGAATCTGAAGATTTTTACATCCATGTAAATGTAAGAACTAAACATACGATGAGGTTAAATCGTCAATGTTGACAAATTGTACCTGGCAATGGCAAGGTTGGATTGCAATAGTTTTCTATAAGTATAAAGTAAATGAACTTTTTACGCTTCTAAGCTTACGCTGCTGCTGATCATGCTGAGGTTAACGCCTCTGGCAGGTTCATGTTATGTTTTCTTTGCCGAAACATGGAAAGTACATTGATGCAACCTACCCCCCTTTTGAGGGTCTTTCTAGTGGAGGGACCGGGTGTATTAGACCAAAGACTTGCCTTGATTAGACCTAGTGTATGTTGTTGCTCACTCGGTCGTTACTAAAAGTTTGACATTTTCGTTTTCATGTCAATCACCTCTTGGAAGTCTGTCTTGCTCTTTATACATATGCTTAAAAGTTATCTTCGATTAATACCCTGATTAATACCCGCTCCCCGACGTCCTGGGCCGTCACACGCACGTGAAACGCGCTTATGAGCTCCCAACAGGAACTTTTACAAGCTGTGAGTTTGACAGAAAAATGCCCTAATTTGGGGTTGTTTGCAGTCCACCAACAACTTTAACTACAAACTATTACTATGGTTATTGTTGTAGATATTGTATTCAAGCTGCGTATTTCAGAGCGAGAGAATTCAGTATAATAGTTCGTAAAGAGGGCAACAGTGTGTTAACACTTAGAAAAATGTGACATATATAAGATCAAAGGATTTGTCAGATAAAGGTATGAAAATATAAAAACCTTTCCATTCTTTGCGTATGTTACAAGCTAAGGTATGTTTATTCAAAATATTCCCGTGAGTCTATTTCCGTGATATCTAACTTTTAAAGCACCTCCAGAATTATGTGGTTAAAGCTTTCGCTGTGTGAAATTTATTTTATTATAATTTGAATATTGCTGTACAAGTACTCTATTCATTGTAAGCATAGTGAAGTTAAACATTCTTACGTTTTGTGCAATTGTTACACGGCTGTATGTCTTAGGTAGAACATGACATCTTGCGAAGGACGGCGTCAAATATGTAGTACACAACCTAAATTTGACTCCATTCTTTTGGTTGTGGGCATAATGTGAACCCGTTGTTTTTAGAGTGTACACGTTCTGTCTCATGGTAAATGCACTTTAGCGGCAATAGATCATTCAGTGAAAAATCCTTTGACCTTATATTATGTAAAATCAATACATTTTACAAGGTCATGTTCTATCTTAGGCCCTTCACAATTGATTTTGAGTTTCCTGTTGCAGCCCGCGTCCGAAATTGAGAATTACAAAATATTTCATTAATTATTTTATTTTTATTTAGGCTTTTCACCTTTAAAATGACTTTCGATAAACTGTATTTGCTACTTTCTGACTTTAATCATATCAGCTAAGATGATGTACAAACATTAGAACATGATTGCATTATTACTTGGGTATCAAATTAATCATACTTGGAAAATAATTAAATGCATAGTCCGGGTTGAAATTGGTTGCGACCACAAAATAATTAGTTTCAAAATAAGGAAAATAAAAGATGATTAATAATTAATAATTAAAAGTCACCTCGTCCCTTTGTTTAAACCTTCAACAGGAAACTCAAAATCGATTGTGAAGGGCCTTATGCGCAATAGTAGCAATAGACTGTTCAGTAAAAAAAATATGACATGACTGTGACCTTTTGTAATATTTATGTAATTATGCAAATTGGCATGTTTAGTGCCACATATCACAAAGTTCTATCTGAAATCGCTGCCAGATGTTATAAGAAAAACATAGTAGTACCATTAGACCGTTCAGTGAAAGTTACAGTAACAATGATTTATAGTAGTAAGATACAAACTCAAGGCATATTATAAAGGTTATCCTCCATCTTGTAATGAATGCACTACATTCGTAATAATACTATGAACCGGTAACATTATTCCATACGTTGAATCTGAATGCACACAATCAGGGGCTTAAAATATCAAACGGTAAAAAAGTCTTATTGATGATTCTTTCAGGGAAACCCATAACTGAAGGAATCTGAAAACAGCTCTTTTCAGAAATAAAGATAGTGTCCATATCTTCTTTAATTCTAACACTGGCACTTTTATATGTTGTGCTATTAAACATACAAAAATAAAAAGTGTACTTTAGGTCCCAGATTCTGGACTACTATCGTCCGATAATCATCCAGTATCGTTCGAAGTCAGTGTTCCAGTATCGGAAGATACTGGCACGTATAAAATATTCTGGTATTGGGCGATGCTGGAACACAATTATGTACCAGTATCGTTCAATACTGAGACAAATCCATTTCTTCTAGCCCTCTCAGACCAGACACTATACTACGACTATAATATAGGCCTTGTTGTACGTGTATTGCCAGAAAAATCCTATCTGCTGTATAATGATTATAATTTTATCTACAGCCATCAAAAGATTAACTTACCAGGTCAATACATGTGCTGATAACTCTAAAAGTACAACTCCTACAAAACATTTTAAATTATAAAATTCCTAGTCAATGTCTCCTCTTTTAAGTTGAGATATATTGCTCGCTAAGAATGGTTGATTATAAATTTGCGTTGATTATTGAGGCAATTACAATCCCAAATGTAAGGTATCTAAGTACGATTTTCGTTTTCACATTTTACTTTTCAACACGGGAGTAGATTTATGAGTCCAAGAAAGTCTTTTCTGGTAGTCAAAAAGATCACATAATATTGCTTTAATTGCCTAATCAATAATTTGCCCGTTTCTGAGCCAGCGTGTAGAAAACTAGCAAAATGCGAAAATGTAAACCGTACTTTATCTTACTTCTGGCATTGTAACGTGCAATATATCAAATTAAAAGGGATACATTTCTCAACAATTATATAATTTGATATTGTCAAGTAGGAGTAATACTTTTAGAGTTATAAGCACATTTATTACCTGGTAAGTTACTTTTGTTATGACTGTACATAACTCATGGAATACTTATTTATAATTATTGTTAAAGTAATAATCATTATTTATAAACAAAGTAAAGGTAGCAGCTATTGCACTCATAGACTTCTTTGCAATGATACCTTTTGATGCGATGTGAAAAGGCACTTTCTGGATAAATACTGCTATGTTATAAATAACTGGTGTTTATTGTATCCCTGGTTGAAATTTAAACTAACCAATGGCAGACATTACAGAAATTACTTCGTAGCACTACCATATTCAGTTTTTAGAAGTAGGCTACATTGTAAAAGATATTTTTAGCATTCAGAAAAATTCATTTTTTTCAAGTGACTCATTTTACTGCCATACCTGTTTTGATTCAGGAGACAGGTTCAATGCACCAAAGCGTGAATTTCAAATTGTAAATGCAGGAGTCCCGGAAAGGATGCGTTACAATGATCATAGTTAGTATTGCTACACGTGCTCGATCATACAAAAGTATTCTTAAGCACGTGTGTTTTCCTGTACCGATGCGATATTGTCTAAAACTGAACCTAAAATTATATATTCATGCTATAGATCAAAGACATAATTTCTTTGCTTGGATGAATACAATTTTGTAGATCTTTTGATCAAAGATTACATAAAAAGTTAAACTATTCATTTACCATAACCAAGGGGACATGCTATACAGAATGCTGATAGTTGGTGTAACCCAAGTCTGGTCACAAAACAAAGACTGGGAAACTAGAGGAGGTTTTGAGAGACTTGTTGTATGGATAAAGCCTATGTAAGCGACGGTGGCGAAATATGACTTGTCTTACAAGCATACCCTTAATAAATACAGTTGTACACTTCTTCAAAACACAATGCATATACATTTTTCAAGTTGAATTGCACAAAGGACAGACCACACTGGGGACACCCTTGGAATGTAGGACTTAAACAGGGTTAAGCGGGTTCAAATTTCACAACACTGGTGCGTTCATCATGGTAAAGGCTTACAGTACATCATACATGTATACATACACCTATATAATACTGCTCTGGCATTGGAATTGGGCCAACATATACATTTAACTTAATATTACGGTTTGTATAAGAAATATATAAGTGTTGAAACACATGCGCTCTAGTATGAACACATATGTGCTTAATCTACTGAGTTTGCTCGATGTTCAAGAATTCCAAAAATAAAATGTAAGAAAAAGATATTGTTAAAAAATTACCTTTCTCGTGTCGGCTTCCATATCAATGCTTGTCTTCGGTGAATCTCCAACATCTTGCATCTCCACGACGCATTTCAAACCCTGATAGTCACCCCTATCTACACTGTTGTTGCTTTTCGCGTTCGAATTATGTTCACTCATTTTTATCTTCGGTATGTAGGTAGCACTCTTGTATCCAGAGCTTTAACGCATCATATGCACACACGGACGAGTAAATTGTTAAATTGATCGTAAAATTCTGTTGCTGCATATCAACTTCAAACAATCATTTTCCCAGCGTTGTTTTGCGTGTTGCATGCAACATATACATGTATTATAACCAGCTGCGTAAGTGAATTGCGTTATTATTTATTCCAACCTCGTGGCTGGTTACTGTTTTGTAAAAATAATAATATAAGCAAAGCACAACTCGCATGGAATGCATGCAGTAGTACATGTAGTAGCAACAAGCGAAACAGCAGCTAGCTAGTTCATGGTTCAACGGCTTGCTAGAAACTCGGATTGATATGAAATAGTCCAGGGTCATTTACAGCTGCCCGAAGCTTAAGCCAACTCTTGATTCTCAGCGATCGTTTGTAATATGACACATGCAGACAGAAATGAATCTGGCAGCTGCGAGTTCGCTTTCCCACACGGTGTCAGTCGCATATATATATATATATATATATATATATATATATATAAATGTATGTTGGAAGTCGAAATTAAGCTGTAATATATCATTACCGTGCGCGCTATTTCTGCTGTTTTTTCTGAGTCGATCACAACAAATTTCATCCGCATTGCATGACGGGATTGCAGAAATATCAAGATCAAGACCATTATTGTTTAAATGTTTAATTCCATAACGATTATTACACATTCTCTTCGACCCATGACGATGCTGCTGCATAGTGCTTGAATGGGAAAAGTGTAGACCCTTCCCGAGACCCTTCTAGCGCTTGAATGTGAAAAGTGTAGACCCTTCCCGAGACCCTTCTTGCTGCATCATGTGGATTTTAATATAGCTCATTCCACTCTGGTGTGCTCCATTTTCTCTAATTTTCCATTAATGCCTACAAAAATGCATCGCTTATACGCAGTTCTGGTATTTTGTGAAGCTCGGGACAATCAGGTACAACATGTACAAGGTCACGATTCAAGGCCAGCGACCCTATTTGAGGTTCAATGTTAATGATTTCCTTTAGTTCAAGATCATGAGTACATCAAGGAATCGCCCAGTCAGTCAAGCCGGGCAGTCAAGATAATCATTGACTTTGAAACATTTTAAGGGGTCATTACTCAATTGACCTGAACTTTGACATTGAGGCTGAATCCCACAAAAATACCAACAAAAAGATCACGATGTATTTTGTAGGCCAAATGAAAAGTGAAAAGAGCAATACAGTGAGCAATCACTATGACGAAATAGCAAAGAGCAGCTAAATTAACATTAATGAGCAAATGAGCAAGAATGAGCAATGTGACTCATCAAAATTGACCTCCTAAAATGTAACGGTGGGGTACGTGATATACTACTATTTTTGCCGAGACGGATAAGCGTCGAGGCATTTGGTTTAGGGGAAAGACAGACGACAAATTATTTCGTTTAGGAATTGTAACATTTAAAGTATATATTTTGTAAATAGCATTTTATTTACACAACACCTTTAACATTTAGAGAAAAATGAAATAAAGAATGCGTTTATATTCACATAAAACATTTTGGTACAGATTTGTAAAGAAAAAACATAAATTCAAAAAGCACCCCCTCCATTTTGATAGTGTACTGGTCCAAACTTGAAAGCGAACATGTTTTGCCGCTTACCGTGGGGAAAAATGCGATGGCCGGCCGACACGGTAAGCGGTGAAGCTCTATTGCCACTTCGTCCAATGCCATTTCGTTCATTAACCAGTTCGTCCAATCTCATTTCGTCCAATGCCATTTCGTCCATTAGTCACTTGGTCCAATAACCACTTGGTCCAATAGCCACTTCGTCCAATGTCATTTCGTCCAATAGCCACTTCGTCCACTGTCACTTCGTCCAATAGCCACTTCGTCCAATAGCCATTTCGTCCATTCCCACTTCGTCCAATAGCCATTTCGGCCAGTACCATTTCGTCCAATGGCCATTTCGTCCATAGTCATTTCGTCCATAGCCATTTTGTCCAATAACCATTTCGTCCAATAGCCATTTCGTCCAATAACCATTTTGTCCAATAGCCATTTCGTCCAATAGCCATTTCGTCCAATAGCCATTTCGTCCAATAGCCAATTCGTCCAATAACCAATTCGTCCAATAACCATTTCGTCCAATACCCATTTCGTCCAATAACCATTTCGTCCAATAACCAATTCGTCCAATAACCAATTCGTCCATAACCATTTCGTCCAATTACCATTTCGTCCAATAACCATTTCGTCCAATAGCCATTTCGTCCAATAGCCAATAAATCATTACGTGAGATAAATAATAATCATTACTAATAAAGGAGGAGAAAAAACAAATCGCCTGTTGCCATTAATGTACATAATTATAGCCTACAAATTGACATGATGCGACAAATTATACCCCATATTATATTAAAGGTAGATGACCCGATCACATTTTCGTAACACAGAATTATTTCAAACATACGGAGATTTTCATATCATATGAAAGCTCGTATTTTTCTCATCATCATACTGAAATTTGACGGCCTAAATCGGTATAATTACGGAGAAATCGATGAAATAACGTCGAATTACCGCGAATGGTGGTAACCACCGATATAGTTTGTGTACTACTCAATGGGTACAGTTCACAGCATCTTGTGCGTCTAAAATAAGAACCATTAGAGCTATGCAACTCAAACTTTGGAACACGACTTTTTTAAGGATGACCTTTCATGTAGAATAGAAACATCTACCTTTAAGTTAAAGAATAAAAGATGTAAATCAGTGGCATAACATTCAGGAGTACTGAGTCTAAGTCAACGAAGTTAAACAACACAATTAATGGATGTTAATTAGTGCCCCATCTCCACCCTCCAAAAATGCAGTACTTTTCAAAAAACCCGAAATATCAACCACCCAAGTTTAATCATCGAATCCAAAATATTAACCGCCCAGGTTTACTCATCTGGCGGGTCCCGCGCGAAACGCGGGTGCCCGCTAGTTTTATACAAACTGTGACGTCTTGTTTAGAGAACAATAAACACATTTGTAACACTGTTGATACGCTTAGAGGTCGTTTTACAAATATTATGCACAATCTTAAAGATTTTAGCCCTAGTAAAAACAAGATCATTCGGGTTACTGATTTCGGTTTCATTTGGATAAAAAAAAAATCAAATTTTATTTACTATTTGCTATAAAGTACAATAATTTAAAAGTAATTCTATTCTACATGAAAGGTCATCCTTAAAGGTATATTATGTGATCTTTCCAGGGAACGCCCTCAACATCGAAAAAAAATAGAAAGCAGATTTTCTTGCAGATTTACATTTCTGATCATAAATCATGCATACATTCCAAGTTACAGGGCGATACGATTCTTAATTACTTCAAAATCATGGTTTTAGAGTGAAAATAAACTGTCAGAATCTGGACACTTTATATTTTTCACTCTAAATTCACTCTAAAACCATGATTTTGAGGTAATTAGGAATCGTATCGCTCTGTAACTTGGAATGTATGTATGATTTATGATCGGAAATGTAAATCTGCAAGAAAATCTACTTTCTAAAAAAAATAATGAATAGAGGGCGCCCTCTGGAAAAGATCACATAATATGCTCGTGTTCCAAAGTTTGAGTTGCATAGCTCTAATGGTTCTTATTTTAGACGCACAAGATGCTGTGAACTGTACCCATTGAGTAGTACACAAACTATATCGGTGGTTACCACCATAGTCGCGGTAATTCGACGTTATTTCATCGATTTCTCCGTAATTATACCGATTTAGGCCGTCAAATTTCAGTATGATGATGAGAAAAATACGAGCTTTCATATGATATGAAAATCTCCGTATGTTTGAAATAATTCTGTGTTAATACGAAAATGTGATCGGGTCATCTACCTTTAATTTAATATTCAATGCCATTTAAAGTTAAACTGTTAAAGCTGATGGGTGTTGAATCCCTCAATTTGCCCACCATCAACAGAGCCTCGCAACATTGATCGGTGGGGGAGGGGGAGGGATATATATATATATATATATGAGTAAGGGAATACTTCAGGCTACCAGAAACAAGTTTTGATTTTCACGTGACTCAAATAGCGTGCCTGTTATGGTCCAATAAGCATCAATTTAATTGATTAGGGTCAGTGTTTGAACACTTTTTTTTCTATAAGTGTAGGGAAGAACATAATTTCAACATCTGAGGAATCTTCGTAATGCACTTTCGAAGCATGAGGTTTCCCTGCGAAACAACTTGATTCTTGAAACAACTGATTCTTGAAATAGGTTGATTCTTTAAATAGGTTGTAGAATAATTGGAGGGGCTAACCGCTTGCATACATATTTCGCGCACAAGGGTGATTTGAGCGACGAGATACAAAGTTGTAAGCTTTGTAATGCCTAAATGGTAATTAATTGCGGTCGTATCCCCGTTCTGTCTTTGGTATTAGGTAACATCCTTAGCTGCCAACGTTTATCTTCAACAGATAGGCGACTCATAGTACCATTGTCGGAGGGCGAGGGCGGGATTTCTTTTTTTAAGTAGCTAATAATAAGAGTAGACCAATGGAGTTGGCACAGTTTGCCAAATGTAAAGATTATATTGTATCATAAATTAGTTCTGGTACCTTTCTTGAAGGCCCCGATTTCAGGGCCATTTCCTGGAGACGTCTCCAATTAGTAGGCCTATCAGGTTCTCGATATTAGGCTATTGTTATTACCAAAGAACACTTTCTACAATATCGTCTTCTATTATTTCCCCCTTTATAGTCCGACTCAAAATTGCAAGAATAGTTCTGCGACAGTCAGACGACGCTGGACATAGGCGTATTCACGAGTATTCAGGTTAAAATATGCGAACGAGGTTACCTGATCAAGTGAATGGGACGACCGCTTAACAACGGTTTAAATTCAAAAATAGCATTTACAATTGGGATGATTAGCCATCCCGAACGGTTTTGGATTGGAAAAATTTTCTTCTAACCTATGATGAATTTTATGGGGTCATATAATCAAAATCCATTGTTACATTGAAACCAACGGAAATTCAAAATTAACGGCCGTTCGTAGCCACCGTCGTCTGGCGACAGTTCCAGTTCATAAAATGGCGTCCTCATCGTTACGAATTTCATGAACTAAAGTAATGTACTTCATGGCGTTATCCAAGTTATATTTCAAAAAGCTTAGTGGCCAAGAGTTTCAAACTGTTGCACATGTCTTGTACCACATTGGATTCACCAACATCGGTAACTAATGTGCGATGCCTTACCATTTCCCACGACACGCATAAGGAACATTGTAAGCCAAAGATTTGTAAGCTATCCCAAACTTCCCGAGGTAAAATACAGCGTGTCCCAAAAAACTGGGTTCAAAAGTTTGCGAGCTTATAACGATATAAGTAGGAATCATGGATAGTTCATATTTAAAGATATCAAACAAAAATATACCTGACCTTAATTGGGTAAATTCGGAGAACAATCCAATGTAAACTTTTTGAAATACAAAGATTTGAATAGAGCGTGGTCGGAACCCATTTGTTCCGATTTAAGGAATAAACCATCCGTGCGTTGCATTGAAACTGTGCGCTATGTGCAGTATTCCCGGCATGGGGTTTATTCTCCGAAAGAACTTGACAACAACTCGGACTATAACAAAGAAAATTTATTTTAATGTTTATGTAAATAATGAACTTGTATTATTGCAATATGACCGAGATAATTTTGGTTACTGCCCAAGTCTTTGTAAAGAATGAATGCAAAGGCAAAACTTGGATGAAGTCACAACAACAACCATTGACAACAATACGCAATTGCAACACATAGGTGTTCCTTGAAAACTGGGACAAATGGGTTTTGACCACGCTCTATTAAAATCTCTGTATTTAAAAAAGTTTATATTAGATTAATAACAGGTTTAACCAATTAAGGTCAAGTATATTTTGTTTAATATCCCTAAATATAAACTATCCATGTTTCCTACTTTTTTAGTTATAAGCTCGCAAACTTTTGAACCCAGTTTTTTGTGACGCACTGTACAAGTAGATTCGATATGTAGTACTTTTGTAGGGTGCTTTTTGTGTATAGTTATTTGAAAGGTACAAAGTAAGACCATGTTCAATGTACCTGTAATGTACTTGTCTGCCTATGTATACTTAATTTGTACCTGGGATTTGTATTTGCATTTATATACTTAATAAAGAAATCAACTACACTGAGCCAAAAAAGAAACTTATACAATTTTAACAGATCACCATAGGGGCAGTGCACATTTCTCTTGTGTCATTGAAGCAAATAATTAGTTATTGACTGCCATTTGAAGGATACATTGCAGTAATATTGTATCCAAATTTGGTACATTTTCATGCACATAATATTATTTGGTGATCTGTTAAAATTGTATAGTTTCTTTTTTTTATAAGTTTCTTTTTTGGCTCAGTGTATATCTGCTTAGTTGATTTAAGTACAACTTTAAAGTTGTACTTATTTCCAGATTTGTTAATTTTGACAGAATTAAAATGGGACACACCCTGGATTCAGTGTATTTAACATGTTTATTGATACTTCACTTGATTTGAAGTCGAGAGTTGTTCCATGTAGAAATCTCATTTGTATCTATATGGGTGTTTCCATAAATACAGGTACCAGTGGGATATTTGCATTGTCTATATTCAAATGGTTCAATATCCTGTTATACGAATGTACTTGGTCAATTTTCATTTTAAAATCTGATTAAGCCCATAAAAGTTGCACTGGTATAACACCACAACATGTATATTATATCAACATTTGTTCTTATTTTGGTGAAAATTCGGCAAAATATCCTACAATTTTGGCAAAAAAGTGTGACATTTAAGACAGGGTCAAAATATTAACAATATGGTGATTTTGTTTAAAGTAATTGTGTTATCTGTAGGCTAAATGATCAATATCAAACTAGTTTTGAAGTGTTAAACACATTTTTTATAAGCAAATTACTGAGAAGTAATAATTGAATACATGGCAATTTTACCGTCACAGTGACAATAATCTCCATCTTATTTCCCTTTTGTTGATTTTACAAGCCTCTCTGATAGGTTAAAGAAAAATAGAAGAGTTAAACTGAAATTGCAACAAACATAGAAAATATAGCTGTTTTTAAGTTTGAATATTATGTTTGGTGTCTTCAAAAATGTTACGCTGTGAGAACTTTAGGGTAACATTGTAGTTATGTGCCAGCACACTTTATGAATAAATTGTGTATAAACTGTCTCTTGGTATAGGCTCCTAGCATACATGGAACAAAAGTTTCCACTTTATCATTATAATTAGAGTTACAAGGAAATTAAGGTTTGGTGTCTCCGTTACACGGGGACGCATGAAATATCAATTCCACCACCCAAAAAATAGGTAATCGCATTTTTTCACTACATGTATTAATGATGTTTATAGAGTAAAGCAATGGTAAATGCCTTTAGAAAAAATAAAATAAAAGTGATCAGACAGTTTCTGCAGTTGCCATGCATAATTGAACATTTTGGTGTCTTTTGGTGTCTCAGTTACACGGGGAGACAAGTATTTCAAAGAAATACTTGTCTGATGTTATAATGGTGAAAATGTATCTCTGTACGCTTCAATTACCTGTTCTGATCCCTTTTCATTAAATAGAATAATGGAACATATTATGAAAGTGGTTATTTAGTTAATATAGACACATTTTGAATATTTAGACCTAATTTGTGTATGTCACACATTGGCGCCCTTATTTATGGAAACACCCATATATGAAGTATATTACAGGCATT
Organism: Ophiura sarsii; assembly: GCA_035610835.1. Classification (NCBI taxonomy): domain Eukaryota; kingdom Metazoa; phylum Echinodermata; class Ophiuroidea; order Amphilepidida; family Ophiuridae; genus Ophiura; species Ophiura sarsii. The sequence continues at coordinate 49,316,182 of CM069451.1, forward strand.
TTCTTTTTCTTTAAAATTACAGGAGGCATTTTCTTTTCCTTTAAATTAACTGTCACTTCTTGAAATTCGGCACTTTCAAAAAGTGTATTGAACCATGTTATGTATTAAACAACATTTTCAATTTGATAAAAAACAAATAAAATACGGTATTAAATCTACGATTTACACATATCAAAATACACACGTGAAGGTCACATATTTTTACGTTATTATTATTTATTGTATGTATGGTAATGTACAATATTTACAAACTTGGTGAACAAGCTCTGTTCATAAATAAAATGTTGGTCCCCCTAAGAGTTAATTACAGTAAGATGCTTTCAAACTTTAGCTGACGACACTTTCTTTCAGTCCATTTCTTCCTCTTCCCCTGAGACAGTGATGTCACTGCAGTGACTGATCAAAGTATTAAAAACTTATGCATCACTTGTCCCATGTAAATGAGCCCTGCAATATAGTCATCCCTGAGACGATAGCATCACTGTATCCTCTCTATGCATCTCCCTCCTCAAAGATCATGAAATCAGTGCAGAGCTCGAAGATGGCTTAGACGTGGTATATATAGACCATTTCAATTTGAGATCGGAATACTTCGGAAAACAGGTCACATGGACCTAGTTGCATACGCTGCGTAATGAAGCAGTTGATAGCATTCATAGCATCGGTTGTCCGCCTAGTGGTTTACTATGTTTACATACAAGCGACTCGGCTAATCGGAAACATACGGAACCGACTGTTTTTTGGACATGCAAGCAATTGCCTATTTCTCTTGCTGATTATATGTGGATTGGCAAAACATTTATGCACCTAAATATTCCATTTTAATACTTGTGATCTTGAATTTACTCTGTGATCAGTAAATATCTCATTAACATCAGTGTCTTCAAGAACTTTACAGCAATGTAGGGCATGGTTTACAGGGACAGTGATGCAAATTATTTTTTGGAAATGTATGAGGAGGAATGGTGGACAAAAAAATGCCATGTTTGCTACTACTAGTATTCAGATTTGGAATATTTATATAGGCAGACAAGTTCTGACTTTTAGACAAGACACTTTTTGATACCATGATCATGACTGAAAATATATAAATTATAAATTGATAAATGTGATAATTGTATGGGAAAATGTATTTAGGTGGGGGTAAGCTAATGATGAAATTCAACTTTCCCCTGAACGACCTCTATATTACTGTATGTTAATGCTTTATAGTCTTTATTTTCTTAGATAACAATCCCAAGTGGTATTTAAGTGAGATTTAAGTGAGTGGAAAAACAAAAGAAAAGCCGAAATCCAGAGTCTCACAACTATAGGTGTATCCTTGGATTTAGCTATTCATGAGTTACGAGTAGTACCTGGGCCTAGTTGCAACTATAGGTGTATCCTTGGATTTAGCTATTCATGAGTTACGAGTAGTACCTGGGCCTAGCTGCAACTATAGGTGTATCCTTGGATTTAGCTATTCATGAGTTACGAGTAGTACCTGGGCCTAGCTGCAACTATAGGTGTATCCTTGGATTTAGCTATTCATGAGTTACGAGTAGTACCTGGGCCTAGCTGCAACTATAGGTGTATCCTTGGATTTAGCTATTCATGAGTTACGACGAGTAGTACCTGGGCCAAGCTGCATTTTATATGGAAGACTTCTATTTCTTTCTCCACCATTATAAGACGAAAAAAGGTTGTTTGTTTGCCCTCCGCAACCGACCCAGAACAACAAAAATCTAGGGTCGCTTTTTGTCTTTCTTTTGAAACCATATCTTTGTTCTTTATGCCTTGTCCATGAGATAAAACAGCATGCTGATTCTTGGTTAGTTTCAGTAGTAAAATAAAATAAGCCACTTTTGGAGCGTTGTTTACAAATATCACACAACACTTTGTTACCTTAGTTTTTCTTGGTTTTTTCTTTGATCTGTGTACGTATGGTGTGTTTGGGGATGTTTTTGGAGAGGGTAAACTGCAAGCTGTCAGACTGCATCCAAGTACATCAAAAATGAAAATGTTCAGTTTTTGAAATAAACGCAAAGATGATCTTTTCAAACTAGCTGGAAACCTAAGATATGAGAAGAAACATATTGACCGACCTACCCTCCCAATTTTTTTCACTGTAGGGCAAACAAACAATTGATTTTTGTATCAAATGCTTTGAATTATTTCCAGGTCTCTAACATGATTCACTTGCTCCATAAGTTATTTAAAGATATCAAATATATATTACAGTGTCTCTTAAGGGGCTGTTAACCCAAAAAGCATGACATTTATCAAGCGCTGTAAGTGTTACTTTTGAACTGTTAATGTGATGTGTATAAAAGTCATTTTTGAAAGGAAATGAGTCGGAGAATACATTTTTGGTATCAAATGTCACTTAAAAAGCTGATAGACGTGAAGAATCACATTTTTAAAATAAACATTTTTTTATAAACTAAAATCGGTCCCCAGGGAAAAGTCTTTAGATGATTTGGGTGCAATTTCAGCCTTATTTACCAAAAATTTATTTTGCTACGTTTGCAGCAAACTTTGAGCCTTTGATTTTTAGAAATCATAATTTTTAGTTAAATTTGATACCAAAAATGAATTCTCCGACTAATTTCCTTTCCAAAAATGTATACTTTTTATATGGATTAAATTATGTAGTTATCAATTGCAACCCCGGCCCGGGACTAGCGGGGATTTGGGCCGGAACATACAAATTATCAATTTGATGTCCCTGCTACAGTCGTGTACGGCCCCCGCAGGGCGGGGCACCTTTTTTGTACGTCCCCGCTACAGACCCAGTCCCCCTTAGCCGGGACAAAGTGTATGCCCTGGCTACTGTCCCGGCCCCAACAGCCGGGACAGGGCCGGGACATAGTGTGTCACACGCCAACTACAGCCCTTATTAAACGAAGAGCATTTTAGAAATTGGAAAGATTTGTGTCTTATATCTTTAGATTAACCAGTGTTATAACATTTGTACTAATTTGAACAAAAATACACCAGTGCTAACTCGCAATAGTCGTAAGGTTAATAACCTATAACTTCCCCGTCTCATTTTTTCAGTGATGTACGTCCCGCTACGTCCACACGCCCCGACTAGCGAGGACACACTATGTACGTCTCCGTACAATCCATGTCACGGATCCCCCGGGGCTGGTGTTGCAATTATAGTGACAAGTTTCCTGTGATACGGAAAATAGATGAAAATCCCGGAAATAGAGTAGAAAACGGAAAACACAGAATTTCACAGAAAATAGCATTTTTGTCACTAACAAAAGAAGATACTATTGTAATGTAACGAATAAAAATAAATATTCACAAAATTCATTTATTTCATACATCATATTGCTTGAAACATCACGTAACATTAAAATGTAATCCCCTAGCCGAGTCCAGCAGAATATACTATGCACTCATACTGCATTGTGTCTGAGATTTTCCACTACCAGATAGCTGCACTGCGCAAGTGCGGTAACCCAATTCCAGTCCGAAAAATGGTCAGCAGAGGTAGGCGCGATTAATATGTGATGCGATCTGTTAAAAACCCGTAAGATGTTTGCAAAATGTGAACTAGGGATTATGGGTAAAATGTAAAAATAAAAAATAAAACAAATAAAAAAGTGTTGGGTTTTTTTTACAGATTTTTTTAAAGAATTAATACCTTGTGTCATCATCTTTTATGAAATTTCACCTTCAAAAACTTACTTAAGTTACTTTTCTTTTTAACCTTATAATGTTATTCTATTGAAATATGTATCTTTTTGGCTGTTTTTTCATGATTTCTTGTTTTGTAGCATTTTTATGACATCACAATCATCATTCACTCATAACTATTTTGTAGTAATCGTAGAAAAATGATCGAAACAGTTCTGGAATCAGCACAGTTTCAGCTTTCTTATGATATAAATATTTCCAATATGAAAAATCCTACCATGTGGTTGGTTTTCGCAGATCGCATCACATACGCTAATTGTACAAGTTGAGTCTTGATTTTGCCTGTAGCATTACACGCTGTCTTGAGCGTGTCGTATACTGAACATTGATGCAACTTCTCATGCTTAAATTCAATGGCGACATCGAATGTATATAGGTAAGTAGGCCTCATGTAATGTAACATAGTTTGTACAAACACAAAAATGACTGTTTACACATGTTTTTGGGCTTTGAAAAAAACATGGAAAACTGAACATTTCTTCCACTGAAGAACACAGAATTTGCCCTTTAGAACACAGAAAACTTGCCACTTTAGATTAAATGAATAATAAAGAAGTTACGACAGTTCTAAGGAGGCTATTCCTGAGACTTAACATCCCCCTTAAGAGATTCACTGGGAAAGGAATTTAGCCATTGGGTCCATTTCCCATGTGTTTTCATGTGATAGGCTTCCATTTCTTCTTTAGGTTCTTCTAAGTTACCAAATGCTTAGAGACTATTGTACCATCTCATGCGAGATTCACTTGGTAAGAAATTTGGACATTGGGTCCAAATCGCGGTTGCGTTTCATGCGGTAGGCTTCCATTTCCTCTTCTGTGGGTTCTTTAAAGTTATCAAATGCCTTAAGACTATTGTACGGTCTCTTGCGCTCGTCCATCGCCAGTATCCTTTCAGCTTCCTTCGTCAGTCTCTCCTCCTTCTCCAACGCCTGCAAGAAGGAACATGAAAAAACATAAGGAATATCATTTTAGCTTATGAATTACACTTGATAAGGTCATCTGAAATGTGTTCAGGGAGTTTTTGGTATGACCATTGTCTATCACATACATGGTGTCCACAAAGTAAGGACACCCATATTTAGTGTTGTAAAATAAGATGAGATATGGGTATATCTTGTTTACTTTTGAAAATAAGAGGAAATTAAGGGGTTTATTTTGTAGTTTCTTCATATTCTACTCTACAAACTATAGTTCTTTATCTCTAAGAAAACAACAACAACAACAAAACGTCTAGTTGAAAAGATTAACCTACTAGCATAATGACTCATATATTATTATTGAAACACTAAACCCTGATTTAAAGCAAATTTAAACCAAACCAAGATTAGTTGTAGATAGGAAGCATTGAATAAGGTTTCTTTTTCTGCATAACCAAATATACTGCTGTCATCTTGATTTCAAAATATGTCATACATTTGTATCGCTTGAATTTATTGCATTACAAATCGCAAAATGAATCCATATGAATCGCACGTGTCTCAAAGTGTAATTACTAACCAGAACTTATTTGCACACCTGGTCTAATATATTAATACTGTAAAACAAGTTAATTTCGCGAGCAATCTAATTTCGCGAATTTGCGGAGAGGCTCAAATTCGCGAAATTATATTGCCGCGAATTGATGTGTGTGAAGATGACAGTAGTGGTAGAAATTTTAGATTCGCGAAACTAAGTTACTGCGAAAGTAGTGATGATAAGCAATTTGCGAAAAAAAGTTGCCGTGAAATTAACTTGTTTTACAGTAATTGCCAATGGGTTTGCCTCATATCAATCAAGGATCACTTAACTCATAAATGGGCAATGAATTTATTCAAGAGTCGTATTTACTACAGGCAATGTTTTACCTAAATGATAAGTACTTATGTTGAAATGATTCGGAATGTTCAATAGAAACCCTTGAATCCATTAAGCAGAAATGTATGTCGGTAATTATTCTCCCCATAAAAAAATCCAAAGTTGATACACATTATTTTCTACATGTTCTTCAATGGTAATACTTGAATCAAATGTGACAAAACTTGTGTGAATTGCATTTTATTGTGACAATTGATGTTTACGGTACGGCGGACAGACCTGACAAGGTGGGTCGGTAAATTCTTTTTTAACCTAAAATGTCACAACAATTTGCAAAAATCAGGAATTTAAAAAACATATTTTCAGCCAAAACACAGCTGATTTATATGATTTGAGAAAAAAGTATCTAATACACAATGCAGGAGGATGTATCACAGCTGTTTGGATTATATTGGATGGGAAAATATTACACAGTTTGACTAAGTCAATACCCCCTTTTTTAGAGTTGGCATTATCCGTTTATTGCGTACTGCCTGATTTAACAACTTAGGTGAGCGTACAGCAAGCTCCGCCCACATAATAATAATAATAATAGTCGGTTTTTATATAGCGCTTATCACCGTGTGGAACACCGTCTCAAAGCGCTTTACATTAGCTAATTATTATCGCTTTATCACATGCACTAAACAACTGCATAGTAGTTGTTAAAGGATTGAATGGTGGCTTTTATGTATCAGATGCAGAAAATGTTGGATTATTAAATGTTTATACCTTCTCTGTTTAAATGTTAATAAATTGCATGGTTTGTTTCAAGCAATTTTAATTTAAACTCAGGTGTCAGCTGTTCTATAGAAAAGATTGTGAAGCATGGCTGTTTTCCTATTTTGCCAATTGCCTCTGGCTGCCATTGCAAATGTTGACCTTGCATAACCCACGATAAAATGGTGTACACTGCTACAGAAATATGGCCACAAAACCACTTTGCACTGTCAATAAGGCTTAGTTGGGACAAGGTTATATGATGCAGTGGCGGATCCAGGAAAATTTTAGGGGGGGGGCCCAAAAAAATTAATTTTTGCCGGTACCATCCAAGCGGTGCACAGCACCGCCCTCCGAGCTATGCTCGGACAGGGTGGTGTCTGAGGGGGGATGTGCCCCCCTCAGAAGTAGAAAAAATTTCAATTTCCGAACTCATTTAGTGCGATCTGGTGTATACTTCTGACCAACATTTTATCAAAAAGCCACCTCTTCATTTCCAATAAATATATTGTTTTTTTATCAATGCACGAAAGAAGTTGAGCATATTATACTGATATATTTTTGATTTAAGTATAGATGATTTGAAAGGTCGAACAGGGGGGAGTCTGAGGGGGGAAGTGACCCCCTCAGAAGTAGAATTTTTTTCAATTTTCGAACTCATTTAGTGCGATCTGGTGTATACTTTTGACCAACATTTTATCAAAAAGCCACCTCTTCATTTCCAATAAATATATTGTTTTTTTATCAATGCACGAAAGAAGTTGAGCATATTATACTGATATATTTTTGATTTAAGTATAGATGATTTGAAAGGTCGAACAGGGGGGAGTCTGAGGGGGGAAGTGCCCCCCTCATAAGTAGAATTTTTTTCAATTTTCGAACTCATTTAGTGCGATCTGGTGTATACTTTTGACCAACATTTTATCAAAAAGCCACCTCTTCATTTCCAATAAATATATTGTTTTTTTATCAATGCACGAAAGAAGTTGAGCATATTATACTGATATATTTTTGATTTAAGTATAGATGATTTGAAAGGTCGAACAGGGGGGAGTCTGAGGGGGGAAGTGCCCCCCTCATAAGTAGAATTTTTTTCAATTTTCGAACTCATTTGGTGCGATCTGGTGTATACTTTTGACCAACATTTTATCAAAAAGCCACCTCTTCATTTCCAATCAATATATATTTGTTATCAATGCAAGAAAGAAGTAGAGCATACGACGTATATACTGATTTTTTCTTAATTTAAGTATAGATTGTTTAAAAGCTCGAACAGGGGGAGTCTGAGGGGTGATGTGCCCCCCCCCCCCCCCTCTTCTTCCTCTCTTTCTTTTTTTCTTTTTTTTTTCCTTTTTTTTTTTCCTTTTTTTTTTTTTCCTTTTTTTTTTTCCTTTTCCTTTTTTTTGTTTGGTAGGGGGGGGGGGCCCGGGGCCGTCGGGCCCCCCCCCCTGTATCCGCGCCTGATATGATGTCTTACCTCCTTGAGTTTCTTAGCTTTCTCCTTCGCTTCTTTAGCCTCTTCATCCTCACTGCTACTGGAGGAATGGCGCCTTTTCCTTCTCTTCTTGTCTTTCTTCTTTTTCTTCTTCCTTTTTCTTTCTTCTTCTTGTAGCGTTTCTTTATGTTGCTGTAAGGTAAAATTATTTGATGCAAAATGTGTAATTACTCTTTACTCTAACTGCTTAACAAACCCTGTAAAATGAAATACTATAAAAGTGGTCATTTGTGCGCGATTACATTTTTGCGCTTTGCCGATTTTCAGGCATTTCGCTTGTTTTGTTTAACATTCTCGATTTGAAAGTTCATTTAATAGACTTATACACAAAGTAAATATATTCACATGTTTTTTTTGTTCGCAGTAGCTGCTTGGAGCGCGAAAAGCGCAAAAGTTTTTGTAGCGGAAAATGTCCACGTTTACAGTATCAAATGTTGAATATTTAAGAACATTGGGGAGTGGACTGCAGTTCATCCCAAATCCAAGGAGGGTATTTACTCAAGAAGCCAAAACTCTGCTGGCCAATTTTAACTTGTTACGAACACAGCAAACTATATCTGAATTCTGAAGCCTGTGTGTGGATGGAGTGATGGTATATTTGGTTGTTCATTATGCCATAGATCTGGGCCCTATTTCATGAAGGTCAACTTAGGATTAATCTGATGTTTGTAAGTTAGTTAAGAATAGTTCCTATTAGATTCTTCTTAAGTTAAGAATAAAACTGTTCTTAGGATAAGAAGAATATTACTGTAAAACATAGAAAAATTCCTTAGTATTAAACTAAGATAACCTCTGACCTCTTCTTAAGTTAAAAAGGAACTAAAGAAGGATATTCTTCTAAAGTCGTTTTATGAAATAGAAGATAAGAATCTTCTTAATTTAAGAAAAGTTCAGGATTTAAAAAGAATTTTTAGGATTTTAGAAGAATTTTTAGGATTTAAGAAGAATTTTTAGGATTTAAAAAGAATTGTCAGGATTTAAGAAGAATTAATTCTTCTTAAATCCAACTTAAGAAGATATTGAAGTTTTATAAAATAGGGCCCTGACCAAGGTACAAAAGAAAGACTGTTTGTTTCAAAAATGACCATCAAATTAATTTGCTTGCTATTTTTCATAAGCCACCAACACTATGCCATCCGGCCAACAAATTTAAAGGTTAATATAGTTCCCTACATTAAAGGCTCTGTGCACAAAATTAATCAATACATGTATGGTCTGTGTGGGTTAATCATGTTGATTTGCTGTCATTAATTCACATGCAGTGATAGTAAATTAATTGGAAATAAATTCAATCAATGCCAGCTTCAAGCTCAGGATAACAACAAATACAAGAAAGATGGCTACGGACTCCACGGTGACATGTTTTGCACTAATCAAGTGGCACATAGCCATGACAGTGTGACAATGCATTCAACAACTGCTACGGCATATCTGACTCCTACTCATTTCAAGTCTTCACAAATTTGTCACCTTGGCACAATTGTATTTGGAATAAATCTAAATTCAATACAAAAATAATGTATCTCCATTTCATTTGTCCATTTCAAAGCCATTCACATGCTCTCTTGCTGCCCATGACCTCCAGATATTATTTTTCTTTTATTCATATTTTGATGTTGATATCTATGTTTGGGCTTTGATGATCTTATTCTTATGTCACTCTCATTGGCATTTTTAACCCCTGCCCATTTGTGTCTCTTGTATTATGCATATTTTCTGAGTTCCAGTGAACCAATTGATTGGCCTTTTAAAGCTCTTTGTAGAGAGTTACCAGTTTGATTTTTAATCGCTCAGTTCATTAACTTTGTTAATTTCTGTTGGGCTATTGTTCACATTTGCTCTTAATAATACAAAAAAGAAAGAAGAAAAGAAAAGGCCAGTTTACAAAATTGACTTTAACGTTATACATCATGGGGAAGATGTTGGCTACATTATTATGAAAGGTAACTAACAGGTTTTTTATATTCCCTGTAGCAATTGTGTCCCTCATAACATTATTATTATACAATGTTATATAGATGAGGTGACATTTGTTGACATTTAGAACGCCCTCTGTTGGTTTGAAACAAAACACACTGGGCAAGAGTTCCTATAGTTTACATAGGCCAGATCAGGTTTTCTAACTAGATTGTGGCGTCACAGCAAATTGTTATCGCTATCGTATTTCACAAAAAAAACTAAAACTAAATGAGTTTTACAATTCATTAGAAAGAAATTTCATGTTGTCTTCATTAACTTTACTGTATATTCTGCCTGGAGGGAAACAACAATAATGCAGTCTTAAAAGCAGGTCTACGAATATCTACGGGAACGACATTCCCAGAAAGTAATGGCTTGCAGAAATAAATCACAAGATAAAACATGATGATGAAAAGTTAACACAAAGTGCTCTGATTAAAAGTATTGCACCCCTACAATCAAATAGATACAGATTTTCAAACATGATGTCATGCTACAAAATTGTGGTATGGACAGGGGTAGATAACTCCTACAAAGGCCCCTTGCAGGTGCTCTGTAGTGACACATAATGGAGGAGATTCTATTTGCTTTTGTGTATACTTAATTTGGGCAATATACCTATTTGACAACATCAAGTATAAAACAATTACACCTACTTCTAATAATGATTTAGGTTCTTCTTCCATTTCTTCTCCGCCTTCGTTCTCTCCCGACACCAACGGTACCATGATATCAACTGATGCAGCTTCCTTGCCAGCTTCACCGGTGCAATAGGATCCTCGCACGTAAGAGTGGCAGCATCTGTACCCCCATCTGCCTTCCTTCCAATAGGAACCCCATACACTCTGCAAAAGAATATCAAAGTGTTTCAAATGAATGTGCATTTTTCACCACAGAGGGGCATTCAAGTATGAAAAATATTCGGGTGGGAGGTTGGTAATTCGAACCCTGGGGCAATTTGGTGGCAGAAAACATTCAAAAATAGGTTTTGGCTGACAATGCTACAATGTCTCTACACAAAAAGGGTTTTGTGTGACAAATTTATTTAATTTTCATTTCAAAGTGTTCCATAAATAGGGTGGTCTTTGGGTTTGATTTGTTTTAAATAGTTTTATTCATGTGTTATCTGAAAAATAGGGGGCAGAATTGACTATATTAATTTTCAGCTTTTCAATCCATTTTTTGTGTTCCTAAAGTTAAGTCCATTTTTTCTATTTCCTGACATGAGTGCCCTTAATTTAGGGACACCCTAGGAACCTCCATTTCAGAAGTGAAGAGCCAGTATCCAAACTGGTGCACTGGATTCCCAAGCATGGCAAAAGAAAACCTGGAAGACCTGCCCTGACGTTTATCGACATTCTAAAGCAAGACACTGGATTGGACACATATAACATCAAGACAGCAATGAAAGACTGAAAAGTGCGGAGGGCCATCGTTGATCTGGGACAACACCTGTGTAGGATGCTAACTTGGTGAGATGTGAGCATTCACTTTTATGGGAACTTCTTGTTAGTTGCTGCCGCGTCTGTGATTCCACTTCCTTCCGGGTCAGGTCATGTCAGGTTGATCGTTGTCCAATCACAGAGCACCAAGCAGGTGACGGGTTTCCCGGGAAGTGCTCAAAAGCGTAGTGCAGCGTGAAAACGTTCTCTTTCGTTCTTGAGTGGTGATGCAGTTCACATCATGTAATAGGTAACGTCTAGCATTTCTTCATTTTCAATGTTATTTGTATATCGTCATGTGTTCTACTAAATAAATTATTTGAACAGTAATTTGGAGAGCTATGTCTTCTTGTCTATGTTTCAATGTTATACCATTATAATTACTGAGCTATACCTGAATTAAGCAAGCTAGGAATCTAAAATTCTGTGTATTTGACCAAGAGTACAAAATGTACTGAGCGTGGAAATAAAACAATATACACAGTATGTGATGCAACCAATCCTTACCATATGATTATTCATAAACACATCCTCTTCATATTTAGACTTGGCCTTGGCCTTCTCTTGACCCTTGAGTAACGTCCCGTGTCTGGAATATTCCACGTAATCTTCCTGTGTAGAAATTATTGTAATAAGGGCAATAGGTTATAGCATTCATAGCATTAATAATCGGTGATTAATCTGTGGATCTAGATCTAATAACTCTTTCGGGATGTGCTCCAAAACTATGGAACCATCTTCCCATACATGTCAGGAACTGCTGTAGCTTATCGTCATTTAAGACAGCTCTAAAAACTCACTTGTTCAAAATTGCTTTTGCCCAGGGTCAGAAATTCGCGACCAAGTGCGAGAATCCATTTGGATTCTCGCAGGGGAATTTTGCGAGAATCTGGATTCTCGCAAATGGATTCTCGCAAAATGCATCTTGCGAGAATCTACTCTTATTTTATGTCAATCAATCATTGGCCCTGTATTTCCCTCAAACACACCGGGAGTAGAGTTCAAGCCCAGCAATACCTGCAGAGTGCATTAACCAAATGTAGCATCGCGAAATGCGAAACACTTTAGAAGACTTTGCGATGCTAATGCACATTAATTTAGCAAAAGTGCGACGCAAAAAGATTCCCTACTTGATCTCTGATTACGTAGCATCAAAGCCAAACCTACAAAGATTGAGTTTCATCTTCAAATAACTAGAAAAAGTATCATAAATCCTGAAGTATTTAGCAGTTAATATTTCGTTTTCGTCAGAGTTAAAAAAAAACATTGGATTACATGTACCTGCGCAGCATTTTTTCTGTCGGTTTAAAATCGGTACAAAATGTCGGTTTCTGCGCATTTATAATCATGACGTCACTGTTTTGATGCTAGTCTTGTTCTCAAGTCGCCGAGTGTTACGATTAGACTGTAACTCTCAGTCGCCCTCTTTCGTCGCTAGCTTGCAGGCTCCAACATTTAGTACAGCTTTTGCGGCCGTACGGTAATATTGAAGAATGGGGGATGTAGTATGTTACGATTTGGGAACGGCCGCATCCATCTGGACATTTTAATATTTCGGTGCACCATGGGCACAAAAGGAATCGAATCGAAACAACATGGTGCTTTGGTATTTCAATCGTGACTCGAGCGATCGAATTTTAGCGATTTTTCGGAGCAAAATGAAGGTTGGTAAAGAAGACCTGTAACACAACGAAATAGGCCACAACTTTGCAGTAACACAACGAAATAGGCCACAACTTTGCATGATTTTTACGCGAATCCAAATGGATTCCCGTCAGTGATAATGTACGCGAATCTTTGCGCAAATGGATTCGCGGATTCGCGTCGAATTTCTGACCCTGTTGCCAATGACTTGTAATGTTGTATATTACCGTACATGCATGAAGTATAAATATCTTATTATGTTTTCTGCATTTGTATTGCTTTTTATCATGTTCTCTGTTGTCTGTAGCGCAGTGAGCGGCTTTGTTTGACGGATACTTGTGCTTTATAAGTTTCCATTATTATTATTATTATTACTATTAAATTAAAATTTGTAATATTCAGGATCACATTCTTATTTCAGGGATAAATTGGAAACAGGAGAAATGCAAGTGTAAAAACCTGAATTTGAAAACATTTCAAAAATACTGCTACAGTTTAAGATCCCTGACACCATGCATGATATATTTTTGATCGGGTCAGATAACAAATGTTCTACCTATCTAAAAATGAGTTGGAAGTCTGCAGATATTGCAGAATTATAAAAATCCAGCTAGATTTTAATCTAAAGTCTTTTGCAAAATGACTCAATTATTCTTCCAACTACAAATAAATACATACAAACAGTGGCAGTACCAGGGGGGCAAACCCCCCAGTCACAACCTTTGCCCCCATCAGCTCAAGCCCCACCCAATTTTGTCCCCCAATCAATCGACAATGTTGACTTTTAATATAAAAAAATACTTGAAATTAGCATAAAATTGGTCTTAAAATTGGTCTGAAATGTCAAATTCAGAACAAATTAAGCTAATTTCAGGCACGTTTTACAATAAAAGCCAACATTTTCACAATATTTTGTTCTTGCCCCCAGATTTGTTCTTGCCCCTAGATTTGTTCTTTCAGCCTGTTTGCCCCCCCCCCCCCCCCCCCAAAAAAAAATAGATGCTGGTGCTGCCGCCGCTGCATAGAAGGCTTATAAAATGTCAGGTGTGTAGAAAAATGAGGGCGGTTTTCTATCTGCAGTTTTTGTTCAGCCATATCTAAAGGAGCGAATGTCAGCACTGTCCACCGTGAATCTTGTTGTCTGCATTATTTACACAAACACATTCAATCCATGTTGCTCATCCATTTGAACCAAGCTGATGCCTAATTCAATGAGCTTTGCCCCAATCCTAAAATGATCATACCTTATGAAATTGTCCAAAATAAGAATAATATCAAATTTGGCATACATCTGGAATACATACCCTCCACAGTCCACACCCTGTATTATAATACACTTTATTCCATAAAAACGTAGAGTGTGGAGGGTATAATGTGAAGGTATAACATAGTTATTCCTAAAATTCCATTTCTACCATATCAAACTATTCAATCTTTACGGTTAACTTGATGATATTGTAACCTTGGTAAAATGACACTGGCAACAAAGTTGTGAGTCCATATCTTGATATTTTATAAATTAATAAAACACCATAATTCAAGTTGTGTTGCACGCCTGCACCATACGCCATGTGGTATGTGCTGAAAGTTACTGGAATATATTGACTGAAAATCCAAACGGATGTCCATTAAATCAAATGACAGTAAAACAAAAAAATAGAGGTGAGATTATTATGATGGAAACGACAGACTATATGACTGCAGGGTAAATTTGGTTTTGGACTAGCGATCTGCAATCTTCCACTTTTTGTTTGACAATGATAAGCAACCAGAATTTTTCGGTTTCCAATAAAGGTAAATGAGTAAAGGGAGTGTATTTGGGATAAAATAATTTTTGAGAGAAATCAGAAAGGTTTAAAAGAATAATACTTACTGTTTGTGCGAGAAGTAACTGTTTCGGCGGCGCCTCTAAATGTTTCTCTCCACCATACTGAGGATAAAAAGTACAATAACCTATTGTTAGTTTCAATGCCATCCACGGATGGATTAACACCATGTTTGTCTTTGATCTATATTCTTATGTGATGTGGGTAGTCCAATATGGCACATGTTAGACATAAATTGTCATGATTGCAGACAAACCCACATTTTGCTTCATGAAATCTATGTACTGTAAAACCAGAAATGTTCATGTGTATTTACATTATGCTAATTTCACGAGAAGCACTTACTCACAAAAAGTTGCATGCCGTAAATATTTCCAATCTACCTGGTAGCAGTGCATTGCAAAGTTACACAATGTCACTCCAAAGTTGACATTCAGGAAATATTCATGCCATGAATTAGGCCAGTACTGCCGATTCGTGAAATGTTAAACTCGCAAAAAAAATTGGTTTTACGGTAATTCTACCAGTGACTGTGACAGAATCTTTGTCAAACGCTTTATTTTAAGCTTTACATAAGCCAATACAGGAAGCTTAGATAAACTTTTTTTCCTTTCTTTCATCTAGAATGAGTCCCCACATCCCTCTATATATATATTCCCCTTATCTGTATGCATTGTGGACCAATTCTAGGAGCTTGGAAAAGAACACTTCCA
Organism: Ophiura sarsii; assembly: GCA_035610835.1. Classification (NCBI taxonomy): domain Eukaryota; kingdom Metazoa; phylum Echinodermata; class Ophiuroidea; order Amphilepidida; family Ophiuridae; genus Ophiura; species Ophiura sarsii. The sequence continues at coordinate 49,331,503 of CM069451.1, forward strand.
AACAGCATGCACCCATTTCAAATAATCCATGAATACTGGACATGTACATACGTTATCCTGATTGGCCTATTCAAACAACAGTGTATCAAGGAATTGTCTCAACACCTAAGGAAAATCATTAGCATGCCTCATTGTATCATGCAATGTGAGATGATTGTCAGTGTGTCATGATGATCCATGACTTAGATCATGATTATTCATGAGGTGATCAACACCCACTTTTAAAACTATTTGTGTTTCTGTTGTTTTGTTCGTAATTTAATATTAAGCATGATCACAGAGAAGAATTCCATCTAACCATCAACTTACTTTTTCCAAGATGCTATCCTTCTGATTCTGTTTGAAGTCGTCCTTCTTGACGGAGAATTCTTTGTGTAACATTTCCAGTTTAGTCGGTTCGGCTTGCAGATGGACATCTGTTCCTTTGTCGAAGGCCTCCCATGCAAACACTGCCAAAGTGGAAACATTAATTAAGTATATAGTTTAGTCAGTTCCAAATTAGCGAGAAATATTCGCTTTATATCTCTTGGCGCGCATAAGTAATCCAACCGTACATGCGCGATTATGGCCACTTGCCCACGGTTTTGGCTGCACTCATGCGTTACACATATGATGCACAGTGCGCTTGTTGCCTTCATGCGCGCCATGTCCTTCTGTATTGATTCGCTGCTGTAGGGAGGCTTTACCAATTTGGAACTGATCAAACTATAGGATAGTGCGTTTATAGTGCGTTTGGTACAATTAGGAACTTCCTATCTACTTCAGTAGTTTCAAATGGGTCTCATATTGGTATTACATGTATCTCACATGGTTATCACATTAGGTGTAACATATATATTGTATAGACGAATATATTATGCAATGTTCATTTTGAGCAGGTGGACTACTAGGTGATCGACACCATTCATCAAAATAAGATTGCTTTGTCATATGGTATTCACAAAGGGTGTCACATAAGTATCACTTGGGTTTCACATGGGAATCCTATGCACAGCCTATTCAAGTTGAATTGCCAACATGTGGATGCCTCAAATTAAGAAATGGAGAGGGCACTGCAATTTAAGGCAATTTGAAAGGGGCACCAACTTTCTCCAAGGCAATTATGTACCTTTTGAATAGAGTGAAAACAGCCAGAAATTAAGGGCATCAAGGCAACTAAGGCAATTGAAATCGATGAATTCAATTAATTTGATACATGATCATGTGTCTGGCAAATCGATGAATTCAATTAATTTGATACATGATCATGTGTCTGGCATCATTTATCAAATATACCTCATCTAGGCTTCAAGGAAATGTGAAAAGTCAATATTGCAAATTTTCAAATAGTTTTGATATTTTTCATGGAAACCTAACATTTGTCTTGAGGTATTTTCAAATTAGTTGAAAAATGGTAAGCAAAAAAAAAGAATTTGAATTACAGCCCTGATAAGGTCAAACTACTTACATTGAGCTGTGGCCATCGAGGTAGTATCCCCAGAGGCTCGTACAAAGTTGTCGCCACCAAATTTCAAACTGTTAATAACAAATAAAAAACATAACATAGTTAGTATAGTACTCCAACTTTAGAAATAAATTACTGCTAGCATGATTCTTTACAGTAGTTGAGACCTTGTTACGATAATTACGAATAATCAAAGCATTGAGAATCAATTGAAGTTAAATGTGTAGTTTTTATTCTCCATATCAAAATATTCCCTATAAGACACTTCACAAGTTGTGGTACTGGTAGTGATCCCTTTATGTAGGAAAATCTATTGACTGTAACAAAATTCTCTACATCTGCTTCTTGCATTCTATACCAAAAAAAAACAGGTTAAGTTTAAAAACAAGAAGGTTGAAAATATTGTTCCATTTGTATGTGTTTTACATATGAAATTGAAATTATGTGATTTATTGAATATGTTGTGTATTTGATATATAATATCATCTTTCTAAACACATGTCTATAACCTATATCAAGCATGTGCAACCTTTTTGTACCACCCAGGCCTCATTGTGATTTTGAGATCCATTCACGGGCCGCAGTGATTGTCAAATATTCCAAAACATGTCCGGAGGAGGAGTAATAGGGGGATGGGAAGCTTAGGAAGAAAAATCCTCAGTCCATTGCTCATTGAATACCCACTTCTCTTCGTGTAATTTCATCTGTTTACTCGCTGTTGCTGCTGCACCAATTTAACCAGGGATTTTATCACGCAATCATGCCTCTAGTTATATTTTCTAAATGCAGCGCGTCACCCTACTAATCATAAGGGAGCACACCACTAAATCAATCCACCATTTGTGTAAACCTAGGCAGTTTCGGTAAAAACGGGCTGCATCAATGGAATTTAGGAATTGCTTCGCGGGCCGCAGATAAGAGGCCGGCGGGCCGCAGGTTGCATGCGCTTGCCCTATATCTATGCACACTTTTTTGTATCATCAATCTGGTTCATATTCGATCAGACTAGTTTATTTCTAATACATGGGTGAAACAACAGCTAACAAACACACCTTTCAACATGTATGGCATTTAACACTTACTTTTGTTGTGGGAGGGCAGTATAGATTTCATGGTGTGCTAGTCAGGCGGGAAATTCAAACTAGGCACATTTCAGCCACCCAGGGCTGGAAAAAATGTTTATTTCCCAGGAAAAAAGCAGAATTTCCCAGGAAGAAAGCTAGATTTCCCTTCATTTCTTACGAATTTCTTTAATTGGAAAAGCAACATTTCCCTCCAAATACCAAAACTTCCCGGACAGGAGTTTCCTGAATTCCACATTTGTTCCTAAACTATATTACCAACTTACTCTTCTGGTTGTTTGCCTGTGTTAGCGTAAGGGTTCTCCCTCATGGACCTGGTCTTGGGGTCGTAGTATGCTGAATTTTGATCCAAATTGTGCAAGTACTAAAGGAGAACAATTGATAATTACGTACAATTTCATATATTGAAGCAATAATGGATGGACAGGATTTGCATTTATGATTTACGGTTCATGATAACGCTTGAATTATAAGTTATTTAAATTTGAACAGCATCATGTATTAAATTGTGGTATTTAACTCAAAAACAAGTAATCTGAAATATTGAAGCATGAGTTTTGCATGGTTAAGTCACAAGACTAGGTATCAAAGAATTCATACCAAATTGAGCTCATACTGAATGGAGGATTGTTCTGGAAGCCCTCCCAACTGTATTTATATCGATATCATAGGTTATGCGTCTTAAATGATACACTGCGGGTTACTCATACTTGAATTGTTATAATTTCTGTGACATTAACAGCTTGCTAAAATGTTACATACTGTAAAAGTGATAATTTTTGCTTTATTAGTTGTTCACGATTTGCGAATTTTTAGCTGTTTTGCTTGTTTTTAAATTCACGATTCATAGTTTCATCACATAGACGTATACGCAAAAGATATTTATTTGTGTGTTATTATTTTTGCGGTAGCTGGTTCGAGTGTAAAAAGTGCGAAAATGTCCACTTTTACAGTAATATGCAATGTATATGTGAAGAGACTGTGCAAAAGCGCAGTTTACAAGATCGCCTTCTAATATTCGTAAAAATATACTTAATACAGTCACAACCTACCTTGGCTGTATCTTCACGTATCCTCAAGTTTCTCACTGTGATTCGCCTGTGTTGATGAGAAAGATAAACAGATTAGATTAATATCATAAATGTCTACCTTGCAAAATGGTGGATTAGCCAACCAATTCATCAACGTTGCAAGTTTTAGCTAAAACACATGGATTTATATTAACAATTTTCTTTCTCTATCACTTTTTCCTCCTTTTTAATATAATTTCACGATATTTGTTGTTGAATACTCAGCCCCATGTGATGCGATTTGTGAAAACCCGCCACATGGTGGGATTTTTCATTTTGGAGATATTTATATCGTAAGAAAGCGGAAACTGTGCTTATTACAGAACTGTTTCAATCATTTTTCTACGGTCACTACAAAAAAGGTTATGAGTGAATGATGATTGTGATGTCATAAAAAGCTACATAACAAGCAATCATGAAAAAAGGCCAAAAAAGATACATAGTTCAATAGAAAAACATTATAAGTTTAATAAGAAAAGTGACTAGGTTTTTGAAGGTGAAATTTCATAAAAGATGATGACACAAAGTATTGGACATTACATTTCTAATAAAATCTTTAAAAATAAAATTAAAAAATGTTGTTTGGGTTTTTTTGGTGGTTTTTTTACATTTTACCCATAATCTTGTTCACATTTGCGACATCCGACGGGTTTTCACAGATCGCATCACTTACATAGAAATATAACACCACACCAATGCCTTGATCTGGCTTACCGTTTGCTGTCAAAGTTAGTTCCAGGCATGTCAAATTTATCAGCGTATTTGTCTTCGTCCCCGTCGCTATCGTCACTGTCCTGGATTGATGATAACAAATATAACAATAAATACACTATATAAATTACAAAATACAATGTCTATATAGATGTGTGTATATTATTTGTCTGCAATCACTGTTTTGACGGGCCGAACCGACCCATTTATTTTCAAATTGAAGATTCAAAAAAAAATGTTTTGAAATATTTGGAAAAGTTTTGAAAATGTTTTAAATTTACTAAAATTTACCAAAATGTCCACAATAATTTTAAAAAAAACACCACCCAACAACAAATAAAAAAAACCGCTCAACCAACTAGCCCAACTGACATTAAACGCCAATCTATCCACACATGGATCATACTATGTGAACTCAGCTTATTGTGAATTTCTGTTTGTATATTTTGTGTCACCTCAAGTATTCTTGTGACTGCATTATAATACCCGCACGCTTAATTCCAATGTGACAGCGTTTGCATCCACATGATAAAAGAATGCCAGCCGTGGCCCAGCAAAAATTGCTGTGCCTATTACTAGATTACGTGCAGACATCACCTCCAAACTTGAGCTGACAGAGTAGTTGTTTGTAATGCGAATAAATTAACTATCTGTAAATAGATATGTCCATACTCCATTGGTATTTCTACACTATGTGACACCACCAATGAACACTTTATTGGTTCACCCAGCGATGGACGTCAGTGATCTTGGATTAGTCACTGCTGCAACAGGGCTACTAAATATTACTACCCTTTTACCATCTGAGCCAAAAAGACATAAAGACAGGGGTTGCATTCTGATGCGTCTGCGCGTCCTAGACCTCTCACTTTCTTATTTGACGCATCAGGTTTCAAATTGGCAAGACTTGCGGGTCCTGATCAAAATTGAAGGGACCCCTTAAATTTGACGATGTATGGACATGGAAACCTTAAGAAATTCTGGAAATTACATATCGATCCTTTGCTCACAATATAAATTCATTAAAACTGTCCGTAAAAAAGTTAAATTTTGAAATAGGCCTACCCAATCTTCAGGACCCCTCAATTTCTTGGGGGACCCCTTAAATTTGTTTTTGAAGTCCTACGGGGTCCTGCAAAATGTCATGGGACCTCTCACATTTTTGATCCAGTGCTATCCCTGCATCAAGACCCATGACTTATCAAATAATTACCCCAATTTAACTACTAAGAGGGTTTATCATTTCGGATACCATCTTGATGCATGCTTTCGGAAACATAGTGGAGGAGACAAATTAGCACCATGATCTATCAATGGTGCAGTGTCAGCGGGTATGTCACGGTTTTGAGGAGGTGAAATGGACTATAGTTGGGGAAATGGGGAAATAGGGAAAAGGCGAGAGAGGGAAGGGGCAGTCATACACTTCCCCCTACCCTACCTGTTCCTTTCAATGTGACAGGTAAAATATATATATTTGATACGTACCCTGTTATCTGTAGTTTCCTTGACTTCACCAGTCAACATTTCATTCTGCATTTCTTGTGCTTTCAGGTGCTTCTTTGCCTATGTAAAAGTAAAACAGAAATCAAAATTGTTTATACTCAAATGATAAACAAAAGTGGCCAGATAAACAACAAATGCTAATTAAATAGTACCTAATAAAGTAGACAATTTGGAAGATTTTCATCACTTCTGCATACTTATGCAATCTTAGCATATTCTTCATGTACAATGTTGCAATCATCTGAATAAGAGCGTCAAATTACAAGAAAATGGCTTTTATGGGCCCCATTTCCGGAATTCCAAAAGTTTCTGAAACATGTTTAAATCATCCCGCTTCATACCTCTGAAATCTAATACATATTCCCGAGTGAAAATTTGTGATCATCTAAAAACTGTTATAACATTTACATCACCAGCAACATATCACTCTTCACTTCCAACATATCACATTCACTTCCATCATATTCCTCATTCACTTAAAGGCTTTTAAGCCTGGCCCAAGCATTTTGCTTGAGCCTGCTTGAGCCTGGTCCCTTCAGGACCCAAGCATGTGTCCATATGGACCGACCGTGTAAACAAACAAATAAGCAACTTCATGATCATCTACAATACGAATCAAGTACATTCATTAATTTTCCATTCATGGTTCTTATGGTCCAGAACCCCAGAAATGCCCAGACAATATTGCACCCATGCAACATACCTACCTCTTCCATCTTGGCATACTCCGCGTGCACTGCTTCATGATCATCTAGATCGTATCCGTTCCACCTGTCTCTTTTGCCATCCCAGTCAAAACTTAAGCTGGGCTGCTTAAACTCGTCAGGAGCAAACTTTTCTCCTGTGAACTTGGCACCAACTTTTCTCGGTCTCTGCAAGAGGCAAGAAAACAACTAACAACAATAATAATAATACGACAAGGCACATATCCACTCCAAATACGAGCGCTCAAAGCACAAACATAAAATTCAATATAAATAAAAAAGATAAACAACTGCAATGAAAATGCATACCCATCTTACATAAAATAGATTGAACAATAAGAGTTGTTTTATGATTTGCGCACTCTGAGTTCATTGGAAGATTTATTTGCGCCTTATAAGAACAATCTATTATTATTATTTATTATTATACGGTATACAATGTATGAAAAAACAACTTAATTATTAGGATATGACTCAGACATCAGATGCGTTTTCAACAGTTTTTTGAAGTTGTTACAGTTACAAGATTGTTACTGTTACAGATTATTACAGTCACAATTTGCATTATAAATAAGAAGACGTCTATGTCCTTGCATTGTCCTCTTCAGGCTTTAAACTGAAAATTGAGAATCACTTTTTAGAGGACCACACAAAACAATACAGGTTGTTCACCATTATTTATCCACATTCCACACATCTTTCAATATAACCCTTTAATATTCTTTCATTACTCTTTATCCGTTATACAATAATGCAATATCCAAATTGCACCTAAAGGTGGGTGGCCAACTTTAACCATCATATAGTCTTATTCAGAAGTTTTGAGTTCAAATATTGCTGTGGTTCCAATGATAGAAGAACAAATTTACTACAAATTTGGCCATAGATCAGTACCCAAACTACCGGTATAGTTAACCACATTTGCAACTGTTTTGTTTATAGCACCCAAAGAATATATCTCTCAAGCCTACAATTTTCCAAATTATTAATTTGATTCGGAAAAGTGGATTTGATCACACACCATAAATTAAGGCATTGTTGTAATTATTGCATTTGAGAACCTTAAATGGACAGCAAAGAATCTAAAATTCTTAGGAAACTTAAGTGGAGCAGTATTCCAATACAATAGTACAAAGCAACATTGAGTATAGATAAATTCAACCCAGGATGTCACAGTAAACAAAAATAAAACATAAATTATCAAACACTGACAAATGTCCCTGCCTGAAAAAAGCAAGGACATTCACTAGCGTGAGAGTCATCAAATGTTTGTAAATATTTCTTGACACTTTTCTGTTGAAACAGTAGCATCATGGTTGGGTTCACTACTTTGTATTAAGAAGATTTCAGAATCGGATATAGTCCTCCCCTTTGTTTGTGCAGTGAAGATTTAGGCAACTGGACATCAGACCTTCATTTTACTGTAACATACATAATATGGCTATTTAAAACAAATCAAATTAGCCTCAGGTAGATGAGGCGAAATATGAGAATGTCAATGTTATGACGATCCGCAATGACAGTTGAATAGTCTTAAAAATACATTGCAATATAACACAGCTTTGTACTGTAAACAATGCACAGTATAAACATGCCTTTAGGGGTATGATTCACCCCGCCCCCTCGGTTTATGTTTTGCATTCAACTCACACATACCTCAACACAGTCTTTCTTTTTATGTGTCACAGCTCCGCAGTTTTCACAGGCACCTTTCCTAAACCGGGTGGCAACTGATCCCTATATGCACAAAAACAAAAGATATTTAATTTAGATGAATATTTGCAGTTATTGATTCAACTTAATATTATAAATAAGGGTAGAATGTATAAACAGATGTTCTAGATTGTTATAAATTGTTGCACCCTGTGCATCTTGTGCTCACAATCACAACCATTCAGTTTGTAATACAGGGTGACCCAGAAAATGTTGAACCCAAAAATCACAAACTTAAAAAATAAAAATAAATGAAAATAAATAAATATGGCATTCTGTTTTCAACAGTTATGTAAACAATTTATTCAGCTTTCTGGAGAACTTTAGATCATGTAAATTGGCCTTAACAAACTAAAGATACTCTTGATTGTGTGACAGGGGGGTGTTTTCGCCCTTCTGTAAAAGTGAAAAAATTGTAACTTGGTTCAGATATGAAACTTAATTCTGTTCTAAGTACGGTGAGTTAAGTAATCTTTTCTTTTGATCTGTATTTATCAAATTAACATTTTCAAATGAAGTCAAGGGGACTTCAGTGTTTGTATTGATCTTTAAACAATTCACTTCTGATATACATTACAGTCACAACAAAAGATCCCATTAATAGTAAAAACAAATCGGAAAGAAATGGTTTCAAACAGGCACTTGTTCTGCTCATGTAGCACGAAACCCTTTTTTTTGCACTTCACTTGCACTACAAAACAACACTTCTTACAAAATTACACGTATTTTAAGTTTCGTGTGGCCTACTTTTATGATCTAAAATGTTTCAGAAAGTTAAATGTATGGTGCACATAGCTGGTGAACGAGTTATGCAATATTTTGTTATTTTAATGGTAAAATAAATATTGAATTTTGTGATTTTTGGGTTCAACATTTTCTGGGTCACCCTGTATGATGGGTTCTTGTGCTAAATAACAGATCAAAACTACAGAATACCACTTTTACACCTATGTTAACACTTTCCACGTGGCAGGTAGCTGCAGACGACATTCCAAAAAGTCACAAAATGTTACAAAAATGTCAACATTATTGAATTTTATTACCCTATTTGGAATCACCATGAGAAATGCATTGACATAAGTAAAATCATGACTAGCATTGATTGAGTCAGTAATCCTTGAGATAGACTTTAAAAATCGTGAAAGGTTTCTTAAAATCTGTTTTGTGTATGGTAAAACTATAGCCGCGTGGAAAGTGTTAAATACATCACTATAACATAGGTAAGGTCAGTTTTGTTTTGGGGTTGTTGCTCCCTAACAAATCTAGTATGTTTTTCAAGCCATTCCGCATATAAAGTAAGAATTGCCCAATGGTTATGCATAGCAAATGTTGCTTTACACATTTTCAAGGAGAGCACTTACAAGGTTTTGTTTTTAGGCCTGTCAACATGTTTAGAGCAGACTGTGCAAAGGTTATACATAGGATGATAGGATGATAGGAAGTATTACTTTATACATGCTGAGGGGCCGGATGGAGATAATAGGATATGACAGCACAGCGACGATAAACAACCTTCTGGCCCTACCACCTCCATTGATCGATTGTCACAATGCGGATATCGTCTTACCTGATTGACCCCTTTCTTGTACCATTCGCTTAGGCTCGAAAACTCTCTCTCCTTCTCCCCCTGAGGGCGCTGATGCTTTAGCGTAGGTGTGTCATAACCGACGTACCATGGTACCGTGGATATGTACTGGGGGATGTGGGGATTGATATCTCTGGGTTAGAGAAAAAGATATGTTATAGGTCACACACATTGTCACAAAATCATCTTAACCCTAAACAAAATACTACTTTCAAGCACATGTGCGGATTGTTTTCGATAACGTAATCAACCATGCCAATTTAGTGAGTGCAGTATATTGCACGAACAAGTGGCTGAGAGTCGTGGCTTGCCCATGATGGCTGGCTTTTTTGGTCCGGAGAGTCCCTGGTTTGATGCATGGTCGGGAAGCGGCGATTTATTAATTGATTTCTCTTCCAAAATTGTGATCCTGGTTAAATACCCGGTTATGGAGTTAAAGGGTTATGGTAGCATTTGTTCTTCTTCTTCAATTAACCCTAACAACCATGTACATGTATGTTACAAAATACTACTACAAAGCCTATCTCCAAGCGCATGTGCAAACGGTTTTCGATGACGTAATCAACCGAGCCTATATAGTGAGCGTGAATGAGTAGCCGCGAGTTGTGGCTTGCCTATGCTGGCCGGGGTTTTGGTTTGGTCCCCAAGCGACGATTTATTTGTTGATTTCTCTTCCAAAATTGTGATCCTGGTTAAAAACCCGGTTATAGGGTTAATCTACAAAAAGAGATGGATTCTTTGAGCAACAGACAAAACCATGAAAAATACTAATATAACAAGTAACAAATATACATAAGTGCTAGAAACAAAACATTGATTTCTACACTGAGACAACAAAAAACCACAACACCCTGCTCTATGAGTTGTCATCGTTGGGTTTTTGAAAATCTCCCCCAATTTGTTAAAACAATTTTAAAGAATAGAAAAAAATCACAAAATTCATGAATTATGGGTCGGTCTAGTTTGTAGAAAATGGGGTGGGGTAGTTGCCTAAGATACACTTACTTTCCTTCTTCATCTACCAAAGCCGGTGCTGTACCAGCTTTCCTGGCTTCATCTAACTCCTTGGCTTTCCTCCAGTCTTCACGCTTGGCACTGGACTCAGTGGGCGCTACCGCCTCGGATTGCGATGCCGCTGACGGCAGGATCCCGGGAGCACCGAATGACATAATGCAGCTTCCTGCCTGCCCTTAGGCAGGTACTTGTTACTGTCAAATATTTATGAAGGCAATATTTTGGTCTGTTCAATACCTCTTACAGTAGGTCTCAAGCTATCAAAATCTGAAAAGAGGAACGAATGGCATGTTAAAATCAAAAGTAGCATACCGGTAATAAACATTGACTCATACATGCACACTTCATATTATGACATTATAAGTTATTTTTTGAAGTTTTTTTGAAAATTATTGAATCTGTGATTTACTTTCCTTCTTCATCTACCAAAGCCGGCGCTGTACCAGCTATTCTGGCTTCATCTAACTCCTTGGCTTTCCTCCAGACTTCACGCTTGGCACTGGACTCAGTGGGTGCTGCCGCCTCAGATTGCGATGCCGCTGATGGCAGGATTCAGGGAGCACTGAACGACATGAAAATTATTGAGGTTTTTTTTTTTTAATTATTGAATTTTTCTTTTTAAATTAAATTTCTTTTTGAAAATTATTGATTTTTGTTTTGAAAATTATTGATTTTTTTTTTAAGATTATGATTTATTTTGAAAATTATTGAATTGTTTTAAAAAATATTGAATTGTTTTGAAAATTATTGAAATTATTGGAAATTATTTAAACTTCATTTAAAATGTTCACTCAGCCCAACCAACAGATAGACCCTACCTGACAGGGTTGGGTTTTTTTGTCGCCTAAAGATCGTATGACTGACTATATTTGATTTCCTCATAATTTTGTTCAATTTCATCCAAGCGGAGGGCTCCTCTCCTCCCACCGCAATTTGTGCAGCCCTTGTTGAATGACTTGGTCATACCATGAAAGGAACACTCCACGAGGGCTGACACTCTTCTTCTTCTTCTTCTTCTTCTCGTAAAGTTCAAACTTCAGTAACTGAAGATAGTCGAACTGAGTGTGGATGCGCGCGTGTTATTCAAACAAGGACGCAGCCATCGTGTTTTGTGCATATTTACAGGTGCAAGTAAAATCCGGTTGGTGCTGGCAGGGTTATCTGGACGCTCCCCTCAATGCTGATTTGAAGGCACTAAGGGATGGGTACTGAGCAGGATCCTTGTCATACCACGTCCTAGGTGCGAGACTACCTCTTCGAGTAGGATTCAACCCTACATCGTGGATGTAGGGTCGTACCCCCTTATTGCGCGTTCCCACTAGGCTTGGAAGTAAACTTGATGTAGCATCGAGTCCACGTCCTGGTATCAAACAGCCACAGTGGGAATGCGCCCTTATTCAATCAGACTATCCCGGATGTTGACCAATTGCTAACCATTGATGGCGGGCTCACATGGATGGGGAGTAATAGTTGTGATAACTCACGATCGAGGATGGCTGTCATATGGTGAAAATTTCTTTAAACAATGAGGGCGCTTTGTTTAAATTAGTAAAACTTTTGCTTCAGATATCATGTTTAAAGGTCAAGTAATATGTATACATTGGTTATATAATCATTAATTATACATGGGTTAGCATGGGTTGGTACCCTGGGTTTGTCACATTAGGATGTAAAATGGGAGCATTATTTCTTATTATGCAGTATGATAAAGTGGGAACGAACCCACTTTTTTGTTCCATTGTATAGTGTAATTCAACTAGGCAACACATCCAGGGTTCAATGATCTAGGTCACCAGCTGGAGAGCACCTGTATTTGTAACATTCCAATGTTTAGAAAACATCCTAGAAAGTCTATTGAGAGATTGCACCTGGGTCCCACTTTATGAATAAATGCATAAATTAAAATTCCAGCAAGCTGGGTTTTTTCCACAAGTCCCATGTGCTCTCTAGGCACTTTTGATTCCAGCACTGGGCGGACAACAAGTCATATTATTTTACTCTGCACTACCAAAGGGGTTTCGTCCCTTATTTTCTTCACAAGTTTCGCAAGGCGTGGGTTGAATTCTTGAGAGAAGCCCATATAAGCCGGGTGCCAGAATATTTATTCAATAGAATAAGGACAATTTGGCTAGACATATTGTGTGTGAAGTTATACTGATCCAGGAAACGGCATGTCTGTGGAAGTTTAAAAGCTTACCAAGATTTTGACGAGGGCAGCAAATTGCAGGCGTGAACCGCTTTGATCCACGACACTGCAGCTGTAATGACGATGTTGGTTAGTTGGCAAGAGAAGAAACTATTGTAAGTACAAGAATAATTTGTGTTTTAAATGGGTATTTTAAACTACCATTTTGTGCAAATTTTGGACAAGTTCACAAGAACATTTGGATGGTATTTTCACAACAACAAAATGTATCTATTTGGAATTACTTTTGGGATTTTCATTGAGAGAAAATGTATAGTTGGAGATAAGCTTTGTTTATACAAATGTATGGACATTTCACCCAAGTTTTCTAATTGAAAAATACCAGTTACATACAGACTAATTTCATACTCAAAAAATGTTTTGCTTTGATGTGTACCATAACAGTTGGATAAAGTTTTGAAGATCAAAACTTCCACCAGTTTAAATTGATTCATCAACACTATGAATTTGAGTATTTTAAAGATTTGAAACATTGAAAAGGTATCATTTTCAAACAAGACAGTGTCTATGTAAATGTTGGTTAATTTTGTATTAAGGTTCATGTTTGTACCGCTATCAAAAGTAATGTAATTTTGTACACAAATGTTGGATGATGAAAAACCTGCTTCCCTCAAGTTGTTATTGTAAGAAAAACAAACAAATACAAAAAGGGGATATATTTTGGAATCTGACACTTTATGAAGAAATTTCAATAGTCATGATATTAAGATTCTGTAATGTTTTGGGTCACTCATTTCTATTCAATGCAGTGTCACCTTTTTCTTTGGGTTTTGACGAGAGAGCGGATACAAGGACCGAAAAGACGAGTGCCATAATTCGCCACACTCGATGTCGGACGAACCATGACGAGAGACGCTGATGAAGCCAGGGATACAAAAATGAAAGAGTCGCTTGTATAGACAGTATTAACATTTACCCTTTGTGTTAAAAACACAATTGCTTTGACTCTTATAAAATATTGTGGAAAGTAAGAAATCATCCACAGGTAGATGTAACACAATTGTTTGACAACCTCTCTGGTATGTACCAACCTTTTGTATAACAATCCAGGCACATCGAGATTCAAGGAAAATCAGCATAGAGAAAACTTTGTAATATTATTTTCTCTTTTCTACCATATTGTAAATGTGGAATATTATGTTATGTGTGATAACGACAAGAAAACTGCACAGAATAAATTGATTTATATTATATTACACCTTTTTGAGATATTGTGAATCACTTGATTGGTAATAATTTATTGTATATCTGGATAGTACTAGGCTAATTAAGCTAAATTGTTAAAAGCCACGTGCACTTGACAGGGTTTCATGTCCGTTTTTTCGGCACTCATCAGCCGACTGTCTGTTTTTTACATTACTTCTTCTTCGCACGGCTTGGTGGTTTTCTTCTATGGCGACAAGTTGAAACTAGTTCGGATTTCTTGTTGAGAGTACTTCGAGTTATTGATGATTTTGATTTTTTTCCTCCAAGCGAAGGTTGCATAACCCGGATGGTCTCATAGTAGTGTTCGATGCTTTGATAATTTTCCATTTTATACATACATTGGTTAAATATCTCAACCTGCAACTATTTCCTAAAAATACTGGCTTGATTTTCGATCGCCCTATTCCCGCTACAGTAAAATGGCACTGTGAAATGCCTATGCTTCATTTCGCCTGGTAAAAAAACCACCATATCCATGATACATATCATTATTAAGGGCTAAGATTAGGGCAATATCACGTTTGGGTTACCCGTTTGTGACATCAAGAAAATCAACGTATAACATTTCACAGCTTATTCCATATTGGCGTATACATGTACCATTGATTTTGAATGCCATTTCGATTAGGCATTAGCACACACATGCCTATTCCCGGACGCTGGCTATTTTGTCCACATCGAAGGGAGTGTGATGTTGATTATTTAGTATGTTGTAAGATAATACTTGGTGATAAATGTTGACCAAATGTTGGATCATCCTGGAATAATCATAGAAAATGTTGATTTTTGACAAAAAGTGCTAATTTTGCAAATTCTGAAATTGGCAGGCGCGCAAGCAATATCCCCACAAAAATTGATGCCTGTAAAAATATTTTGGATGGATTTGTCCCATTAAACACTTTACTTGCTTTAAATAGGCCTATGTCTTAATATTACTGTAAGTTTACAAAAAGTTCCTTATATCCTATCAAAAATGTAAAAAATGAAATTGGCATAAGGACGTCAAAGAATAGGTATACCAATTTTACAGAGTTTCAATGGGGAAATCCAGAAAAATACAAAAATGGTGAAGTTAAGGATATTTGGTCATATTTTTTAAACAAATGGAATCTGTTGACTTTTTCTTTCATGAACAGTTAGCGAACATTAAACTCAATTTAAGCAACCCATTGTTCTTTGTTTGGAAATTAGGGCAAGCGTCCGGGAATAGGCATAGGGCGTCCGAGAATAGGGTGAAGATTTCAAAGTGATTTTTTATTCCTAACTTGAAAACAAAAAGGGCTCAGTTGGAACTTTTTCAGACTATAATAGCAATTGTGCAATCCTTACACCACATGCATACCATTTTGTTAAATCTGCCATATTTTTATTTTTTAAATATGCAATAATTTCTGAAGTGTCTGAGAAATATAGGCGGAGTTCCTTTAGTATACCATACCACCGCATGTCTTCAATGGGGACTTTTAAAGAACGACCCATACACTTACACAGTGAGGAATACAAATGGTAGGGTATTCCAAAGCTTACCCGATGGGGGAGAAGATGATTTCGCCATATTTTTTTTAAAGGGATTTGCTGTACTATATTAGTATAAGGCCATGGTAATGAAAGTCTTAGATTTGTGTCCGGACATTTTTCAAATCACATGCGGCAGTTTTTCATTATTCATTATTCATTATTTTATCCAAGCATGGTTCTCTATGGTGTGTATTTACATGAACGTGACTGTTGTTGGTAAGCATCGCCGGCGGGTGGATGCAGCCAGTAGGGAGGTCACGCTGCATGTCATATTTTGTTATACGCAAGAAAACAATGGAATCTTAGTGACTGCAATATTTGCTAGAAATAGCTTCGGAAAATGGTCTATTTGGGCATCTCAAATACTAAGAAACGTGTTAAAAATCATGTAGAATTTTAGAGGAGGGTCAATAACATCTGCAGAACGATAAAATGAATAGTTTTAAACACGTTTAGTGACCAAATTTATGTCGTACAATGTCGGGAAATTCACGTTTTGACAATCCGTGGTCTTCAAAATTACAGGAATCCTAACTCATTCTAAACCTCACCAAATCATGAAATGAACCCTCGTCTACAAAAAAGTCCATGTACGTATTGCTCTATCTAGTTGGAGATAGCGAAGACCACGCAAACATCATAGCTTCATACAACGGAATGAAATCCGCCATAGAGATTACATGGTGAAAATCGTACAGATTTGCACTGCAGACCTCTGTGTAGGGACTGTTGACAATAGCATGACAATAGCAAGGTCGTTTGACTATTGTGTTTGTGCATGTTTGTGACGACTGACCCCGTTTAACAATCTTCATAGCTTTCATATAGGGCTTGGGTGACCTAACTATTGACTGGATGTAGCGATGTCACACAACGCTCAATCCATCGTCTGTATTGCCAACACAGAAAACATCTTCATTTTATCCATCCCAATCCATCCCCAAAATAGCGTTTATGTTACTTCTTTCTATGAATTATACTTAAATACCATCTTACTTTTCATTCTGAACCCTTATTTTCCTTCTGAAATTTAATTAAATGGTGTAATTTGTCCCGATTTTCATCGTATTTTATTTCCGTGTCGTTACACTGGTCGGCCATTTTAGATTTATTAAAATCTCGCAATTTCTCGTTTTCTTTCACATCGCTAGCGCTGTGCTATGCATGTCGTTGAACGAAGTGGCTGAAAACATTGTTCTTTCGCTGACTGACGACTCACAAAGCATGAAACGCTGGGATTTTTATGTTTTTACGCGAATAATGAAATTTTTCTCAAATAATGAGTTTTTCATGCGGGAGGTTTTGGACCATGCGGGCGGTGGACGCAAATCTAAGACTTTCATTACCATGGCCTAATAGTCGGCGTCAGAGAAGTTCAGCTATTTTTTCTGTGACAACTTCGTACATCGTAAACAGGGAAGTTCATTGTAGAACAGCGTCAGAACAGCGACAGCGTTATCTTTTAATTATGAGCCCTTCGTCTTCGACGCGTTTTACTTTTATTTAGTGTAGTGCAATCCGAATGGCCGCGATCATATCTATTTATAATATAATATGGGTCATGAATGTCCCCGCCCATGAAATTCTCTGCCGACGACTATCATAATAATACTATTACTAATAGTATTAGTACAACTATTAGTCCGATAACTGCTAGTACTACTAGTGTTTAAAATGTTGTGGTGTGTGGTTTTTTTATTGCTTCCGAATTCAACAACTTTCGATAACGCTGCTAAAATACTAAGTTTTGATACATTAATATCAGAAAACGGATGCTATGATAACCTCTTGGATGTCAAATTAGAAATCCGATTTCAATAAACAAACTATTTATGAAGTTTGGATACGTACTTTCGTCTCCGATTGAAGATTAAAGACAAATTCTGATGCAAACGCAGGAGAGCCATCGTCAGAAAACCGTAAACACGAAAGATTGGTAGGGTTGGGCGGTATTCAATTTATAATTTTTGGTTTTGGGGGTGACGGACACTAGATTGCAGATCTTCTAAAATTGATCTTTCATACGTGCCCTTGCCCTTGGATATGGCATGCGCCCATGGAGTTTTACTTGAGAACTAGACTATGATAATTATGCTAATATAATATAGCAGACCGGCACTTCACAGCTGATGCATACAAAATCATAGAATCCAGGACAGACAAACAAACAAACATAAGACATGACCAACCTCAGATCCACCATGGTCGACTTCAGAGATAATTATCTTCGGCAATAATCAATCTCGCCCTGACAAAGACAACTATATCATCAATCTTCTCATGGAGAAACATGTGCCTTCCATAACATCTTGCACAAGGCATAAGAATCCATGGATAACCAGGAAAATCAGACGCATGAGCAGGAAGAAACAATTATGATGGCGATTATGATGGTCAAAATAACACACAGATGGACAATGTTCGCGCGCATTAAGTGTGTCGTCTCCAAAATGCAACATTCTTTGCTACAAGCTTGTTTAGAGCCGAAATGTACTTCGATCGTTCCAAAAGTAGGTGTAAAGTCGAAAAGTTTTGCGCGCTTCGCGCGCATTTCTTGACTCACAAAAGTCTTGTCGGTTCATTCTCATTTCTCGCCCCCAATCAATATGAATAACCTATAGCTACGCCACTATTGGCCAAATCAATAGATTTAAACAAAACTTAAATCCACGTTTCTTTTACTGTGTAGGCAGACATTGAAAAATAGATACAGTATAGGCCTATATACAGGTTTGATCAGTCTGTGATATTTGTATTATCAATGAACACCAGATAAAACAAATATGAACTCTTTGTAACACGTTATAAGACTAAAATGTGTCTAGGGAAAATGAATCTGAGGGTGGGGTCCAAAAAGTGTTTCACCTTGTAAGGGGGGGGGGGGGGGGCGGTCAAAAAAGTGTTTACTATTTGTAAAGGGGGGGGCGTCAATAAAGTTCAGACACCCAAAAATCCAAGTTGGCCAACCGCCCAACAAAGTATTTCTGAACACTCCCTTTATAACAAAGTGCTCACTTCTAAAGTGTCTCCAAATTGTTGTTTTTGTGTGTGTTTTTGGTTTTTGTTGTGTTTTTTGAGGATTTTTTGATGGGGATGGGTGGTGTAGTGGTTTTTTGGGGGGGTAATTCATTTGGTTTTCCATTAAAAAGAATTGTGTTGTGGGCTTGTGTGATCTGTCGGATCACTCACCCATCACCCATATAATTATTACTTGGCGACAACAATTAAACAGATACCGATTTATTGATGGCAGTTTTGTAACTTACTGTATACTCTGATCTTGAAGTCATTTTTGGGAAATGCGAAAGATTTCTTTTCATTAGTGTTTCAATTTCTCAATTCTTTATTGTGTGTGGAGTTATGCACTATGATATAATTTTAGGTGGTTTTTTTTTAATAAACCCTGTTTTGCGAGCGTGCGTGCGAAAAAAATGCTTTTTAGTAAACATTTTTGTTGAAAAAAGGTTCAATTTTGGGAAAAGGTCCATTTTGCCAAATTCGCCCCCCCCCCCCCCAATGTATAAATCCACATTTGGGGATCACCCCCCCCCCCCCCCCCCCCCCCCCCCGCCCACCACCGAAATAAATCCTCCCGAGTGATGGGGTGTATTAGGGGATGGAGAGGGCATATTATGCATTCAACATAAATTGTCCTAAAACTTGTCCTGCTTTGCTTTTGAGATTGAAAGCAGCGAGGCATGTATGGTTAAATGATTCATGAATGGACACTGTGCATAACTCCATGGAGAGATTTTCGAGCTGAGCATTGTTAAACCATGGCAGGTAATTTACCTGCCATGGTTAAACAAAACGATCATAACTTCAAAATTACAGGGTATTCCAGAATGATTTATGTCGGGAAAGGTGCATTTATTTAGTTATGAAAACCATTGTTGTTGGTCTCCCGGTGGGTGGGGGGGGGGGGGGGGGGGATCGGTACCCATTTTTAGGGGTTTTGCTTCATTTTCGCGAAAATAGACAAAAATGTCGCGAAAATAGACCCATTTGTAAAAGTGACCCCATGTCTAAGGATTTTTCAGTTGAAAAGCCTACCCATGGCTAAGGATGTCTCATGAAAAAACGACCACTGGAGCGGCACGTCCCCGTATGCCTTACATACGTGAGTACCCCCCCCCCCCCCCCCCCCCTCCCCCCCCCCCCCCCCCCCCGGGGTTGGTCTACAAGTTTTTGATTCTAACAACTACATACAGCGTGTCCCAAAAACTTCTTGGTCCAAAAACTGCAGAGCTTATAACTTAAACTGTATGAAACGTATAGGCTGCTTCGTATTTAGGGACCGTTCATTATTTATGGTGGAGGGGGGGGGGGGGGGGTTGGGACAAATTCGAGACTCGTATGTTAAAATTACCTAACCCCCCCCCCTACAGCTGAAACTGAAAATTACATGACCCCCCCTGCTAATCAGTAGCTTTTTACACACCCCCCCCCCCCCCCCCCCCCCCACCCCGAAAAATATCAACTTGTCACATACTTAATATACTTAATGGATACGTTGGCAAATTTTGTTTGTGCCCTATCTGAACGGCAATAATTTTATGATGCCCCTTCTTTTTATTGTGTGAAATTAGTAATGGCGAGCGTAGCGAGTTTGTTCATATTTATACATTTTAGGTGATTTTGTGAGTCTTTATAACCCGAATAAGTTAGAACATTCTGAGCAGAAACGTATAATCCAGTGAAATGCTCTACTTTTGTGAGCATTGGTGCAAAGCGGAGATGAGGTGAAAAGCATGCAATAAATCACATTTTTCAATCATAAAATTTGATTTTGTAACATTATACACCCTGTGGCTCTAATGTCTCGACCATTGATGATTATATAGATTATATAGATGTTTTCCACCATATCGTCGATTTGCTGTCCAGAAGTCGTCTCATAGTAAAAGTTTTTGAAGTCGATAGGTTTAAGAAAATATGCGCGAAGCGCAGAAAAAAATGGCATTTACACTCCAAAATAGCCTCTAAAATCACTCCAATCACCACCATCTTTATAGTTTAAACAAATTTACACAACCCCCCCTGTTCAAGAATAAAAAGTTACATAACCCCCCCTATTTCAACATATGAAAGTTACATGACCCCCCTATATTTTACCCAACCGCCCTCCACCATAAATAATGAACGGTCCCTTAGGAATATAAAGGTAAATATTATACCTGACCGTAATTGGTGAAATTGTGAGACCAATCGAATGACAACTTTCTGAAATACAAAGCTTTCAATATAGAACGTGGTCAGACCCCGTTTTTTCTTCAATTTAACAATAAACCACCCATGCGGTGCATCTCTGCGTTGTGTGCAAGTTTTCCCTTATTCCCCGAAATAACTTATGTTTGGTAAAAAAAGGGTTAAATTACAGGTATTTTGGATCAATATTCAGCATAAGAAATACCCATTGCAGAACCTTGTTATGAAAATGTACAAAAACAGAGCAACTGTTAGAGCGCGCTGATACCCTGCCTCTAATTCCTTTGATGAGATAAATGACTTGGTTTCCAGGCCGGGGGGGGCACTGACATTTGAAAAGGGTATAGGTTGAACTATAGGCCAGTTCTCAAGACCTATTTTTTGGAAAAAAATCAGTTCCTAAGACCCTATTTTTCGTCATAAAATCCACTCAGTTCAGTTCTTTAGCCCCCCCCCCCCCCCTTTGAGACCCTGGGCGGCACACCCCTACCCCAAAAAATGTTGAGTGCCCCCCCCCCCCCCCCCCCCGGGGTTTCCAGTTCCAAAAGAAACGGTTATTGAACTGCTACAAAGGATGACAGTGTCTCAGAAGGTTGTTTGTTGATTTTTCTAAAACATTTGATAAGGTATTTACACTTTTTAGTTCCCCTTATGACGAAGATAAATTGCCTGAGTAGTATTGTAAAGAATAAAGTCAAAGGCAAAACGATGAAGTCAGTACGATGCGTAAAATGCAACGAATGGACGACTCATGGGCAAAATCGGAAAAACGGGTTCTGACCAACAGCTGTATTCAAAGTTTTGTATATATTTCAAAGACCTAACAATAGATTGGTCTCATAGTGTCACATATTAATGTCAGATATATATTTACTATATCCCCAAATATGAAGCAGCTATGTTTCCTACATTTTGAGTTATATGCTCTCCAGGTAAGTTGGACTCAGTTTTTTGGGACAAGCTTTATTTTAGCCTTTTTAGGAATTTTGAATTTTAGAAATCGGCCGTTTCTAACAGAAATTATTCTAACATAAAATGTCACCAAAAGACCCCTCTTATTTTAATTGTTAGATATAACCACTTACACATTTTCAATATAGACCACCTTTTTATTTGTGGGTAATTTCTGCATTCCCCACCCACCCAAAGACCCCTTATCACCGAGTGCATCAAGGTTCGCAAAAGCTTACGCTCTATCCATGTACCCAGCATTCCAGTTGGTTTAAACTTTAACACTAATGCTCAAGAGGGCCCTTGTATATTATTTGAGCAAAATCGTCGACTCTGCCAAAGACACTATACCTCTCAGAGTTCGGAAATGTTTTTAACCGCTTATGTGTTGCATTGCATGTCAATGGAAAGCTGATGATGTTTGATCTTTCCAAAGATATCAATTTCTAGTAATCACTTATTCAGTGCCGCTCAGACACTCGCTTGAGAATATGGACAGGTCTCAGTTATATAAGGTCAAAGCATAAATCTTACCCACTTGGCCATCCCTGTAGGCTGTATTGATAATCAATGGTCAAAATTACCACTATTTTTGCTGCTTGTAAGTCACTAGAGCAGTCTCTCTTCACTCGTTGTCAATATAAAACTTCATATTTCATTGAACATTGAACTAACGAGTTGTTCTTTTGAATATATTATAAACAAATGGTGATTTCAACACATTGAGATCTACATTTCCAAATGGCTGAGCACGGAAACAAGTATTTGCTATAATGGTATCGTTGGAAAGATGGGCACAACTTTCCATTTATATCAAAAAATATCAAAAAAATTGGTGATTAAAAATAATGTCCTAACTTTTTTGATGAGTTCAGGCAGATGACCAACTCGTTTGGCAGGTTTAGAAAGGGGTGAGAATTCTAAGGGTCGGTCACATGTTACAAGCCATCTAAAATTATGGAGTAAGAGATATTGCTCTCTAAGATTGGTTTAGTAAACGGTTCTATTTATGCTTGATGGATAATAAAATCATTTAACTTCTATTGAGTTTTTGAGTATTGAGTTTTTGAGCTGCAAGGTAAATCTTGACCTAAACCAAATCTTCAGAAAAATTCGTGAAAATTGGGTAAAACTCAGTCAGAAATGAGTGCAGCTTATCATTTAACCCACAGCAAAATTATGTAGAATAGGTGTCTTTAAACACTTTGAAAATAAATGACCAAAACAATGATTTTTTTTCTCAACATGTCAAATTACCTGCCCAGTTCACTTCTGTAACCACTGTTATAACTAATGTTGCTTGTGCTTAGTATAGTTCACTAGTTGGCTATTCCATTTAAAACATGTATACCCCCATGTAAGCCATTACCTTATTCTTCCCTATACAGGGAGTGTGAATTTCAAATGGGGTCACCTGCATGGGTGACTCCATTTGAAATACACACTCCCTGTGTGGAAGATGACGATCATGTCTTCCATAGGGGGTGTATGGATTTCAAATGGAATAACCTATTACTATAAAGAGAAACAACATAAATAATCACTCAAACAACTTCAAATATGGGACAGTAACAAACAGGATAGGTGTTTTAATCCACATTTTTCCTCCATTTAAACAACAGGGGAAAAGTAAATGCTCATCCGATTCTATACAATAGATCGGATGAAGTTTAATAATGCTTATGATTATCATATTTTTTTACATTTTTTCTTGCTTTTCAACAACAGCTAGATTTTAAACATCTAATTTATTTTTATGTACCAGTAAATAACATCCTTATGTCTTTAAACACATTAAAAAGTTTTTTAATTGGTTGGTGTCCGTACCTTGTACAGTACAGTTAGTAAACACATTAATATACAACACTCGCTATTCATTACATTGGTACATGTACTTGTAAAGTGGTCACACTGTTGTTAATTAGTGTGACCAATGTATTTGAACAGTTTACAAGTTAGGTTAAAATTGTGTATTTTGCTTGAAAATGGGAACAATTTCAAACATCTACTTTTGCAAGCGGTGAGGGTTGTTTATATATTGGTTGAAAAATAAACTATTTTTGTTTTCTTCCAGCTTTTATTGATTTATATAAAGCTGAAAATTAAAGTCTCAGTCAATAACAGTAATTAACCCATGTGTACTGCACAGCTACTAAATTTGGCTTTTTCGATTCTTCATGTTATAGAGGTTTTTTTGTGCTCTTCAGAACTGAAATAAATATGCAAATTATAAGGCGTAGCAATTAGTGCAGAAGTCATTTTGACAACAAAGTCATTGTACTTGCAAAATCAAAATCTTAATTAAAACCATCATATTTCAATACACATTAGTACACTTTTACTGCATACCACATTTTCCCTTATTATCCTGCCCATTTTTCAAATAACATAATTTATGCTTCACAGGCGGAAAATGTGTGACCTTTTTATATTGCAACAGTGAGATTGGATGGGGCCCACCCAATCTATGAATAAATCAGTTAGTTTATTCACTTTATGGCATCAAAATGTGTGACACTGCACATTCTTTTGGTAAATTATTATGTATTCCCTGCAAAATTTACCGGGAATACCCTTTTTTTGCCAGAACAACCCACTTCATATAACTGTCCTGTGGCTTTTACAAGAAAATCGGATATACCCAAGACCTTCAGGTAGGTGACAATTTGTTACATGAATGCGATGAGTACAACAGTTGAGTTTTATACACGGCAAAATTCAGTTCTTTAGGCATGCTTTGATTGTAATTATTCATTTGATTTTGATATACCCTGAATAGTCCATGGCTCCATGCATTATGAATCTCTTTTTACAGGGCTAGGGAGGTGAAGTTCAAAAAGTTATAAATATGTTAACAAATTAAGTTTTCTTGAAATTAAAAACAAAACAAAATAAATTGACATTGAGCGCGACTGCCAATCATTGATTGGTACTTCTTTAAATATTCTGTTTCACCGAAACTAAGTGCTTTTCCCAAATTTTTAAATGAAACGGAACTATGGCTAACAAAACAATCATGAAAAGGGAAATCAATTGAGATTTGGTTGTAAAATACCCATTTATAAAAAAGTTACTTATTAAAGTTACTTATTCTACATTATATGACCATAAACAGCACTTTCCTATTCATAAACAGAAAAGAAACTAACTCTATGCACCAAAAGGGAATCGTTCACTCACTGACCATAATAAATCTGCTGCAGTTTCACTGCCCTGTGCCCTTGCAATAAATACATAATACATATGTACATGGACTATTACAGTATTATCATAACAGACATCAAGAATAATGTAAAAAGACTCTTTCTTTTCTTAGATGATGATAAACCTGGGTGCACAGCGAATTCACTTAAAAGTTCAAAACTGATATCTGTATTATCTGAAGTTGGGAGGTGACATCAACGCGTTCTAGTGATCGAATCACAATATCAAGTGCGTATCTCCAATGAGATTGCTTCCTAACCCACTGCAATCAAAGAATGTCAACACTGACGCAGAAACAATTTGTTATGACTATAGTCTGATCAGTTCCAAATTGGCGAGCCTCATTACAGCAGTGAATTAATACAGAAGGGTGTAGGCGCACACGCAGGGTTTTAGCCAGAGTTCAGCAACTTACTGCCTGTCCAATTTATCAGAATAGCCTGTCCAGAACTTGACCCTAAAATATAAATCAACCTGTTTGCCACCTCTATGGGGTCACAAGGTTCAAATGTGTGCTGTGTTAGCCTTGATTTGTCAGTCAGAACTAGTTTCAAGTTCAATAAACTCTTACAACAACTATTTTTAGAATATCACATCTGTTAAAAACTCCTTAATTCTGCCCGTCCTGGGAGTAATCTACCCGTCCAGACTGGACGGGTCTCTGGCTAAGACCTTGCACACACGAATGCAAAAGCACATTGTGCATCGAATGTGCGATGCCAATGTTCGGCCAAAATCACGCGCGTACACTAGGATTACTTATGCGTGCGGAGAAATAAAAAAAGAATATTTTTCGCCAATTTTGAACTAATAGAACTATAGCTATAACAGTACACACTGATGTGCCCTCCTACCTTGAGATGACACTTTACACAGAGTTCACTATGGACCATGACAGATATTAATCTAGATGAGTAAACTGAAATTGTATCATTGGTAATCGATGTTACCGGGAGCAACATCTTGCCTTCTAGTGTTACCTTCATCTAAGCAATCACAAACTAGTCCCATATATATAAAGTCACTTTTGCACCACAATAAAGCTGTACAATCCCAACTAACTATAATAGTAGTAGTCTTTACACACGGCTAATTTGTAATACTTATATGAAGGTATAACCCACCTCACATGAAATCACTTTACATCATTTCATTATCAAATTGAACAAAGAACTTTGTAATTCCGTGTTCTTGTTATACTGGAACCAAACAGGGTTACTCGTAAGAACACTGTGTTACACTGTATGAGAAGGAGCATGGCTACACCTACACCAAGGCAACTAACTGGTAATGGGAAATAATTTACTGTGCATATCAGAAAGAAGAAAAAACACTATCTCAATATAGAAATGCTTCAAGTCGTATCATGGAAGTTATGTAATGCATTCTGTAAATAACACAATATTATTTATTTGTGATATGGCGATGAAACCCCCTGTTCTATGGCCAGGCCTCAAATTAACAAATTGAGAGGACACTGCACCAACTTTCTCAAAGGCAATTATGTACTTATGAATGAAGTGAAAACAGCCAGATCAAGGTAACTAGGTGGCATTGATGCCTTCCGATGAATTTGAGCCTGTCTATGACGCCAGTCGACACAAATTTGTGGGGGGAAATGTCCTGTGCAAACAATATTGGGATAAATGTGATTCCTGTGTGAAATATGAGGAAATATTGGACACTGGACAGCAGACCAGAGGGACTATTTAAACCCATTCACATTACAGGAATGCATGACGATCTCCAGCTAAAATCATTAACTTAAAATCATCCAATATTGAGTAAGTGGTGCAATTTTTCTGATACACACTGTAACATCATCAATGACCAAATAACATTACCCTACATAAAAAGAAGTATAGGTCTATATACATAAGATAAGTTATAATATGTACACAAATTACGGGTGCAGGGGTACCAATGGTATGTGGGTCACTTAATTATGCGATTACAAAACTAACATTTCAAACAAACAAAAAGAAAAAAGGGTTTGAGTGAACTAATTGTTTCTGGCTCTCAACCTGATATTTTTATGAAATAACACAACTAATTTCTTGAAGGCCATAATATAAAATTGTATCACATATCATTACACATGGTATAACAGGTATCCCAGGTATCCCCATCATAGGTTTCAGTAACATTCAGTGATCAATACAGTACAAATAATGGGTTAATAAATCGTAGCAACTAATTTCTTGAAGCACTTTAAAATTCTTACACAAATTTAATATTTCTAATGTTGACCATACCCTAGATTATTGGGATGGTCAGAGTTTTGATCAATCTTCGTTTGGGATGTTAATATGGTCGAATGGAGTATTGAGCCTTCAAGTTTAACTTATATTCAAACATTTTTGATGGTGAATTTAAATTGACAAACTATAATCTGCCACCACTTAAAGATGTCACAGATTTACTACAATCCTGATTTTGTAAGCTTGTTAACAAATGTCTACAGAGTGGTCCAAGTGCATATTTCTCGAAATGGACGAGACATCTAATAATTTTTTTATTATTATCTTAAACGCCATTATCTTAGTGATTTATGGTGAAAACGGCGTTGAAAATGAAACATAAATAAAGAAATGGCGACAGTTTAAAGAATAATGGTCAAAAATAAGTTTGTCCATGTGATATGCAAAGTCTACGGGATATTGTCAACTCAATAATACTGCGTTCACAATTTCCTGCAATAGTATGTAGGCCCTAATTATACCTGTAAACAAAGGGGAGGTACTCAGCCATGAAGCAAGTGATTGTAACAAAAGTGGTGTCATTTTAGAGAGGAGGAAATTAGCAAACCCACTGATGAATAAAAGGATACAAACAGGTCTCAGATAAATGAGAAATAGGTGGCTCAAAAAAACACTTTCTTAACTTTTTTTGAGGAGTTTATATATGGAAACATCCATGACTTGCCATAGATTGACGCTATTTCTTAATTTGAGCTTTAATTTCAACACCGTTTTCACCATATACCAACAAGATATTTTAGTTTAGGAATACATGTATCATAAAATAAATTAAACATGTTTCCCCAATTTTGATAAATTTGCCTCTAAAAAAGTGTAAACATTTTTTTGGACCACTCTGTATAGTTTATTCAGTTCCAAAATGGCAAGAAATATATTTGGTTTTATCTTTCTGACGCATGCGATTTTGACACATGCACGAGTCAAATATATGATGCCGAGTGCACCTGTTGCATTCCTGTGCATGCGCCCACGCTGTTCTGTATGTAAGTGATGCTGTAAGGAGGCTTGCCATTTTGTTATCTGATTTACAAATGCCATTACATTAATTACTGAGATAACGTTAGTGATATCTCAAAAGATGGATCAATAAAGGACCTCCATGGATTTGAATGAAATAGCCCATGATGAATATTTGTAACTTCTTTAAAATAAAAACACATGATTCTGCCAGGAGCATATCAATAAAGCTAATAGTATATAACTGTATTTGTATTCAGTGGCATTCAGAGTGTATGAAACAATCTTTGAATGGTCTAAAAAGTCATAAAAATAACACATTTAGGAGATTCATATGGCTACTTGATTAAACGATGAAAACAAACTCCATTTTAGTAGAAAAAGTTTAAAAAATGAGAGCCCTTAAGCTGATTCCCAATCAAATCCATAGAGGTCCTTTAAAGTTCATTCGAAACAACAGAGTACTTTCAATTGATACATTTAGCGTCTTATTTTATCAAGAACCTATTTCAAAAATCTTAAAACAGATTGTACGCAAATTTACTACAAATAAACAAATAACGCATTTAAAACAAATAATTATGGAGTGAAGCACAAATTTTGTTTTTTTCTAATTAGCAAAAAAACAAACAATATAGCTGCATTCTTGTATAGTATACACACACATCAAAAATACCATAAGCCTGCACTTGCCCTCCTATCCCTTCTCGCCTGTATTTTTGCTGGGTCGAGTCTTGGTTTAGAACCCCCTCTCACCAAATTGGTCATCATTATTTGTGAGCACTAGTTTTCAAAATAGTATATTCTTCAGTAAAACTTCCCATCCGATCACTTTATATACACTTCATTTCCTAAAAAACAATATGTACAACAAAACTAAAGCCCATACCACTATACTTTAAGCTGACTTTTTGATTTGATTTTATAATTTTTTTCAGCTCTGCACAGCCTGCTACAGGACACTAATCAATTTTTGTTCTTTTTTTCCAGATATTTTTTTGAAAATTTTAAAGATTTTTTTCCTTTTCCTTTTTTTGCACTTTGTGACAACAGGATTATAAACAGTTCAAATTTACACGCTATTTGGATCACCTCACTATAAGAAAAAACTAAAATCTGTAGGTAAATATGAAAAGTAAATTTCTCCTGTTCTTTTGTTTTTGTGTGATGATTTTATATATTTATATATGGATGATTATATATCCTAAATATCAGGAAGTTTTTAAAGTGTGGGCGGGTGTGGGTGTAAATTAGCACTTGAAGTCTGTCCCGTGTTAACTATACAAAGACAGTGATTGGCGTCCACTTGTCCTCGCAAGAAACTTGGACCAATATTGTGAACGACCTGTTGAAAGCGGAGCCTTAGCGTACAAAGCGCCTTAGCGTACCATTCGTAGCACCGCCTCCGGGTTCAACGCATCAAGTGCTAATGCACACTTTCACCTTTTCGCCAGTTTCAGTACCAGTGTTGTCTTTGTTGTACTCTCAAGCTTCTTCGGCTTGTCCAACGTGATCACCGTCCATTCGGGATCATTAGGATCCTCTTGCGGAGGCTCGCAGTCTGAACTGTCCATGTCTGGAGTTGACGTTCCAGACACTTTCTTGACAGACAAGGGTACGTCTTGTTGGGATGCCGGTATCACATCGGCGGGGGCCTCCGGTTGGATGTGCACTGTGTCTTCTTCACACTCCTCTCCTAAGTCCTCTGTGTCACTCTCCGTTAATGGGAAAGCACGCTTAAACCACGGGTGTATCACAGTGTGGGAGGGATAATCGTCTGCTGGTTCCGAATGGGTTTCACTAGCTGCACTGGAAGCCCTCCGCCTCTCAGATGAACGTGTGATCGTAGGCTTTTCATCTGGTACTGGTGACGTGGCTGCCGATTCGTCGCCAAAGCTACTGGACAACATAGCTTCTTGTAAAGCAGTATCTGGTGAACGAGGTTCAGGGGTGTCTACTACGCTATTGTTCCGCGATCGACGAGATCCACGTCGAGAGTTACTCCACGCCTGCTCGGCTAAAAGAGCCATGTATTTCTGACGCTCGGTGATTTCACATTTGAAATGCCTCTCTTGAAACTCTATTTCGGACATGTCCTCCTGTGGCAATGAAAAACAAATATGGATTAATTAAATAAGGCATTCAATCACGTTTCAGTACAATAGACAATAAAGCACTCCAGCCATCAGAAGTTTAGGCCTAACAAAAATAAATTGTTGTTTCCGGTAACCCGACCGACCCTCTTAAAACCTGCCGACCGTAAACATTTTATCAACATTTTGTTTTTTTATATTTATTTTCTACCTACCGTTCGTATTTTTTCAGTCCAAATTTACGGAAATGTATTGAGAGAATAAAAAATTTACATTCCCATTTAGTTTTACATTCCCATTTTGCCGAAGGTCCAATTTGAATGTACCCATTTCCATGAATTCTGCAACAATTCTGAAGTTTACTTTCCGTTCGTCCGTACGCCTAAAAGTATATTTCCATTCATCAACAACAGCGCAGTATTTGCGGTTATCGCAATAATTACGTTTTTTTGGTACCACCAACAAACCAACCAACCACATGGAATGACGTAGCGTAACATGGTAAAAATAACACACTGGGAACCGTGTGGAACAGAAAAGAAATATCATATTATTAACCTCAGTTCGGGCATGCAAAAGTCTCTCGCGCACGTGTTGAGAAGTAAAGCGCATTATCATGTTGTTCAAAGCAGATTGCTAAAAGGTTAATGCTTGTTTACATCGATAAAGTAATTCCCCAAGTTTAGCAAAGTATGATCGAAGGAAAAACATTTATTTTTTAATGAGAAAATGCAGTGTATTTACATTTAATGAATTATAATAAAATAATGAATGAAATTTGCCTCCAAAGTTGGCGTTCACTGTTCAGACCGGGCGTTCAGATTGCGATGACGGTCAAAATTCGGAAGCTTTGCAATTAATTTACATGGTGAATCTAAAATAATATTTTTTTGTAAAATAAAATTTTGTCCCGACCGACTGACCCTCTTTTTTGTCAGCATATTACCAGAAACAAACATTTATTTTTGTTAGGCCTTACCAAATGTTGTGAGATTATCTGTGAGACTCGTATTTGTCCATAGGTTAAATAGATTCCAATGCCACACTCGCACATTTTTCTTGTTGTGTTCCCCATATCAATTTAGAATGTAACCAACGCTTCGTCTATTTTGTATTGAATAGAATATGCTATAGAACTAGTTTTTGAGTATGATTACATTTACCTCTTCATCAGACCCCTGTTCTTCACCAACTCCTAAACTGGCATTGTTGTCATAACTGATCTGTCTCCATTTCGGCGTCATGATCTCCTTGTACGTCAATCTCTCCACACGAGTTGAGGCGAGCATCGAATACGGGATCACGATATTGTCAATGTCGTATGCGTCGCCGCCGCCCATTCTCCTGTGCTGACGCATTAAACTCTGCAGAGATTTCCCGGGTAAGGAATGCGACAACGGTGGAACAAGTGGTTTGGAGTCGGGAGTGGAGAATGTCGGCGTAGACGGTGCAGAGTGCTCCAAGTTGATATCATGTCGCTCGATGTTTGGCATGGAGTTGCTTCGTTCTCTACTCTTCATTGCAGCTGCAAGTATAAATAAATAGCATTAGATTAGCTGTCAATCAGTACTTAACTTTGCTGAGAACCAAGGGCAGAGGGCAATGTCAAAGAGTTTGATATCCGCTCACTTGGTTCCATTGAATTGGGACAGATTCCTTCAAAAGGGTCTCCTGTTCAAAATGATACTGCAATAATTGCTTTAACAAGTGATTTAAGTGAAAACCTAAGGCTGCGGGTGGTTCATTCTGTATCAAAACTGATTGGGTTTGTTGATATGAGGTAATGCAAATTTTATGTCGGAAATTGTTCACTTTTGTAAAATGTATGGACAAATATTTGACTAAAGCTATGCAAATAAATAGCCATTGCAGAAACTTTTGATAGAACTTGCGTGGATGATTTGGTTGAGAAGGTCAATACAAAGTCAGGTTGATGTGCTACACAGATGATAAAGTGCATTTCCATGGCAACCCATACTACATCCATTAATATTGTATCTTCTCGGACCTGGCTGAGCAGTAACCACTCAATCACCACCCACCACCATCTATTTGACATTTTCACTACATGCAGAAAGGAGTGCAAACTTTATGCAAATTACCAGTAAAGAGCAATTATTACCAACGTACCATACCAATCCATGTCATTAGTGCACAGGTGTCCGTGTCAGGTGTGGGGGATAGAGTGATTGTGTTATGAATGGATATGGTCTAATTAGCCTTCATATTTTGAATATTTTAGACTAAATCAAACTCATAAACTGGATGAAACTTGGAAGGGTAACAGCTTTATGCAACATACACCAATATAAATGATGCTAGACTAGACTTAAGGCAAGTCTACAGCAGAATACATAGTAATCTTTACTCAAGACTAGTTTTAAACATGTTACATATATTCAGCAGCTCAAGCCATTCTCCTTCCTTAACACACAATTAATGGTACGGAGAAAGACTTCAGGTTCGAGTCCATGCATCATTTAAATGGTAGAACAAAACACCTTGATGCACTTTCTATACTCTTATTTGTCCATCACGAGACAGTGACGTACCTGCATCATTTACTAAATGCAGTATATAAACGCGCGCGCCTAGTCGAAGCGCTGGCGTACACACTCACGCGTAGAAAGGCGGAAGACACATACGAGTGTGCGTACATCATGCACCTGAATAGTTACGTCACTGTCTGGAGGAAAGGAAATAGAATATAACATACATGGTTGGATGCCAAAGGGATACTTTTACCCAATTGCAAGACTTGTTTTAAGAATAATAACATACCCATGCCTAAAGCTTGCCTCCTCTTCTTCATCTCGCTCTGTACCTGCCTCAGACTCAGCTCACAGTCCATGGAGGATCTATCCTTGGGAGTGCTCGGTAAAGAGTTCGGCGAAGAGAATGATCGCGACATTTTGCTGTCTCCTCGTGCATGGCTTAGCTCCCTGAATTCTGTGGTGGGTGGGGGCAAAACAATGTGAGCTGTTACTTAATGTTACTTAAATAATAGGATGATGTATGACAAAGATGGATGTCAAAGGTGGATGTCGTGACCATGGAAACCACAAATTTATGTCCAAGCCTTGAATAAAGGTAGATGTTCCGATTTTCAACTTGAAGTTTTCTATTCTACATGAAAGGTCATCCTTAAAAAAGTTGTGTTCCAAAGTTTTGAGTTGCATAGCTCTAATGGTTCTTATTTTAGACGCACAAGATGCTGTGAACTGTACCCATTGAGTAGTACACAAACTATATCGGTGGTTACCACCATTCGAGGTAATTCGACGTTATTTCATCGATTTCTCCGTAATTATACCGATTTAGGCCGTCAAATTTCAGTATGATGATGAGAAAAATACGAGCTTTCATATGATATGAAAATCTCCGTATGTTTGAAATAATTCTGTGTTACGAAAATGTGATCGGGTCATCTACCTTTAAGCAGGAATAAGATTTTTACATAATTGTTGCCCCAGTATTCGACTTTATGTTAAGTTAAAATGCATAGTATAAAAAGTTAAAATGCATAGTATACTTTTTAGATTGTATAGCAAATTCTGCTAAGTGTGGAGCATTTAGCGACGCCGCACTGGGTAAATCGTACCCTGTGTGGAACACTTTTGGTAAAAAACAAGTTACAATAAAGTCAAAAACACCATTCCTATTCCGAATTTGTGGAACGTTAGCGTTTGTTGTGTACTGTGTGAAGCACGCACTGATCCACTGCGTCTGTGTAATACATGTTTGAGGAATGGTGGTTTTTACTTTAGTAGCTCACTGATTAACTCATCATTCCCACCTTGCTTTTGTGTATGGATCAGTGAGATAGGATTGAAATTGGAACTATCAAATAAATAAACACCTGTCCTTTTAGCTCTACATCAAACATATTGCACTGCTGCGTCATGACTATGGATTAATTTCTTCTCAATGGAGAGCAACTAGTGATTTTTTTAAATAAATGGAAATACTGAACAAGCCATCATAGTGTCAATGGAACTTAGGCTCGGAGTGTGATTTCATGGGAGTACATGTAGTGTATTTTGCCTAAATAACAGAGATCATATAAAAACCTAAACAAAAGTAGACCCCCCACCACCAACTTAGATAAGTAGTCAATAGTTAAGCTTAGGGGTTTCCCGTGTTCACGGTATTCACGCCGCAATTCACGGTATTCATGCTAAAATCATCAAAATCGCGGATTTTGTAAACAGTACCGTAAAATCGCGGAATTGTTATTTCAGCCGCGATAATTGTCCGACAAGCCGATTTTTACAGTTTTATTTAATAGCAAAAATCAATTTTCCGAATTCCTATTGAAATATTTCCTTTCAAGACGATATCGACGCACAATGTACTGTGCATTCAACTCTAGGCCTACTTGACACGACTGATTGAAGTTCAATTGTATAATATCGAATTTATTTGAATGAGATAAACAAAAGACCGTCGTCTTCTAAAGAAATAAGTAGGCCTACTTCAATCAAACCCAACTTCAAAAGAACATAGAGATTGTTTACATACGCCACCCTCTTCAGAAACGTTGTTAGTCGATACAAAAAATAATCCAGCGTGTTCAATGGGTGATTATTGATTCAAGACCCTTTAAGAGCATGACTCACATGTTTCAATGTCACAAAAAGCTATAAAACGACATCAAACAACATCGTATCGCCATCATTCATATTGCATTGCATTGCATTGTATTGCATTACATTGCATTACAAGGTGCTTACAATAGCTTTCAATGGCAAAGGCAGTGAGCCTACGACGCCGGGGGTCACCCAGATGTAAATCGTATTGAAAATACATGTGGCAATTCAAAGAGTATTTTAGAGCACCGTCATTACGAACTCCGATGGTTCCCGTTTCTTTTGACGACGACAACATTAATGAATATTCAACATAATTCATTCATAAAAAAGTCATGTGATGATGAATAAATTACAATTATATTTTTGTAAATACAAAAGAGCTCTGTGATTGGTCGAGATTTGTTATAAATGTTTACATGTTTTCAGGTCACATCATGACCTCGCAAGGAAAAACAAAATAATTTACATACAGTAACTTAAAAAACGTAACATGAAAAATATTTTTAAAATGTTTTTTGGGGCTATATTTGTACAAATGGTTGCGCAAAACAGCTTTATTATTAATTTCAATAATGTACAAAACATTTTGTCTGCATTTAGTACGAAAAATATAGATTTTATTACTACTTTCATGCGGGATTTCTAACAACACGTGTACATCAACGCAGGTCTTTAGTAACTGGCAAAAATGCCGCCTAGGCCGCCGGGAATTGGTAAATGCCTAAAAATACGACCTGCGCTCCGAGCTCCGTAAATCACGGAATTTCGGCGCGGTTTTTTCTTGAAATCTCAATAATCACGGTAAATCACGCTTTTCACAAACATTGCCCACGGTTTTCACCTAAAAAATTCACGGGAAATCCCTAAGCTTATCAATAGTGTACTTCATCAGGTCTCAAAAAAGAGTGCATCATACAGTTACAACATGGTAGGGCCTACTAGGCACTGGGATTTTGCGCGATTTAAATAACTACTTGCGCGCTGATTTTGCAAAATCGCCAAAATACACTAATAATATCCAAGTTTTGTATGTTTGTTTTGGTATCACTGGACTAAGCATGTTGCGATATCGCGCCGCGACGATATCGCGATTGGATAAGCTTATCGCGACAGCAATATTAAATTTGACCTCAGACGATATCCAACAATGTAAACTTTTACCTGTATAAAAGTGTATACATTTTCAACTTGTGTGTCATCACAATAAATCTTCAGCTTGTCGACTGTAATTTATTCCTTGTTTTGTTCCTAAAGTGGTTTGATTGTTTGTTTAAATCCATCATCATTGTTATTACAAACATGTCAACTTGTCATCAAAAAGAAACCGGACCGCTAAGCCTAACCACATGTGCCCTTGTTTTGCCTTGGCTGATATAAACAGCCCGTTCTAAGTTGCAATATTGCTCATTTATTGGCGATGTTATTAGGTTATGGACAATATTGAAACGGAAACCAGCGAATGACGTCATGCTAATAAATGGTGACCACATGATTCAACACGTGATTAATTTTCCATTGATAAAAATACAAACTAATCTTCGGATAGCCTCGATTTTCCGATACCCGAGTGAGATGAATGACGTCATGCTAATGGCGACCACATGTTTTACAATAATAAATAAAAAGACGAAACAAAATGCTAGCGGCAATGTTTTCATGAACTTGTTTATTGATTAATTCTTTGAATTTGAACATCATGAAACCTGATGAGGAACAGTTTGCATGTAAAATGTGGTGGGCAGAATGTTACATTGAATGTAATAATGTGTTGTATCATATATTTCGAGGACAAATAAGGTTCGTTTTTCATCACTGAAAAATGTATTTAAAAAAGTAAGCTTTTTAAAAGTTTGGAAACAAATATCGTGATATGGCGATATCGCGATCAAATTTTACCCACGATCAACGATTTGAGACAAGGTGGCGATAAACACACCTACACTGGACCGGAAAATCATCTCTAAATATCGCGCATAAAAAGCAAATAAGCTTACCTCTGTGGCAACATATTAATTGTGCAAGTTATTCCTGGTAGAGGTTTCATATTTGTCATTATATTCCAATCAATTACTGCCATATTTTATTATTTTGCAATATTAAATATTATTTTCATTAGGTGTGTGACACGATCTTGTTTTGATTAGTTTTCTGCTAATCAATACTTTGCTGATCAATCAATACTCTTTTGTTTGTTTTCACTCCGCTCCAGTCATTCTCAAGTAAAAAAATAAAAATAAAATGATGGCGAGAGATTGTGCGTGTCGTCAGGAAAAACATTAAAATCCAATTCTGAATTTATGCTCATTTTCGGAAAAATTGAACCGAGACCTTTTTTTCTTCTTCATTCGGCAAAAATTTACAAATATGCTGTCGGACCTGAAAAGCGCGATTTGCCTAATCACACAAAATCCTGGTGCCTACAACAAAGCATTTCATTTTCCTGTGTAAATGATGCATGATAACCCGACTATCAGGCCCTTTTGTTGTATTTTTAAGATGGAATAGAGAGGCAGTAGATAGAAAAATACTGACTTTTTACACGGTCATCCTCTTTTTTCAAATTAGTTTTAGAGACATCCCCACAACAAATTGTGGTGAATGGGAAACCTAGCATGTGTTTTTTGTTGAAATAATTAACATCATGCATTATTACATTTGCAACAAGCTGGCTAATTAGCTCTCTTACGAGGTTTGCGCTTGCTTTATCTGTGCAGTTCCATAGGGATGGTTGATTGTATTTCACTCAGTGTACATGTAGGCTGGCAATAAAAATTGAAACACAGAACATTGACAACCTACATGTAGAGGGTGCTAACTGTAATCTGTAAGGCGACAAAAAACCTCTGTTCAACAGATTTGACAGATCCATTCTTTTCCTCAAAGAATGTTTGATTTTTACAAATTGTTTAATTTTTTTTTTAATTGTTGAAAATTCACATAAATTATCATTCAAATGTTAGAGGAAAAAAGGACCGGCATACATGTACCCCACCTGACATATCAGTTGCCAAGGCCAACTTTTTGTTATTGTTATGTTGTCCTCGACCGCCCGCTCGTCAGATTTAGGGCTGCTCCAAAAACAAAAAAATTCAAGATTTTTTTTTCTTTTCAGATTTTTCTTTTTTCAGAATTTTTTTAAAAACAGTTTCAATGGCATTGAATATTAAATTAGGGTTTTATAACATATATGTGCGAATCTTAGAGTGATGATAACTTCTTGTTGGCTGAACTTTGAGCTTCCGCTGGTAAAAGAAAATTTAAAAAAAAAAAAATCCACACACCCGCTCCTCCTCTCTGAAAGATGTGGAGGACAACATAACAATCAACAAAATTGGCCTAAAGGGAAGATATTATTTTGGTAATAAATTGAGACTCAAGTGATCCCTTGAATTAAGATGCTAAAAGAACGCTATTTATTGACCAGCTAATGCAGGCATCAATGTGAATATTGAACCTCCTCAAAGAACATCAAGTATTATTGAAGAAGCCTAATCTATGCCAGGTTATATTCTTAATGTGATGAATCTTGAAGCGTTGATTTATATTTTAGAAAGATGAATCTACCGCAAATCTACACCACCTATTCAACTTATCCCATATTAAGGTTGTTCCTATGGCTAATTTTGTATTTGATATTTTAATAAAGCTTGCTGAGCTCCACAATAATCTGAAATTTGAGATTGATTTCTAGATATGACCATTTTATTGTCAAAAAAACATTGCAAGTCATTTTGAATTCTTTTGTTTTGTATTGTTTTTTCAGGCAGTCTATTTTCTTTTGTTTTATATTGGTTTTTTGACTCCCTAGGTAAAATTTCTATAAAAATTTAGTTTTGTTTTTGCTCTAATTTTTTATTGAAAACTCCATTAGATTCCAGCAGCACAGGAATTAAGGAGAGTTGTATAGCCAACATATACACCAAGTGGCATTACATTTAGTAAAGTGCATGAACTTGGAAAAATTAATTAAGTGCATTATTATATTAGCCTCTTTTTTTTAAAATTTTTAGATAAGTATAATTAATTGTGCAGATGTCTTACAGTACATCCTCCAGCAGCACAGGAAACTTTCTAAAAACTACAATTAATAAGCTCCCAAAATTTCAGCTTTGTAGCATTTATACTTTTCTTGTAAAATTAATTACACATTTTTACATATATTAATTATTTTGCTAGGTAGGCTAGGGGGTCAAAAAACCAATAAGAAACAAAAGAAATGATTGAACGCTTCAATCTTACTTCATTTTTGACAATAAAATTGTCATATCTAGAAAACTGTACCTCCGATCAATCTAAAATTTCAGATTATTGTGGAGCTCAGCAAGCTCTATTAAAATATCAAATAAAAAGTTAGCCATAGGAACAACCTTAAACTATAGAATGAACGTAGTGCACCAAGGTCAAGTCTGCACCGAGGTGAATCTTCACCCAATAAATTGCAGGATAACCACCACTCGCATGCATCCAGTCTCTTCCATAGGACAGGATGATAATCAACTTACTATGTGCTGCCATTTTCTGCAGAAGTTTCCGAGATTTATCCTTCTGCCTCACTCTGTCTCTGCGATCCCTTGAGGGCGTCCTATTCAGACCTTTGTTAAGCGAGCGTCCCCTGCCCTTCTCATGAGCTCTGTCTTTCCGCCTCTCGTTTCCTAACCTGGACTGCGAGAATAACCTGAATTTTCTGTAGATAAATTTAATGAAGTGAAGAATACACAATAAATTAATAAATGAAATCCACAATGCAGGATTTTTTAACCAGTGCCTAATAATTTCATGGACAATGAACAATCTATATGGAAAGTGAAGTATATTTCTAAATGGGGACGGATGCACCATTAAATTTTGGGTAAGAAGGATATTTTGTCATTTTGTAGAGCATAACTTCAGGGTCAGAAGTTCGTCAAAGGTTGCGAGAATCCTTTTAGATTCTCGCAAAAGGATTTTGCGAGAATCTACAGATTCTTCTCCATTCAAATATTGTGTTTAGACAGATTATCTACAAGAATCAACTTGGATTCTCACAACTTTACCGGCGGGAATCTTTGCGAGAATGGATTCTTGGATTCTGCTCAAATTTCTGACCTTGAACTTTGTGCAACTATTTTTAGACATTTAGTTGATTTTTCCACTTCCATTTGGGGATCACTTGGGGAAAACTCAATCCCTAACAAACAATACATGTCTTTTATACTGTACATGTAGATAAATGGGAGACGGGGTACCATTAACCCCTGATTGGTGGTGAATGACCACACAGAATTACATTTTTGGGCTTGTTTGCTCAGGCTTGTTACTGGAAACAAACTAGTTTGTTTTTTTGGCCTTATACATGTATACATGTAGTCGCTATATATTTAGTGCGAACATATTTTTCACCAATTGTATTTATTTTTGCCCTCCATTTTTGGATTCTATGCATGCTTGGGGGTGAAAACAGACTTTGACCTTTGTGCCTACTTTTGTGCCTTTAAGACCCCTCCCCCCTATGCCAATAACACCCAGTTATCTATGGTGTCTCGCCAGGCTCCACATCTAATTGCAATGATGTTTTGATTGTCCTGCATTAATGGCAAGAAATAATAAATCTGTGAATGTTCATGACTGGGTACTGTTTTCCATGTTGATGAAAAGCAAAAATTAAAATGAACGGCCATTTTCTTTTATACAATGTTGATTTTGCAAAATCAATATCGTAATTGTGGCGTGATTTAAAGTTAATTTTCTAAACCAATAATTATAATACCAATTCTGGCTAACATCATTTTTCACATGAATGATAATTACTGGCAGGAGGGATGATGTCATATATTATTTGCAGACATTACAATGATTAATCCCTCCTGGCACCTGGGATCCTGTTGTAGCTTGACGAAACTATCTGCTATAGCCTATAAGGCAACCATTTTTTAAATTAAGAGCATTTTTTTTGGTTTTTTAATTTGAGATTTTTTTCTCAGAAATTATTTGTGTGCACATTTTTGTGTGTTTTATGTAACTCTTTTTTTAATTGTTAAAAATTCACCAAATGGCAAAAGTCCAACCCTACACATGAATGGTTTGTTTGCCTGTAGAACAGGGGTTTTCACCGTTGCCTAAATGCTGAATGAACTAAAACCTTAACGATTGGTCGTGATGGTCTTCCTAATACAAGGTTCTATTAAATTAAAGATTGTACCCTACGAGATACATGTATGTAAACTGACATAAAGTAAGGAAAACTAGGGAATATATTGACAAGCTTCAATGATCTCAGCAGTCAAGCAACTAATTTTTGGGCTTTTGTGGGTTGACAAATAAATGCTCACAAGAGAGCAAATTTAGATACGGATTGCTGCGCATAGCTTTAAAATACCTTTTCATTGACATTTACAACTTTTGCTGAACCATAAAATATTTATTTCTGGTTTTTATATTTTTTTGAAACTTAGTTAAAAAAGAAAATCAAGAATAGAACAAATATAAAAAACATCTGCAATTCTGTAAGTGTAAGACAAACACAAGTAAGGAAGAGAAGTTTTTATTCAATACTTACTTGGGTGTTCTGGTCTTGGGTTTACGCTGCCACTCCCCACTCTTCAGAAGTGCTTCATAGTGTACTGACAGTGGAATGTCTACGGAAACAGACAAATCATACAAAATGAGGATTGTTTTGGGTAAATGATGGAAGATGATCTGTTTTTTAAACTTTTTATCAATATTGGTTTTGCCGTGTTGGCGGATCAGGACTCCCAAATTGCTCAAAATGCCCAATGCATGTAAATTTCAATTAGTGCCATATTGTACAAATGATAGGGTTAGTTGGAACATGAGGCCAAAATAATTGAGATTTATTTCAATAATTGAGATTTATTTTAATAATTGAGATTCATTTCAGAATATGATCATCTACAAATATTACCTGAATTAAACAAGATGTTCAATCATTTTCGACATGTAATCAATGGTCTATACTCTATGATTTACCCTAATAAATTAAACGGAGATGAACTTGAGATTTTTAAATATGCAACATTGGTATTTAATATGCTGCACTATAATTTCTATAAATGATTAACTCAATTACGTTGCTGCACCTAAATAGTTGAAAAGCCTGATATCAGCTGAATGAGATTTGGGTTAATTTCAACAAAACATTCTTCAGACAGCTTACCTTGCGGTAACGAGAGCACAGGATGATAAGAGAAGTCGACGTGCGCCACCCTCTCGTTGTACGACATTACCT
This sequence comes from Ophiura sarsii, assembly GCA_035610835.1. Lineage (NCBI taxonomy): Eukaryota > Metazoa > Echinodermata > Ophiuroidea > Amphilepidida > Ophiuridae > Ophiura > Ophiura sarsii. Next base: position 49,373,750 of record CM069451.1, read on the forward strand.
CCATGTCCATCTTCTTGACGTGATTGAACCTACCGCCACACATGACGCAGGGGTTACTCGGCCTGTTACACCCGCAGTGAACCGTGGAGGGTTTCTGCGCCTTTCGCGATGTCTGATGGATTGAGAGCGTCCTTATCAGTTTGCGCTTTCGGTAGTACTTGACCGGTCTAGTTCTTGCACAGTAATTTTCCTCGGGCGGCGTCGGTTGCGCGGTAGTTGTTGCGTCTGTTCTGACGCGCTTATTGTCACCGTCAGGAGTTGTTGTTGACGTGCTAGGTTTGGAGGGGAGCAGCTGGTTTCCACCCACACAACTACCTGACGCCGCCGTGCCATCAACCAGACCATTCATAGGCTTTGGCGCGTGGAGTTTGGTGCCACCACCGGAAGTCAGCGGGACCTGACTAATCGGGCTGATGCAGTTCTGCAATGACCGCTTCAACCGTGCACTTTGCCTGTCCACGTTGGTGAGTAGCGATGACAGATTCGACGGAGAGACATGCTCCCTGCCTCTACCCTCTAACCTCGCTATCTTCGCCTCGATCGGCGTCAGTTTTCGGTTTGTCCTCGACGTAGCGAGTAACGTCCTCATGCAGAGTATCTCTGCGGGGGATAGTGGTTCTCCTAAGGTGACGGTACCCTTGGTTGCACGGATCTGTCGGTAGATGTCACTCTGCTGCCGGATCCGGTATTCTAGGTCCGATACTTGTGCCTGGAGCCACGTCCACCTGCTGGCAATCGATGCCCTATCCAACGCCCATTTCCATATTGCTCGTTTGTGTCTGAAAAAGAGATGAGAACATAACTTTTAGGTAGGATGAGAGACAATATCATGCACAAATACACGATGACAAGTTTAATTTTTTTTTTTTAAATAACAATGGGAATAGAATAACTAAAAGCACAACCAAATTAAAGAGGAAGTGGTTAATTGCGGGCTGCGGGGTAGTACGGGGCATTACCCCGCAGCACGCAAATTATTTACACCCAATTAAATGTTCACCCTCATAATGGGAATTTTTAAAGGTTGGGGTGAAATCAGACCCCCAACTTTTGGACCTGTAATCTTAGGGACTACATGTAAGCCCCGGAAAAAAACGCACGAACTTTTGGTAAAAAACGCACGAACTTTTAAGCAAAAGCGAGATATACCGAGATTTCATCAGATTCACTAAAAACCCGAGAAAAACGCACCGAAATTGTTGATAGCAAGAGAAAAACGAGAAATCGGATAGTGATACAATCATGTACATAAAAAAAAAATCGCCATCAAAATGTATCATTTGAATCGCAAATCCCGGGCGCAAATCATTCTTAATTTATTCTGCAATCGTTTCATCATTCATATCGCCATCAAAATGTATCATTTGAATCGCAAATCCCAGGCGCAAATCATTCTTATTTTATTCTGCAAGTGCAATCGTTTCATCATATCGGGATCGCACACGCATGATCACAGAACCATTTTTCGGCAGCTCAGGCAGTTTAATAGCACCGCACTGCATCTTGGGAACCATGTGTTACGGCATGATTCACAGGTCATCGCCTCCACGTATGCGTAGTATTAAGTTGACCTTTTGAACCGTGCCTCTAATTACGAGCTTCATTTATTATTACGCCAGCGTGGGAATTGCGCCCATTTTTAATAGCCTCGTGTGAGAACTTCGCTTGCCTATTACAAATACGTATTTGGAACTGTGTTTTTTTAAATGGATACAGATTTATCGCAGAGCACTTTTTTGTTGTTTTTCGTTGTTTCAACATTTCTTCATAAAACACGCGATTCCGAGCGAAAAACACACAATTCACGGGCGATTTTTCTGAAAGCGAGAATTGATATAAAAAGCGAGAATCACGCCGTAAATATCGAGATTGCGTTATCTTCCGGGCCTTAACTACATGGCACAAATATTTTTCTCCCCCATTTTTGGATTCTTTGCATGTTTGGGGGTGAAAACAGACCCCCCTACTTTTGGGCCTTAATGCTACCCCTGAATGACAGTGGAAAGTAAATGGATATCACTATCAGTCAGGTGGGAGCGGGACTATACATTAATGAGAGCTAGTAACGGGTTAGGGCAATAATTTTTAATTAATTTCTACATGGCACAAAGCATGCAAAGGAGATTGAGTGTACATGTAGTATGTGTGCGAAAATTGTCTTAATTATATTTCATGGAAATTGAACATTGAATTCTAATTTAGAAGGAAGGCAGCCAAGTCTTTTTTATCAGGATGCCTTTATAGTTTATAATGATGTGCCTGTATAAGTGTACTGTAAAAGTGGAAATTTTCGCCCCAAATTTATTTTCGCACTAAAATCAGCAAGCATGAATATATTCATGCTGTATGTACATGTACAGGTCTTATAAATGTAATTGTAAAGAAACTCAAAGTCGCGAAAATAAAAACAAACAAAATTGTTCAAAATGGGCAATGCGTGAAAGATGTGCAAAAATATCCACTTTTACAGTATGATTGAAAAAGAGCAAGTATGTATACATTGTTCTCAAATATTTTTTTGACACAGCACAATGTACATGTACATGTATTTTTTATATCATTATGAATTGTGTACTAATTTTGTATTTCAATTAATTATTGTCATCTACAAATACTAACAGGAAATGAAACTAATGTAACATTTTACAATGTACCTACTGGGCGAGGTCCATTTTACATCAGGGTGGTGATCAACTTGAAAGGTATCCATTCCAAATACCTTTTTTTTTATAAATAAGACTGTTGTTTATTTTAATATGAACTACCTCAAGGTGAAGTGTGTGACACAACTGCTTCAAAATATGTTATTTTACAATTCATCACTATACAAGTACATCTACTAATCGTCACATCGACAGGCGTCCCTATGTCAATCCTGATGTGATATTGGGGGGGGGGGGGGGGGGGAATGTGGAGTTAACAAGTTGCCTTCTAAGAAAGGGGCAAGATGATCAGCAATTTACCCCCAGAGGTTACTTTTGTCATGGCTTTATTTTTTGTGCCATCTTCTTGTGGTGAATGCAAGGCCAATAAAAAAGGAAAACTGATATTAATCAAATTTTTACGACCAGAATTTTACTATCCATTGTACTTATGTACACTGCCCCTGTAATTTTGGCTTGATATTGGTACTGATCTATCAGGGCATGATCAGGGTACACCTAAGGTCAGAGAGAAGAATGTAGGAGTCAATGATTTGCTCCTGGAAAATGATTGGCAAAAAATGCGCAGAAAATACCAAATCCATCTTGGTATGGACCTTAAATGGTGCAAGTGCAGTGTACAGGTCACTGACTTCTCCCACACATTATCCACTCCACTATATGAATGATGCTGAAAATATTGTTATTGCCATAATGAATTTACCTGTGCGTACGAAATACACATTGTATGTGCACTGTTGCAAACTGAATATGAACAGTACATGCACAACATGCAGGGCTCAAATTTCACCACGGACAGCCATTGAGGTTTTAATACCTTGGTGCCCTAGACCTTTGTTAACTTTCAAGGTATTGACCACTTGGTCTTGGCCTTCTTGGTCCCCATCATAAATTTGATCAGTGGCCTTGAAATTGGGTGCCCTCAAAGAGCCACAGCTTACATTTGGATTGGAGCCCACTTAACTACTAAATGAGGGCATCAATAGTTTAGTATTATACAATTTCAAATCTACTGTAGGTGCGTGCATACACTACAATGTACACAACTTGTAATTTCACATGCACATTTACACAAGAAATTTCTGCATATGAATGACGATTTTTGTGTTCATCTCCGTCTACATAGTACATACGTACACATATACAGTAGCATGACCGATTTACCAGGTACATGTACAGCAGGAAATCTAAACACTTGTATTGAAAAAAATTGTTGTTGTCCTCAGCCACTGACCCTAACTTTTTCACATTTTTAAAAATCTTTTAAAGATTTAAATTTCACCCAAATTGTCAAATGTTCTGCTTTATAACACACTAGAAACTTGACATTTAACAATATTGTCTTCGCAATGCATGGACCATGAGCACAGGCCATGACCGGACTGACAAGACTTATGGCATTTGAGGCAACTCGACAACAAAATTGGGGGGGGGGCGGACAACCAATGTGAGTTAATGCATTTTACTCTATTTGGTGTAATTGGGTGATAAATCAAAATTTATAAAATAAAAAAGAGGTTTGTTAGTTGGAAATAACAATTAACATAACATTGGCAATCACTATAAAAATCTCATGGCCCATGGGTACATTGCAGCCCTCAAATTAAGAAATGGAAAGGGCAAGGCAATTCCAGGCAATTTGAAAGGGGCACCAACTTCAACCAAGGCAATTATGTACTTTTCAATGGAGTAAAAACAGCCAGAAGTTGAGGGCATCGAGGCAACTAGGTGGGGCACCGACGGCAATTGCCTTCGGTGCCTTCGGTTAATTTGAGGGCTGGTACATTGTAATGTATGTATGTATTGCTCTCTAAACACCACTCATCCACTTTGAAACTTCACCAACATAGCATTTCAATGACCACTCATGTTTGCTTTTCATTATTTAATTTTTGTCTTAATAAAAAAATATATACATTTCCATGAGGTCCATTTGCTTTTATCTTAATATCATCATATTTTTAGAATCAACATTAACACAGACATTTTAGCCAAAATCATGAAACACAATTTAAACCCTATCAAACCAAATAAAATTCTCCATTTATTATTCAAAATACATGTATTGGACATTCGATGTTTTTATTTGTTTGTTGTTTCTAATTGGCTTGAGATCATTCATATGGGTTTAATTAAAGAATTTTAATTACAGCTTAATATTGTCTTACTTTGTTTATTTTCATTTTCAGGCATCTTCCAATTATCTAGAGATATTTTTCATCAAGAAATTAAAATTGTTAGCCGGTATTTGTAACATTATAGTTTTCTTCCATTTTTACTACATACATGAACCTAAAAATAGCTCCCTAAATTATGATATAAACATTTGTTTAAAAAAAAAATCCAATTCAGTTTTAAAATCTACAACAACTTGTTTATTTCTGTTGTAAATAAACCAGACAAAATCCTGATGTCTCTCACGTACAAATGTACGAAAAGAATACATAATCCACAAAACCTCAAGGCAATAAAAGTTGATTTACAAAAGCCTGCCCTACTCATCTCAAAAGTGTTATAAGGAAATAATAGTAAATAAATGTATTGAGCCTGAAATGGATAGGCCAACTCAACTGAATAAATTATGAAAAATAAAATGATTTTTTTTATTATAAATAATAAAATAAATAAATAAAAAATAAACAAACAAAAGAATACGAATAAATAAATATAAAAATTAAATAAAGAAAATTCTGCAAATTAAAAGAAAATTTATTTATTTTCCAACCTTGAGTGTCAAAAATGATCAAATAAATAATCAAATAAATAAACAAAAGAATATGAATAAATAAATATAAAAATTAAATAAAGAAAATTCTGCAAATTAACAGAAAATTAATTTATTTTCCAACCTTGAGTATCATGGTATTGAGTATTATTAAATGATCTTTCCTCTACATTTTCCATCTCATAAAAATGTTTAGTTTAGTTGTGCTTGTGCAACATTATTATGGGTTGCATCAGGCAGCGGCCCACTAGCTAAGGCCGTCGGTAATGAATTCATAGTTTCCTGTTGCCGCGCGCGTCAATTTACCCTGCCGCGTCAACGTTTTCATTATTCATTATTCCTGTGTCAATCAGATTTGACGTCGTATTTTGTTTACAATCGCAAACCCGGAAGTATTGTATGAAAGCTTACAAAGCATCATCAATCTCCGAGAAATTCCGCACGGCTATTCGACAACGCTAAATTGATAGTAAAATATTGAGGGCGTTATATTTTAAGGCTATCTGATTTTGATTGGCCACCAGTGGTACCATGGTTCGCCTTTACCCGCCCAATACAGCTATTGGCTTGGCAATTTTGGGCTACTTTTAGCATACGCCGTGGGCCAGAGCAATTTTTTCACCCATTGTAACACGTGCGTGGTTACAGCGGTCGGGAGTGTGGTGGTGCAAAATTCAGCAACCATGGCGTACATTTATACAGTATCGTAGACGTAAAAATTACGACTAAAAATGAAGCCGTGTCTGCGTTGGTATTTCATGAATGAAGTTATTGATTTTGTGATTGAAATTGCTTCTCTGGCGTCCCGTTTCATATATTCACTTTCACAGTGTGTCATGACTCATGTACGAATTCGAAGTAAATCTGCCTGTGCCAACTAGAGCGGTTCTCAGGTTTGGTGAATATGTACCGTTGTACTGTGCATGTATGTCCGAACAAACACACGTTTTTTATACTTTCTGTTGCATTCACTGATTTATTTTGAATTAAATTAAATTAATTTAAGGATGGTGTTTTGGGGATGTTTTTTTACATTTTTAATCAGGATTTAATTTCATGATCGGGGGGGGGGGGGGGGGGTGGGGGTGTGGAGTAGCCTCTTTGCGATGCTTCTTTTTCACCTTTTTAGGATTTTATTTCATGATGGGGGTGGGAATAGAGAAGCCCCTTTGCGATGATTCTTTTTCACATTTTTAGGATTTAATTTCATGATGGGGGGGGGGGGGGGTATGGGGTGCGGTGGGTGGGTGGAGTAGCCCTTTTGCGATGCTTTTTCACATTGTTAGGATTTTATTTCATGATGGGGGTGGGCTAGGGATGCCCCTTTGAAATGCTTCCATTTTAGGATTTAATTTCTCATGATGAGGGGGGGGGGGAAGGTGGAGAAGCCCTTTGAGATGCTTCTATTTCAGATTTTTAGGATTTCATTTCATGTGGCAGTTCTTGTGGATTGTGATTTGTATTTGTCTATTGCAGCAGATAATTCATCAATGGTCTGGGTGACCCCTCTTTAATATACTATGCAAAATAAAAGGTACTTGATGAAATAGTCGCTTATCGTAAGTTGAATTACGGCAAATCTTAATGTAATGCTAAATAATGAATAATGCTAAATAATGAATAATGAATAGCGACCTCGTCAGGTTTTCAAAACCTCCAACAGGAAACTTTGAATTCATTACCGATAGCCTAATGATCTGGGTGCATGCAAAGCAAACTGGACAGGTGATTTTTATGTCCTGCTGAGGACAGAATTTATATTACAATATCAAAACATGGGAGTACAAAAAGCTATAGTCTGTTCAGTGACAAATGGGCCAACCAACATCAAAACAGCAAAAAGAATCCCACCTTTAAATCTGTGATCCCCATTTTGTATGTGGACCAGGTGAGATGTTTGATAGCCTATCATGATTGCACAATCAAGAAAATGCATTGGGAAGGGAGTTGGGAGGGAAGGGGTAGGATAGTTGGAGTGAAGTTAGCATGTGTTACTAAGGCCAAACAAAAAAATAGGTTTGTCTCAAAGCTTGCGCGCATTGGTTTTAAAATGCCAAAATACCGCGTCTGAAATGCAGGAAATTGTAAAATCAATTTTTTTTTTTCCCTACAAATTTTTATTTTGAGTTTTTATTAAAAATATTGGCAGATTTTCCTTTTCTCAAACTTTTACATGACTCAGTTATTCATAAGCCTGCACAATTGTTCTTTACACAACTACATCACAATATTCATTTCAAATAGAAAAAACAATATCAGAAAGCGTCAACGGTTGCAAATAGTAAGAGTAAAAATTGACAAAAAAAATTAAAAAAATTAAAAAAATTAAATAAAATGGAAGACAAAAAACCGCGCGCGTCGCCCGATTTTGAAGCCTTCGCAAGCTTCGAGACAAACCCTTTTTTTTTTTTTGCCTAAGCATTTTGTCTCAAATATTACTCACAATGGAACCCTTTGAGGCATCCTATTGTCGTAAGACACTGCATCGTCACCTTCGTCACAGCTTTCACCGCCAGAGCTTTCATCAGTTGCATCAGAGTCTATTCCATTCTCCACATGGCCTAATGTTGCATTTAGTTTCCTAGAAACAGTCTTTACATCTCTGAAGACATCTCTGTCTTCACCACGTAAAATCCTCTGAGCAAGCACACGGTCGTCAGTTCTTGTCAACCTTTGGAACACACTTGTCGGATTTTCCGAAGGGAAATTATTACACAATGTACAAGCCGGCACCCGCCCCTTTGAGTCCGGCAGACCGTCTTGTCTTTGTTTACATTGTTGACACGTCTCTTGCGATTGCGTCTTAATGTTTTGTTTACGAAGTACTTCCCACTTTGTGCGGTGGAAACCAACGATTCCACCAAGCTGCTTCTGGACATGGTTCTTTGCCTCTTGCGACTGCAGACGTCGTAATCTACTGGCAAGCCACCTGGCACGTTGCTCTAACCTCATTTGCTGTTTAGCCATGCTCTCGGACTGTTCCTCAGTGAACTCGATTGACATGGTGTCAGATGCATTGTTCCCATTGGTATCACAACTTGATGAAGATGGCCCATGGCCGGGCAAGTCCATTTTACTTTGGTTTGATGATAAAATGCTTCTCGGACTTGCAGGCATTGACGAAGACGAGCTGGAATGAGAATCTGACCCGCTACCGGGTTGCAAGTCTCCAGTTGAAGCTGACCCTGATATTGCCGGCGAGTGCGGAGCTGAAGAAGATTGAGGTGGCATAACTTTCAAATTACACAGATGTTGTTCCGTTGTACTACCACTTACACTAGGCCTACCTATTGTAGGATGATGATTCATATTTAAAGTTTTCGATTGGGTAACCAGAGAGACCCCGTTTCCGTTGATGAGACGGAGTGCCGGGAGCTCTTTTCTCGGCGCCGCCGATTGGCCCACCCGTTTAGTTTTAGGGTGACCGTTGGTCTGCAGCACTGATGGTTGATGATTGTTTGTTGTGATGTGATTCCTCTGTCTTGAAGTAGTGGAGCTTGAAGTTATAGAATTAGACAGCCTTGCCTTCACCAGATGGTTGTTGTTTACATGCGAGTCCACAGTGGCCGTCCTGACCAATGCAGTTGTGTCCTTAATGGCTTGCAACTGAGCCGTTTGACAATGGATGTTTGTGCGCCCGTTTGGCAGACCCGGGCTACGTGGGTCTTGAGAAAAGGGCTGCACCCCTCCTGTTTGTGGAGCCTGACCTGGATTTGCTGGTGAAGCAGGCAGCTTGAAACTGCTCGGATGGGCAGTGGCGTCAGTTAAAGCAGGAGCCATGGCTGCCATGCAACATAGCCTGCCGAAGGAAAGCATACATAAAATTGAGGCATGGATCTGCTACCAGTGTTGACAAAAACAAGCCATTCATTCAATTCAATCACAAAGAAAAGTTTGTCATTGGGTTTATTGTTTCAAAATACAAATAGTCATTTGCTTTGATTTATAACTATTTCACAAATTTAGCGTTAAATCATAAATTGCACTAGGAGCAATTAACGGATGTAAACAAAGTAGTGGGCCTGCGGTGGTGCTCGCCTGGTACCCACCTAGGTGCAGCCGGAGTTCCCGCGGATCATAACATGTGTGTCACCGGAGCCAAAATCTTTTCATAATAATAATATACAACCACTATGCACCACGTGACAACGGGCCAACTTCCTGCGTTTATCTAAATTAATTTCAACAATTTCGCCTGCATTCCACGGCCTCAACTGCAAGATCTAGCTAGTATTCAATGTTGCTCACTATATGCGAAATCCAAATTCCTAAATAATTCACTGTCGATGGCTTGAAGAACGATCCGAAGGGTCCAAGTCACGACCACAGCACACGAAACCGCAATAAACGCGAATCACAAGCACGTGACCTGCCTCCACGTTAGTTTTGCTACACGTCTGGTCTGGTACCACCCATTTCATTTCACGCCAAAATGCTCCAATTTTCGGTCAGAATGAGCGGTCCGATGATCCGAGAATGTGTTGAAAATATTCCTCGCGATGACTTAGGCTTATCCAAAACCATCTTAGCCCGTTTTTAGCTGCTTCATGTTGGTAAATGTCGCTCAATGTTGCAGCGTAAAATGGCGATCCTTTCGACATTGATCACTTCGCTATACAACGTACACAAGCCTACCGAAAAACACACACACCACACACACGCACCCACATCGCGCAAACAAAAAAATACAGACTCATTTGCATAAAACATTACGTCAATTGCGATACCCCTCTAAGGACAATTGCGTGATTGGACGGTTGTGGCAGTCTAATGTTGTAATCTTACTCCCTGCAATACGGCGTGAGGGATTTTCCCGGTGTTCTGTTCTATAGGGAAAAAGCTTGATAATAAAGTACTACCAGAGGGAGTGAGAAGGACTAAAAAGATATCGGCAATCAATTAGGCATACGTAAGGGCCAAGGGCCGCGGGTCTTTGATCTCTCGGCCCTCAAAACAATAAACGGGGACGTAATAAATATTAAAAACAATTATGCACAAAAACACTGGCTAATGACTTCTCTAGCGGATTGTGCGGTGTAACTTTGGAAAATATCATGATTTTTATAGTGAAAAATGCAGCTTTTTAAAGAAATGTATTTATTGATTGATTTATTAATTTATTGATTTTTTGATTTATTGATTGATTGATTGATTGATTGATTGATTGATTGATTGATTGATTGATTGATTGATTGATTGATTGATTGATTGATTGATTGATTGATTGATTGATTGATTGATTGATTGATTGATTTTTTGATTGATTGATTGATTGATTGATTGATTGATTGATTGATTGATTGATTGATTGATTGATTGATTGATTGATTGATTGATTGATTGATTGATTGATTGATTGATTGAT
>CM069451.1:49389502-49391941 GCA_035610835.1 Ophiura sarsii
GAAATACTGTATTCCAATAAAAAGAGGGCTGCCATTGAAAAATACGGTCCGGGATTACCCCCAGAGTGTGGGGTAATGCCGGACGACGTCATTTTTTTTTATTGCGTCGTAGCTTCGAATTTCAAAATGATGAGTTGATAAAAACTTGATAAAAGGTAGAACTATCACAGTGCTTTGTGTTTACATGATTTGTATTGTTATATGACGTATTATATGTGTGTTATACCTCTCTGACAAAAGGTGTCCGCCATTACCCCACCTTCCCCTACGGTATTAGGGCTAGGCTATGAAAAACCCCATAGCGACATCGACATGATGCCAAGGGGACAAGAAGGTGCATGAATAAGACCTTTTACAAAACTCTTTTTCTTTCTTCAAAAAGGCAAACTAAAACGCTGATGAATCGAGTCAAAATTGACTGAAAATCATAGCAAATTTGATCATGAATCGCCAACGGTTTGAGGCTGACTATAATAACTTGGCTGCATGGCTGGTCATAGGGTATAGCAGGTTATCCAGTCATTCGGTTGAGGTGTGTGAAACTAGTAATACTTGTACGCTCAAGGTTGTGATTTCAGCTCTAGAGACACCTTGTTTACAGTGGAAGTATTGGGCATATTCAGCTTGTACATGATTCATGTACCTGAATTGATGTCAAACAGACACTGCTTAAACTTGTGAAATACCCTACTCAAAAACAAAAAAATCCACATACAATTTATACCAGAGAAATGAAGCGAATAGAGTAATAACAAACTTAGCCAGATCAACCACCCAACAAGGGCAATAAGGAATAAAAGCGCCGCATGACCGACCCATATTTCGGTGACTATCTGAGTGTGAATATCAATCTGTCAATGTGAGTGTCCTCCCCCGGCTGCATATAAAGTATTTTATAGTTCTTTACTTTCACGACACAGTTGTTGTTACAAAATTCTGCCACAGCTGTTATAGACTACCTTTAAAGCTAACACTACAAGGAGTTGGCTGGGGTAAGAATAGTAATCCGAGTATAACTATAAACCTTTATGGAATAAAGTTAATTTGTTACATGCATAATAGAAACATTCAATATGTCACATTCAGTGAATTGCGCATAACTAGTATTATAGTATAGTATTGAAAATGTTGATTTTAAAGAAATACAGCTCCAGATACTGTTGTCCCCAAAAGATTTGTACCCATCGATGGAAGGTGTGTTGTTGTGGGGTGGGGGGGGGGGGGGGGGCGTCAACTTCTTCGACATTGTAACCTTTCATTAGAATTTTTAGATTATGAAAATTGGACTTATCAAAACCGAAAATATACACTCCATTAATTGTAAGACATTGCTACTAATTCACGCAAAGTGACTCGAAACTCGAAACTCGAAACTCGAAACTCGAAACTCGAAACTCGAAACTCGAAACTCGAAACTCGAAACTCGAAACTCGAAACTCGAAACTCGAAACTCGATACACTTTTTAAAGACACAAAAGTGACCAAATGAAGAAGCGAGGGCGCTACTTCTACGAATAATGAAATCAGATGATGCCGGATATGGGCTCACAAAATGAAATGAGACACTGGATGTGGAAATGATTGAGTACGTTTGATATTCGATTGGTTGGAGTAAAACTTATCATGGAGTGTGTATGGAGCACTTGTAATTTTGCAATTTATAAATATTTTTGGCCCAGTTAATTAGAGAGGTAATCCTGTAAACACAGAATATCTTGTTAGTAATATATATTAGTAATGTACAAAACCGTGGCACTGTTTGCAATAAATAATATGATTTTATTGACGTCATCATTCACTCCAAAGTAATATTTCACTCCAGGGAATGACTTGGAACAGCCACTGACCAATCAGGTGTCAGAAACCAATGTGACAGTCACACAGAACAGAATTTTGGATCCAATTATTTGGAGAGAGTGTGTGGGACGGGGTGTGGGAGTTTAGATATTAATGATCGAGCTGCACGGTATGCTACCGCATTTCCCCTTTATCCAGCTATAAGAGTAGTGTATAGGGGAAGGTGGGGTAATGGCGGACGCGGGGTAATCGCGGACAGGGCTGTATCTAAAGGCAGGTGAAAGAAGGTGGTATTTTGCCACCCTATGATGTTAGGTGCCTCTCCATTGAAATCACACAAAACCTAAATGGGATGGTTGTCTCGCAAATTCTCGCGAGAATTACAAAAATCACTTTTTGGGCAAGTTGATATTTTGGTGCATTACTTTCTCTTTGAAACTGGTATTTCTACATCAAGGAAAACAAAGTCTTATTATTTTTTTATTTAATGTATGATACCTTCTGATAAAAAAGAAATGAATTCGGAGTCACAATGATGAGCATAATAATAATAGAGGATGTGCCCATACATTGTACATTGTACATGGATTGGGGTAATCCCGGACTTGTACCGTTTCCATGGTAACCAATATGGGCGTGGTC
>CM069451.1:49392041-49417885 GCA_035610835.1 Ophiura sarsii
TATCCTCGTGTATCTAAAACTGATTTTTAGGACATTTCAGAGGGGGTCTTAGGTTAGTAGTTTAACCCCCTCTCAACTACTAACCTAAGACCCTTGGAATTTGGCGCCCAAAATGGATTCAAATGACCCCTCATATCCTCTAAACAACCTATCCATCCTCGTGTATTTAAAACTGATTGAGGACATTTGAAAGGGGGTCTTAGGTTAGTAGTTTACCCCCTCTCAACTACTACCTAAGACCCTTGGAATTTTGGCGCCAAAATGGATTCAAATGATCCTCATCCCCTCTAAACAACTTATCCACTATCCTCGTGTATTTAAACTGATTTTTAGGACATTTTAGAGGGGGGTCTTAGGTTAGTAGTTTACCCCCCTCTCAACTACTAACCTAAGACCCTTGAATTTTGTCGCCAAAATGGATTCAAATGATCCCTCATCCCCTCAAACAACTTATCCACTATCCTCGTGTATCTAAAACTGATTTTTAGGACATTTCAGAGGGGTCTTAGGTTAGTAGTTTAACCCCCTCTCAACTACTAACCTAAGACCTTGGAATTTTGGCGCCAAAATGGATTCAAATGACCCCTCATATCCTCTAAACAACCTATCCATCCTCGTGATTAAAACTGATTGAGGACATTTGAAAGGGGGTCTTAGGTTAGTAGTTTACCCCCTCTCAACTACTACCTAAGACCCTTGGAATTTTGGCGCAAAATGGATCAAATGACCCCTCATATCCTTCTAAACAACCTATCCATCCTCGTGTATTTAAAACTGATTGAGGACATTTGAAAGGGGGTCTTAGGTTAGTAGTTTACCCCCCTCTCAACTACTAACCTAAGACCCTTGGAATTTTGTCGCCAAAATGGATTCAAATGATCCCTCATCCCCTCTAAACAACTTATCCACTATCCTCGTGTATCTAAAACTGAATTTTAGGACATTTTAGAGGGTATCTTAGGTTAGTAGTTTACCCCCCTCTCAACTACTAACCTAAGACCCTTGGAATTTTGTCGCCAAAATGGATTCAAATGATCCCTCATCCCCTCTAAACAACTTATCCACTATCCTCGTGTATCTAAAACTGAATTTTAGGACATTTGAGAGGTGGGTCTTAGGTTAGTAGTTTACCCCCCTCTCAACTACTAACCTAAGACCCTTCGAATTTTGGCGCCAAAATGGATTCAAATGATCCCTCATCCCCTCTAAACAACTTACCCACTATCCTCGTGTATTTAAAACTGATTTTTAGGACATTTGAGAGGGGGTCTTAGGTTAGTAGTTTACCCCCCTCTCAACTACTAACCTAAGACCCTTGGAATTTTGGCGCCAAAATGGATTCAAATGATCCCTCATCCCCTCTAAACAACTTATCCACTATCCTCGTGTATCTAAAACTGATTTTTAGGACATTTTAGAGGGGATCTTAGGTAGTAGTTTACCCCCCTCTCAACTACTAACCTAAGACCCTTGGATCGAATTTTGTCGCCAAAATGGATTCAAATGATCCCTCATCCCCTCTAAACAACTTATCCACTATCCTCGTGTACCTAAAACTGAATTTTAGGACATTTGAGAGGGGTCTTAGGTTAGTAGTTTACCCCCCTCTCAACTACTAACCTAAGACCCTTGGAATTTTGGCGCCAAAATGGATTCAAATGATCCCTCATCCCCTCTAAACAACTTATCAACTATCCTCGTGTATCTAAAACTGATTTATAGGACATTTGAGAGGGGGTCTTAGGTTAGTAGTTTACACCCCCCCCCCCCCCCCCCCACACCTCAACTACTAACCTAAGACCCTTGGAATTTTGGCGCCAAAATGGATTCAAATGATCCCTCATCCCCTCTAAACAACTTATCCACTATCCTCGTGTATCTAAAACTGATTTTTAGGACATTTGTGAGGGGGTCTTAGGTTAGTAGTTTACCCCCCTCTCAACTACTAACCTAAGACCCTTGGATTTTTGGCTCCAAAATGGATTCAAATGATCAGTCATCCTCTCTAAACAACTTATCAACTATCCTCGTGTATATAAAACTGATTTTTAGGACATTTCAGAGGGGTCTTAGGTTAGTAGTTTACCCCCCTCTCAACTACTAACCTAAGACCCTTGGATTTTTGGCTCCAAAATGGATTCAAATGATCCGTCATCCTCTCTAAACAACTTATCAACTATCCTCGTGTATATAAAACTGATTTTTAGGACATTTGGGAGGGGGTCTTAGGTTAGTAGTTTACCCCGTCTCAACTACTAACCTAAGACCCTTCGAATTTTGGCGCCAAAATGGATTCAAATGATCCCTCATCCCCTCTAAACAACTTACCCACTATCCTCGTGTATTTAAAACTGATTTTTAGGACATTTGAGAGGGGGTCTTAGGTTAGTAGTTTACCCCCCTCTCAACTACTAACCTAAGACCCTTGGAATTTTGGCGCCAAAATGGATTCAAATGATCCCTCATCCCCTCTAAACAACTTATCCACTATCCTCGTGTATCTAAAACTGATTTTTAGGACATTTTAGAGGGGATCTTAGGTTAGTAGTTTACCCCCCTCTCAACTACTAACCTAAGACCCTTGGATCGAATTTTGTCGCCAAAATGGATTCAAATGATCCCTCATCCCCTCTAAACAACTTATCCACTATCCTCGTGTACCTAAAACTGAATTTTAGGACATTTGAGAGGGGGTCTTAGGTTAGTAGTTTACCCCCCTCTCAACTACTAACCTAAGACCCTTGGAATTTTGGCGCCAAAATGGATTCAAATGATCCCTCATCCCCTCTAAACAACTTATCAACTATCCTCGTGTATCTAAAACTGATTTATAGGACATTTGAGAGGGGGTCTTAGGTTAGTAGTTTACACCCCCCCCCCCCCCCCCCCCCCCCACACACTCAACTACTAACCTAAGACCCTTGGAATTTTGGCGCCAAAATGGATTCAAATGATCCCTCATCCCCTCTAAACAACTTATCCACTATCCTCGTGTATCTAAAACTGATTTTTAGGACATTTGTGAGGGGGTCTTAGGTTAGTAGTTTACCCCCCTCTCAACTACTAACCTAAGACCCTTGGATTTTTGGCTCCAAAATGGATTCAAATGATCAGTCATCCTCTCTAAACAACTTATCAACTATCCTCGTGTATATAAAACTGATTTTTAGGACATTTCAGAGGGGTCTTAGGTTAGTAGTTTACCCCCCTCTCAACTACTAACCTAAGACCCTTGGATTTTTGGCTCCAAAATGGATTCAAATGATCCGTCATCCTCTCTAAACAACTTATCAACTATCCTCGTGTATATAAAACTGATTTTTTAGGACATTGGGGGAGGGGGTCTTAGGTTAGTAGTTGACCCCCCTCTCAACTACTAACCTAAGACCCTTGGATTTTTGGCTCCAAAATGGATTCAAATGATCTGTCATCCTCTCTAAACAACTTATCAACTATCCTCGTGTATATAAAACTGATTTTTAGGACATTTTGGAGGGGTTCTTAGGTTAGTAGTTTACCCCCCTCTCAAATACTAACCTAAGACCCTTGGATTTTTGGCGCCAAAATGGATTCAAATGATCCGTCATCCTCTCTAAACAACTTATCAACTATCCTCGTGTATATAAAACTGATTTTTAGGACATTTGAGACGGGGTCTTAGGTTTTGGGTCTTAGTTTTTGGGTCTTAGGTTTTGGGTCTTAGTTTTTGGGTCTTAGTTTTTGGGTCTTAGTTTTTGGGTCTTAGTTTTTGGGTCTTAGTTTTTGGGTCTTAGGGTTGCACACCACCAAATACATCTCCCATAGGGTTACACGTGAAATGCACAATTTTAAAATGGATATTTCTCGACGTTATAAGAAACTGGTAACTTGACATTTGGTTTCAACTTGAAGATGAAATCCATGACAACTAACTCAACAACTCATATATGGGGGTAACCGCATAATGTTGAGCTAGAGCCTTTTCAAAAAGTACGAGTTGAGTTTTCCTGGTCACTCCGCAATTGTTGATTAAGATTATTGCGTCAGATACCGGAAATGACCTGAACACAAATTTCTCTGTTAAAATATTAAAAAATCATCATTGCATCAATTTTTTGGACCTGAAGAACGCTGATGTGTCTGTCAAAATTTACACTATATAATTTCGCCATAACATGTACTATGTAGTAAATACACTAATTGGTAATTTACAATAGGTCTCCCGTTTCGGCATAGAAACGGGCCGGTTTTTGGACTTTTGCCTCAAAGGGGGGTAGGGCCAGACGTTATTTAGTGGTGTGAAACCGTTTTGGGTCTCAGGTCTTAGGTCTTAGGTTAGTAGACACCCCAATTGCGCGCTTCGCGCGCGTATTCATTTTAATATTTCATTTAAGCTTAACAAGGTGGCTGGCTTCAGGACAGTTTTCCATGACCATTTTAGTTAAAACTCAACAATTTTGTGCGCTCCGCGCGCATATTTTCAACAGGTTTTAACATTATAATGGCCCTAAAACTAATACGAAATAGTCTAAATATTATGTGGGGGGGGGGGGGGGGGGTATTAACATCATACTAGACCATTTAAGTGTTAGAAATTCGATTTTTTTTTTTAACAAGGTGGCTTCAGGACAGGTTAACATGACCAATTTTAGTTCAAAACTCAACACTTTTGTCCGCTCCGCGCGAATACAGGTTTTAACATTATAATGACCCTCAAACAACACCAACAATTCTAAATACGTAGTATGTGAGGGCGTTATTATCATACTGGACCATTAATTAGAAATGCAATTTTTTGCGCGCTTCACGCGCGTATTAGTTGCAATATTATAGGGCAGTTTTCATGACCATTTTAGTTCAAAATCTCATAGTTTTGCGCGCATCTTTTCTAGAGGTTATAAGATTGGCCCTCAAACCTCATGACCGTGTAATCAGGAGAGGTAGGATACTATTATTGACAAAGCGTACCGCCCTCTATTAAAAATTATAATTGAAGTTCATTCATATCAAGCACCTCAGCCGACTATTATTTACAAGTATGGTTTTATTAAATGAGCAGATCAAACACTTGACAATATTGTGACACTTGACAATATTGTGACACTTGATGTCAAAATCGAGTTTAGGTCTATGAGTTATCCGGCGAGCTCAAAGTCGAAACTCTAGCTTGCATCTTTAATAGATTTATATTAAAAGTACACAATTTGATCAATGTCTTTCAGTTAAATACAAGGGGGTTAATTAAACCAGAGAGATGTTAATACTAATTACACCTCCCTGATTAAACATAGGTCATGCTGAATAATGAAGACCTATTTCAATTGAGACGGACGTAGGTGTCTGGTATGTAATGTCTATAGGATGACAGCCTGATGGATGTCTCAGTCCAAATGGGCAAATTTCATGTCACCCTATGCAGGAAAAGTGAGAATTCTCTTCTCACCTTTCCTGCCCGATGCTTCTAAAATTAATAAGAACCATTTTAATTATGCATCTCAAACGGAAAATATCGAGTTGAAAATCGTACCAGAAATCGGAACCATCCAACCTTTTTAACCAGGCTTTTTAACACTAGTGCTCTGCTCTTGTGGCCTGAAGAACATGCACTAAATTACACAAGGTAATTATACTACGCATTTATACGAAAGTGCATTTTGGCAATACAGATAATATTATCGTATCAGAATAATTATATATACAAGTTTTCTCAATCCAAATATGTTTTCAACGTCAAATTGCGAATTATTTTACAGTAGATATAAAACTATCAACACTTTTAGGGACACCTTAAATTATCTTAATGTAAGACTTAAGAGAGTACAAATCTACTAGGAGTACGTTCAGAAACAACTCCAAAACCGAAATGAGTGAAAGTTCATTACAAAAGAGTCATACATAATCTCACTCTTTCAGGTGTTTTTATGATAATGTACTCCAGATCCAAAAGAGTCCTACAATTGGATTAGATCTTGAGTGGTAGGATCTCTCTTGTAGAGTGCCTCAATTTACTCTCAGCCTTTAATATTCCCTCCTGAACACTAGATGTCCACTCGTTCAAAGTAAGAGAAAATTGCAAACGTTCATAAACAATTTGCCCGCGCATTATTTATTCTGACACCACTTTGATTGTGATTTGCTGAAGATGGCTTGGCACCTAATAATACAATCATACGAGTTCAAATCAGCCGATATATGTTTGATTTAGAGATAGGAAACGTTATTTAATGTAGGTATTCGTTTAAGGTTCGAGTAATTATATTAGGCTTACCATGATTTCCTTTTAACCCCTTAACCCAACATTTGTATCAACAAAATGGAGGAACATGCACACTGAAAATGTTGGTAACTTAAGAAGTTGGATTCCCACCGGTACAACGTGTCTATTGTATGCATGGGGCCCATTGACCTTCAAAATTGTAAAAACATTGACTTGCTGTTTTGTACCACAGCTATCACAATGTTTGGCGTACACTCTTAGAAAAAATGGTTCGTTTAAGAACCCTTTTTTGTCCCGCGGGGAGCACCTTTTGGCCTAAAAGGTTCTAAAAAGAACCTTAGAATGGTTCTTTGAAGAACTTTCAAATTTTAAATAAGACATAAAGGTATATTTACTTTTTTGTTTTTATGTAATATGCAAATTCAAGAGAAATGTAAACAAATTTAGTCCTTTTCAACTGTTAAAAATCATTTCTTCTTGGCTAAAAACATTTTTTACCGTTTTACCAAGAACCATTGAGGGTTCTCCATAATTTTCCCCCAAAAGGTTCTTGAAGCTTGAGGAACCATTTTCTTGGCTAAAGAACCCTTTTAGAACCTTTTTTGGTTCTAAAAGGAACCCAATGAAATTTCTATAGGGTGCCTTTTAGGCCAAAAGGTGCTCCCCGCGGGACAAAAAAGGGTTCTTAAACGAACCATTTTTTCTAAGAGTGTAGGACCACCAAATTTGACATGGAAAATCAAAACATATGTCTTAATCATAAAATCTAAAATTAATCGACGAATAACGTTCAATATTTCTTTAAAAGTGAAAGTTTAGGTCATTTTCAGAAAAAAGACAAAAAACAAACATTTATGTTAAAAATATATTTCTTTATTTAAATTCCAAATTTATTTTGATATATACTGTCAGAGTATACGCTGTTTTTCAAGTTACAAAAAACTGCATGATTCTATGTGGTTTTGTGTTCCTTTTACAAGGGTTAAATCGCAGATCCACAGCGACATGAAAATTATGCAAATTTGATGTTAATGACACTATTGTTTCAAAACCATTGACGCACATTTTACTGGCAGGCACTTGAAACTGTTGTTTTCAATATTAGCCCCAAAATTCCAATGTGTATCGTAATTGCCAGTTCCCCCATTGGAACCTGAGACTATTCAGGTATACTAGTCTCAGATTGGAACGGTGAAATCTGCTCTCCTATATTGACTTCACACACAGAATCGGCTTCAAAATGGCAACAATAATTTTTTTTTTCAAAATGATTCAAGCTATTTTTTTAAAAAAGCTTTGAAAACATCAACCTTTTTAATTGTACAATGAAAAACAAGTGAACTCAAAGAGTTACAATCGATAATGAGGTTCTAAGATGGCTGCCGTATCTGGCATGAGGAGGATATAGAGTACCTCCAGATTATTTTGGTTTGGTATTCCTGATCGTCTGATACCAAAGGCAAGCATTTTGGCAACTCGCAGGCTTGTGTTATGCAGTCTCAAAATATGCACCAATCCTGGACGCCAGAACACAGGCGATGTTCACCTGGGTTACTCTACATCGCTTCCAGGTAGGAAATCAAGATGGCGCCTGCTTAATAGCATTACCCTGCTGCCATTTTAATGACCTCATTCTCGATTTTAACTTCTCTGGTAAAACACGAAAACATGTTACTGCCAAATGTCGCAATCAAGCATTTTTTATTTATTACCAATACCAATATACACTCGTCCAAAGAAGTTCCTTGCCACTTAGTAAAGTCCAAATATTTCAAATTAATATTTTATAGAATATATATAATAGTATATTAAAATAATACACCTATCAGTTGTAAGACGCACTATACGAGGTGCGTCAACTTCTCATGTACCATGACGCACCCTGTGTCAAAAAAAGATGGACCATTGCCATCCAAATACGCACCCTCAGTCAATTTTTGGACGCACCATTGGTGAATTCTGACGGACCATGACGACGCACCCTGTCGTCAGATATCGTTGACTAAACTGGATAAAACACAATGACTACTGAAAATGAAACTACTTTTGATTCACGGGGGATCTGCCCTTATTCGATGTTGTCAACCCTGGCCCTCGAATAATTATATAGACCCCGGACCATGACCCGGGATGGACGGAACCAGGAGGAGAACTTTTATATGCACAATAATGTCTGGCTGGTCTAAAATTCATAAAATATTTAACTGATTATCATAAACGTCAGGATGAGGATGAAACAATTTCGAGAACATTTCCCATTCTGCTTCGACCCGTTCAGTGGCGTAACCAGGAGGTGGGGGTGGGGTGGGCATCCTTCATCCCTTGTTATACATGTAGGCTTGCGCCTATTTACAATAAACGGGAGGTAAGTAGAAAATTGGGTTCTCGAAAGTGTATATTTTAACCAAAATTGGGTTCCCGAAAGTGTATTTAAACATTTGAATTTCAGATTGGAAATTACACCTTCTATAAACCATAAAAGAATTTAAAGGGGCATTTAAAAATACCAACAACATTTCTGATTTAATCAATACCTCTCATATTATACTTCGAGAAAAGGCACCCCGAATGCGAAAATGTTGTCTATTTTCCATATAATTTGCGAACGGGGTCTATAAATAAAGCAAAATCCTTAGAAATGGGTACCGTTTTTCCAAAAAAATCACCCTTAGAAATGGGTATGTTTTTATTTGAATCTCCTGCAGCACATCCCCGACCAAATTCAAGTCCGGGGGCCTGTCCTACTACCTCTGTGTTGTTAGATTGTTCTGCGCTTGTGCGGAAGAGCGCAATGCTGATCCCCTATCTTATACGTGTCACTACTCGGTCTACTGTCGGTTCCTTGTTGTGTTTTTTCGTTTGCCAAACTCTTGTATTGCAATTGGCGATGATCGAGTGATTTCAGGCATTTTAGAACATGCGCCATAAAATAGTGATGTTTACGGTATTAAAGTAGAGCCTGATCGGCGGTATCAAGGAGTTACGTGGTATAGTAAGTCTATAGCGTATATTTAAAGGTCGTATTTTGTTGTTCGTAAACAGATGTACACTGTGACGCACCCATGTAAAGTGACGGACTTTGACGCACAAAAATGACGGAGGTGACGGACCAAAGGCTGCCACTGACGTACCCTCCGTCAAAAATTATTGGTAAACGACGCACCTCTCCCGGGGGTCGTATAGTGCGTCTTACAACTGATAGGTGTATAAGCAGAAAGTAATCCTCTAACAGCTTAACATGGAATTTAGACATGATCACTCATGCATGGCAGATCCCATTCACTTGACAATGGCAAGGTCTGTGGAAGAAGATTGCAAACAATTGGATAATCCCTCCATTCAAATGTTAATGTGAATGATTGAACACAATATGAACCTTACCATTGCTTAATGAATGTGCTCAGCCATGCATGAATGCGTACATCTTAATTTCATACAGACATGATAGAGAATTATTGTCTGCTTATTTTGACATGCAATTGTTTAATTTATATTAAATATTTATGTGAAATATTTGAACTTCAATATTTGAACTTCAATGAGTGGCAAGGGAACTTCTTTGGACGAGTGTATGTTACCGAAATACTTTTTGGCAGAGACAGTAAGTAGGCCTACTTGAATAACATCAATATAAGCAGTGTGCAATATATCCGGTATCGCATAGCAAAATGCTACACAATTTTGAAGAATTGCTAATCAATTTCCCAATTGTATCGCATACAGATGTGATGAAATGCTACGCAATATTTGGAATTGCTACACGAATAAAATTATATTTGCACACTGCATAAGATCTATCAATATAGACCTCTTCCCCAGATGCCGACCACCTAAAAAAAGGTAACAAGTCCATCCATAGGCAATGAAGCCAAGGAGTCCGAGATAGGACCTTCTTCTACTACACATTCAAATTCCTCTGACTGGCTAGGTGGGTCTCATATAACACAGTACCGGTGTGGTGGGCGGTGGAGTATTGCAAGTTGGAGTACCACTGAGGGTACACGCTGCAGCTAATGCTACATGTTTATCAAAAATTATCTTTAAAATGCATTGCAACACTGAATGCAACACTGAATGCAATCAGTTGGGTTTTTTTTAACAGTCAGTGTCTGTAAGAATGTACCATTTTTTTGTGGGGGTGGATGGGGGTGATTCATGGGCCCTCATATCAACTTTTTAGGTTGCTGGCACTTTCCGTTCGGTCTTAAAAAATTATTGAAATTTCAGGTAACAAATTGTAAACATTTGCAGCAAGCTCTGTTCCCAATGAAAGGAAAACATATTTTGAAACCTCCAGTTGGGTAACAAAAGTTATAAAAAGTTCAGGTCAGCGCAACGTGATGCGCCAATGAGCTCCCAACAATTTTTTTAAACTTTTGTTATATACCCAACTGGAGGTTTCAAAATATGTTTTCCTTTAGTTGGGATGAGCTTGGCGCACATTTTTACACCATGTACTTATCATTTTAGTAGAATTTTTTATCTGAAATTTCAATAATTGTTTAAAGCCAAACCAAAATTGCCAGCAACCTAAACATTTGGCTATATTATGTTGGTATGATATAATGATATATAATGTATCACTGTATTTTTTTAGAAGTTGATCTGAGGACCCATGAATCACCACATGGTGCATTCTTACAGACACAGACTTAAAACTTTAGTAATTAAGGTAACATCAACTCTTATTTCATGTCCAATACTTCTTACTGGTCTGCCATCATGCCTCTCACTGCACATCCCACTTCTCTTGTACGTGGGGTGGCCTGGCGTATATCCATCACCTCATATATCATGGCATCTATAAATTCCCAAAATTGTTGCAGAACAACATGGTAGGATACCTGAAATACATAGTAACACTTGAAAAGCATGTCAAAAGCCTGTATGGTGTTGCACCCTGCTGGCAGCACAATATTGTCAACGATGACAAAATACTGTCGTGGTTTAACAAAAGTCCCCAATGTAAGAAGATATAGTTGATGGTACTGGCCTTTGTTCAAAGCGGCTGCTTCAACATCAGTACCTTCCTACATGAAAAAATAGGACATAAAAATCAATTCGTCTTTTGTTGTTGCTGTTGTTTTTAATCCATCTAATGAATTATAATTGCATTTTACATTAGTGGCATTGTAACAATTAGTTACATGTCCTCGCAAAATTTGAAATGGGGGGTGGGGGTCACAGGTCCAAACCTAACTGTTAATATAGTTGCAGTTTCCAAATTTAATGAGCATTACACTAATACACTGAAACAAATGTATCTAGGAACATAAAAAGGGAGAAGCAGAGCCCAAGCCAGTATGAGGCTGTGTAAGAAAATCCCTTAGCAATCCCCCTCCCCATATCTTGGTAAAGAGCGTCACCAAAATATGAATCCCAAACTGCCTTTAACCCTAACACCTCTAAATTGCACAAATCCTTACAGAAACTATCGTGGCAGGAAATAAATGTCCAACAAAACGACTGACCTAACATTGCCCAATTACTTTCATCACTAGTTGCCCAACCGCTCATGCCCTGGAAGCTTGGTACATCTGCATAGGCTGCACACACATTTGTGTTACGCAAAGCTCGAAATTGTGTACAGTTTGACATTGCAGTCAGTGACTTCAACTAAAACAACCACCTGCATCTTACTTACTGGTTTGTGTTGCACCAAGTACGTCACTGCCTCTGTCCTACTGGCACCTGCTTTGCCCTTTACACTTTTACGCCGACTTGTACTCGTGTGCAACATGTACAAAAGTACATAGAGGCCACGAAGGTCTTCTGCAAAATAGATGCATGAAAATCATATAGATTAATAAATGAAAATGCCTAAAACACTCGAAAATAGCCAGAGAAATTGTCTGAATCAACATTATTCAACACGATCTTGAATATGATCTGCACATTTCTTTCATAGCATGTCAGAGGGCTGGTATAAAATTAACCCACCACTAGTAATTTGCTAAATATCTTTCCTATCAATTCATTTAAGAAACTCCAGGGATTTGCATGAATTGCATTAGTCCATGTTTGCCGATGCCACTCTTTTGCATGTTTCAAATATTTGTGAATCCAACACTAGAGTAATGCAACTCAAACTTTGGAATACAACTTTTTTGAGGATGACCTTTTCATGTCGAATAGAAAACTTCATGTTGAAAATCGGAACATCTACCTTTAAGCATTATTCATGCTTAAATGAAGCACAGTAAATGGTTGACATGTTATGTACGGGAATTCAGAAGTGAAATGTAGGCTCAGAAAGATGAGAAAAGATCGGATTCTTCCGTTTGGATTGGCCATGTGAGTCGTCACGTCATGTAAACAAACCGCCGTAGAACTAATATCGATAAATCATACGCGCACGCGATGACATCACAGTAAGGGGGAGTATACCTCAGGAAAAGTGTTCAAAATGACGTCGTGGACAACTGCGCAGAATTAGAAGGCATGTTTCAGGGGGTTTTCAGGCCTATCAAAAATGTTCAGTCTTTCTGGGACCTTCATTTCAACATTAATGGGCAAATTTTGCTGTCAAACCACGAGCACATAGCGCAAAGTCATTTATGGTCGGTGGGTCTAGGGCCCGCCTTAGAGCCCTGGAAGCCAAGGGTGTTTTGAAGCTCTCTGGCAGAGTCTGGTGCAATCTCTGGGCCTATAATTGAAGAAAAAAATTGTAAATTTTAGGACAAAAATTTCAGAAATATATAGCATAAAAGGCCAAAAAGGTGCCTAATCTGCAGTATAGGCCTAAACTCTTTATAAAAAAAATTAAAGCTAAAAAAAAAATTCTGCAGGGGTCAATTTTTTTCTGGGACCGGCGGTCCCACAGTCCCGAGGATTTTATAGGCCTGGCATGTTTCCGCGCAGAAGTAAGTATTTTCAAATATCGCTTCTGTGCAGTTGTAGCGTGACAACATTTTGGACACTTTTCCCGATGGGAAATTTGAAAGTCGTCTACATTGAAGGCTTAAGCTGAATTTATACTCGAAACGCATGCGTTTTGAAGTGCTTTGTTAGGCATGTTCATAAAATTTTGAAAATAAAATTATCTCTTTGAAAATGGAATGGAAAACAATCTTTCCCTAGAGTTTGATGCCTCTAGGGAAATTTAAAGCTTGAACGTACAAGCCTAGAGAACCAAGTATCTACACATCAAAATGCATTTGTATGTGTGTCACTGTGAGGGTATTTTTATCGGAGAAACTTAATACAATTTATGCATTGGAGTAAAAAACAATCTTTCCCTAGAGTTTGATGCCTCTAGGGAAAATTTAAAGCTTGAACGTACCAGCCTAGCGACCCAAGTATCTATACATCAAAATGCATTTGTATGTGTGTCACTGTGAGGGTGTTTTTATCGGAGAAACTTAATACAGTTTATGCATTGGAGTAAAAAAACAATCTTTCCCTAGAGTTTGATGCCTCTAGGGAAAATTTAAAGCTTGAACGTACCGGCCTAGAGAACCAAGTATCTACACATCAAAATGCATTTGTATGTGTGTCACTGTGAGGGTATTTTTATCCGAGAAACTTAATGCAGTTTATGCATTGGAGTAAAAAACAATCTTTCCCTCGAGTTTGATGCCCCTAGGGAAAATGTAAAGCTTGAACGTACCAGCCTAGAGAACCAAGTATCTACACATCAATATGCATTTGTATGTGTGTCACTGTGAGGGTATTTTTATCAGAGAAACTAAATACAGTTTATGCATTGGAGTAAAAAACAATCTTTCCCTAGAGTTTGATGCCCTTAGCGAAAATTTAAAGCTTGAACGTACCAGCCTAGAGAACCAAGTATCTACACATCAATATGCATTTGTATGTGTGTCACTGTGAGGGTATTTTTATCGAAGAAACTAAATACAGTTTATGCATTGGACTAAAAAACAATCTTTCCCTCGAGTTTGATGCCCCTAGGGAATATTTAAAGCTTGAACGTACCAGCCTAGAGAACCAAGTATCTACACATCAATATGCATTTGTATGTGTGTCACTGTGAGGGTATTTTTATCAGAGAAACTAAATACAGTTTATGCATTGGAGTAAAAAACAATCTTTCCCTAGAGTTTGATGCCCCTAGCGAAAATTTAAAGCTTGAACGTACCAGCCTAGAGAACCAAGTATCTACACATCAATATGCATTTGTGTGTGTGTCACTGTGAGGGTATTTTTATCGGAGAAACTAAATACAGTTTATGCATTGGAGTAAAAAACGATCTTTCCCTGGAGTTTGATGCCCCATGGGAAAATTTAAAGCTTGAATGTACAGTTTTTGAGCCGATTTGCTTTTTGGGATATTTTGAGTTACGTATGGTTTTTTATCGAACTGGTCAATCTGCGACATATTTGACGGAATAAATTACGTTCCTGTTGAAACCGCAACGAAAAAAGTCTTTTTCAGAGCGTGCTAGGCTCAAAAGGCTGAATATCCTAATATGTGCCCCCCCCCACCCCCAACCCCCGATTTGCTTTTTTGGATATTATATCACATTTTGAGTTGCGTTTAATGTTTTTCTATCGATTTGGTCAATCTGCGACATATTTGACGGAATAAATTACGTTCGTGTTGAAACCGCAACGAAAAAAGTCTTTTTCAGAGCGCGATAGGCTCAAATGCTGAATATCCTAATATGTGCCCCCCGATTTGCTTTTTTAGTATATTATTTCACATTTTGAGTTACGTATAATGTTTTTTTATCAAACTGGTCAATCTGCGACACATTTGACTGAATAAATTACGTTAGCGTTGAAACCGCAACGAAAAAACTCATTTTCAGTGCGCGCTAGGCTCAAAAGGTTGATTATCCTAATATTATGTGCCCCCCCCCCCCCCGATTTGCTTCTTGGGATATTTTGAGTTACGTATAATTTTTTTTTATTGAACTGGTCAATCTGCGACACATTTGACGGAATAAATTACGTTCGTGTTGAAACCGCAACGAAAAAAGTCTTTTTCAGAGCGCGCTAGGCTCAAAAACTATATGCATTTGTATGTGTGTCACTGTGAGGGTATTTTTATTGGAGAAACTTAATACAGTTTATGCATTGGAGTAAAAAAAAAAATCTTTCCCTAGAGTTTAATGCCCCAAGGGCAAATTTAAAGCTTGAACGTACCAGCCTAGAGAACCAAGTATCTACACATCAATATGCATTTGTATGTGTGTCACTGTGAGGGTATTTTTATCAGAGAAACTTAATACGGTTTATGCATTGGAGTAAAAAACAATCTTTCCCTAGAGTTTGATGCCCCTAGGGAAAATTTAAAGCTTGAACGTACCAGCCTAGAGAACCAAGTATCTACACATCAATATGCATAATTTTGTATGTGTGTCACTGTGAGGGTATAATGTTTTTTATCGAACTGGTCAATCTGCGACATATTTGACGGAATAAAATACGTTCCTGTTGAAACCGCAACGAAAAAAGTCTTTTTCAGAGCGTGCTAGGCTCAAAAGGCTGAATATCCTAATATGTGCCCCCCCCCCCCCCCGATTTGCATTTTTGGATATTATATCACATCTTGAGTTGCGTTTAATGGTTTTTTTATCGATTTGGTCAATCTGCGACATATTTGACGGAATAAATTACGTTCGTGTTGAAACCGCAACGAAAAAAGTCTTTTTCAGAGCGCGATAGGCTCAAATGCTGAATATCCTAATATGTGTCCCCCGATTTGCTTTTTTAGTATATTATTTCACATTTTGAGTTACGTATGTTTTTTTATCAAACTGGTCAATCTGCGACACATTTGACTGAATAAATTACGTTAGCGTTGAAACCGCAACGAAAAAACTCATTTTCAGAGCGCGCTAGGCTCAAAAGGTTGATTATCCTAATATTATGTGCCCCCCCCCCCCCCCCCCGATTGCTTCTTGGGATATTTTGAGTTACGTATCATGTTTTTTTATCGAACTGGTCAATCTGCGACATATTTGACGGAATAAATTACGTTCGTGTTGAAACCGCAACGAAAAAAGTCTTTTTGAGAGCGCGCTAGGCTCAAAAAGTATGCATTTGTATGTGTGTCACTGTGAGGGTATTTTTATCGGAGAAACTTAATACAGTTTATGCATTGGAGTAAAAAAAACAATCTTTCCCTAGAGTTTAATGCCCCAAGGGAAAATTTAAATCTTGAACGTACCAGCCTAGAGAACCAAGTATCTACACATCAATATGCATTTGTATGTGTGTCACTGTGAGGGTATTTTTATCAGAGTAACTTAATACGGTTTATGCATTGGAGTAAAAAACAATCTTTCCCTAGAGTTTGATGCCCCTAGGGAAAATTTCAAGCTTGAACGTACCAGCCTAGAGAACCAAGTATCTACACATCAATATGCATTTGTATGTGTGTCACTGTGAGGGTATTTTTATCGGAGAAACTAAATACAGTTTATGCATTGGAGTAAAAAACAATCTTTCCCTGGAGTTTGATGCCCCTAGGGATAATTTAAAGCTTGAACGTACAGTTTTTGAGCCGATTTGCTTTTTGGGATATTTTGAGTTACGTATGTTTTTTTATCGAACTGGTCAATCTGCGACATATTTGACGGAATAAATTACGTTCATGTTGAAACCGCAACGAAAAAAGTCTTTTACAGAGCGCGCTAGGCTCAAATGCTGAATATCCTAATATGTGCCCCCCGATTTGCTTTTTTAGTATATTATTTCACATTTTGAGTTACGTATAATGTTTTTTTATCAAACTGGTCAATCTGCGACACATTTGACTGAATAAATTATGTTAGCGTTGAAACCGCAACGAAAAAACTCATTTTCAGAGCGCGCTAGGCTCAAAAGGCTGAATATCCTAATATGTGCCCTCCGATTTGCTTTTTGGGATATTTTGAGTTATGTATAATGTTTTTTTATCGAACTGGTCAATTTGCGAAATATTTGACGGAATAAATTACGTTCGTGTTGAAACCGCAACGAAAAAGTCTTTTTCAGAGCGCGCTAGGCTCAAAAACTATATGCATTTGTATGTGTGTCACTGTGAGGGTATTTTTATCGGAGAAACTTAACACAGTTTATGCATTGGAGTAAAAAAACAATCTTTTCCTAGAGTTTGATGCCCCAAGGGAAAATTTAAAGCTTGAACGTACCAGCCTAGAGAACCAAGTATCTACACATCAATATGCATTTGTATGTGTGTCACTGTGAGGGTATTTTTATCAGAGAAACTTAATATGGTTTATGCATTGGAGTAAAAAACAATCTTTCCCTAGAGTTTGATGCCCCTAAGGAAAATGTAAAGCTTGAACGTACCAGCCTAGAGAACCAAGTATCTACACATCAATACGCATTTGTATGTGTGTCACTGTGAGGGTATTTTTATCAGAGAAACAAAATACAGTTTATGCATTGGAGTAAAAAACAATCTTTCCCTGGAGTTTGATGCCCCTAGGGAAAATGTAAAGCTTGAACGTACAGTTTTTGAGCCGATTTGCTTTTTGGGATATTTTGAGTTACGTATGTTTTTTTATGGAACTGGTCAATCTGCGACATATTTGACGGAATAAATTACGTTCCTGTTGAAACTGCAATGAAAAAAGTCTTTTTCAGAGCGTGCTAGGCTCAAAAGGCTGAATATCCTAATATGTGCCCCCCCCCCCCCCCCCCCCCCGATTTGCTTTTTTGGATATTATATCACATTTTGAGTTGCGTTTAATGTGTTTTTTATCGATTTGGTCAATCTGCGACATATTTGACGGAATAAATTACGTTCGTGTTGAAACCGCAACGAAAAAAGTCTTTTTCAGAGCGCGCTAGGCTCAAAAACTATATGCATTTGTATGTGTGTCACTGTGAGGGTATTTTTATCGGAGAAACTTAATACAGTTTATGCATTGGAGTAAAAAAAACCAATCTTTCCCTAGAGTTTAATGCCCCAAGGGAAAATTTAAAGCTTGAACGTACCAGCCTAGAGAACCAAGTATCTACACATCAATATGCATTTGTATGTGTGTCACTGTGAGGGTATTTTTATCATAGACACTTAATACGGTTTATGCATTGGAGTAAAAAACAATCTTTCCCTAGAGTTTGACGCCCCTAGGGAAAATTTAAAGCTTGAACGTACCAGCCTAGAGAACCAAGTATCTACACATCAATATGCATTTGTATGTGTGTCACTGTGAGGGTATTTTTATCAGAGAAACTTAATACAGTTTATGCATTGGAGTAAAAAACAATCTTTCCCTAGAGTTTGATGCCTCTAGGGAAAATGTAAAGCTTGAACGTACCAGCCTAGAGAACCAAGTATCTACACATCAATATGCATTTGTTTGTGTGTCATTGTGAGTGTATTTCTAACAGAGAAACTTAATACTGTAGAAATGTATTTGTTTGTATGTGTCAATGTGACCTCAGCTCTATTGCTGTGTGGTGCCTCGCCTTGGACCCAGGCATTCTGAGGATGTCCAAGTTCTGGGGAAGGCGGATGGGGTCCTGGGCAGACAGCATCATTAGAGTCTGGAACCAGGGATGTTTAGGCCAGAAGGGAACAACCAGAAGAATTTGACAATCCTCTTCCATGATCTTTCGGAGGATCCTGCTAATGAGAGGGGTCGGCGGAAAAGCATACGTCCGCAAACCCTTCGGACGCAAACAAGTCTATGGTCGAGAATCCCCTGATTGATAACAATTCCTGAAAAGGGCCCAGACATTCATACTGGTGGACACCCCTATTGATAGGTTCTCTGCCAGGAAGGTGGACACTCCGTGAATATGAACTGCAGACAAGATTATCCCCCTTTCCAGGATTAGAGATCTGACTTCCCTGCCGAGGACTTCGGATCTAACCCTAACCCCCCCCCCCCCCCCCCCCCCCCCCCCCCCCACACACACTGCTTGTTGATGTACGCCACTACCACTATGGTTGAGTTGTTGGACTTTGCAAGGGTTCTCATTCCCCTGACTAAGTCCTCGAGGCCTTAAAGAGCATTCCTCACTGCCCACAACACGTTGATGTGAAAAGATAAGACTGTGGATGAAATGGGGCCATTTCTGGTCGGAGGGATGGATGGGGGACATGCAGGTACGCATCCTTCAGATCTATCGATGCTGCCCATCTCCCTCGTATCGGAGCCTTCAGAGTTGTTGCCAGAGTTTCTATTTTGAACATCTCTGGACGGATGAACAAGTTATAGAATGGTCTCCACTCTCAATTCTTCATTGTAAGAAAGAATGTTGACCAAAAACCTAGACTATAGGGAGTTTAAATGGCACTTTGAGACGAGCTTGTGAACTTTCTTTATCAATGTAACCCTTTGTTCTATATCCAGCACGAGAGGAGTTTCTTAGACCGGCCCACATTTCGGGACTGTCCGAGCATTCCAGTCTGTATCCCGTTTTGATTATGTTAAGGACCCACGGCTGGGCTGAATGGAGAACCATCTCTCCATGAAGTGACTAGTCGTCCACCTCCCAGTCCCCCTTGCGGAGGACTTTTTTGGGGTGTAGGAGTCACGCTTGGACATGAACACGCCGACCCGCTGTGGCCGACCCGCTGTGGCCGACAACACAAATTTGAAACTTCACACATTAGTACACTAACATGATCAGATTTACATCTGTGCAAAACCTGCACTGTGTACCTCAATCTACTCACTCTACTGTTGGGCCCCACTCGAAATACTCTACATTCAGAATCTGATCTATTACCATATTTTTGAGATTATTATTTCTCACAACAGTAAATAAGCTTACCTCTGGGGTAGCTTTCTGGCAGCAACTCGCTTGCCTTACATCAGCCCCAATAACATGTGGGGGCGCTGTTGGCGGTTAAGCTAACCATGTTGCATAATGGTACAAAGTTAAGGTTTTGTATATAATAGATCTGGTGTATCAGCATCCTAATGTAGAATGTTTCAAATTCGTCGGCATTGTACTACGGGGTCAAAGGTCACCAGGTAGGGGGGCTATTTTCAGCCATTATGTAATCAAAGGTCTAAAATGGCCTACTCATGTTTAGGAGTCAAGTTGAATGGCTACAGCCTCATCAAGCGGTTTGAACATTTTGTGATTGCTATTTCTGTGTTTGAGGGGGTCTAAAAATGAAATATATTCAAATTTCTCATTATGAAGGCATGTTCGGAGACCCACAGGACCTCAAATTGATGAGAATGATACAGTGTTTCTGACGTCATATTTTGTTTATTTGGGTAACAATCACTCTAGGCAGCACTTTACAGCTAAATATCTTTTACCATGTGCTCGATCCAAAATTCAATATATTTAAAAATGCATCTCGGGTTGACAAAGATGCAGGTTGGTGTCAAACTTCAACAAATCATATTTTCAAAACCGCTTTGAATTGAGCGCTAGTTTCTTGGATGTGTTCATTATACCTATACACGTTAGGGTGCATCGTCTCCCCCTTTTGTCAACCAAATTTAATGTAGCTAGTCTTAAAATGTGCCAAATGTTAAATTAATAAGATTCCCAAAATTTAAATTCATTCCGAGTTCGTCTTCTGGTCCTCTGTGGCCCTAAAGTTTGAAGTAATTAATGGTACATACAATGGCTGCCATGAATTTAAGGATCATGATTACAATGGTATGTACCCAGAGTCTGTTTTTAATCAAATTTAAGTTTTAAATTCAAATGAATATAGCATATTCGCCACAATAATGAATAGCTGCCATGTGATATGACAGGCTTTTTACAAAAGTGTAATGTACTGCCATTTACAAATAATGGCTGTATTTTAACTATATTTTAAAGCACACTGGCTCTTCAATGTAAGTGTCTTGAGGAGGGTAGTTGGGTAGTCCTCTGCAGCTTGTGCATCTGAAGCTAGTCTACTTTGTCGCCCTTTCTCATCAAATCATTACTTCAGCCAAACCAATGCTTGGCACCACAATCTGATCCCATGATCCCAGTGAGAGAAACATTTTTCTCGGGGCGTCACGGTTTTCGGATGGCAGCGGTTCTCATAAGATGTGATTAGAAGGAAAATAGATTTTAAAAAATGGTCTACAAAGTAGACTATAATCAGAAGCAAGATCAAGACCTTCCACAATCTGGTTGCCAGACAGAGGGTAAGGGTCAAGCCCAGTAGTAAGCTGGGGCCACTACCCTTGCCAGTAGGGAAGGACTGCATCCAGGGGCTGCCACATGCTGGGAGGCATCTTAAAGACAACTCACGATTCCAGGAGGACAACTTGCGATTGCCGCAGGACGATTCATGGTCGATAAGGGACAGCTCGTGCCAGGGGCTGGAAAATACCAGGCCTGGACGAGACTCCTGAAGGCCAGCTAGTAACAGGAAGCACCTGAGAGAGGCTCTAACATCCTGAGGGCAGCAGTTCCGTAGTTACGGACGTACATTTCAGAGAATTTAGACACTTTGAGGGCTTGCAAAATCTAAACTATACCAGTTGCTTGATTATTAACACCTGGGTTTCAAGTATCTCTAGTAGGAGTATAAAACCTGAAAATTCCTTTGCTGTACCATTTTCGGTTAATGAGATATGGCGTGAAAACCCTCCGTCGCGGACGTACGCAGAGAAAGTGATTTTTTCAGTACACCTGTATTCCTATCAAAAGTTCTCTGAAGTGTTCAGGTCTGTAATGAAAACTAATATTGTTTTGTTTGTAAGAGGGACAAACCTAAAGAAAACAAACAGAGAAAATTATCAGAACCTTTATCTTTAAGTTAAAATTGACTGATGTTCATCCGTCGCGGACGTACATATTAGTGTGTCGGACGTACATCTGTGAAATAATTCACAGATGTACGTCCGCGACACTTCAAGAGACCATGTATTAAATATGTAAACAGATACAGAACAAAATAAGTTTTAAACATTAAGTATGAATCATCAGCTTTAGAAAAATACTTACTTCATTGGTTTCCAACATTACCAAAGTATTGAACAGAGTGTTTAAAAGTAGCAGCTTTTGGGAAGTGTACGTCCGCAACAGAAGGTACCAAATTTAATCCAAAAAGCATAATTCTTAAATATTTTGGTCATTTTAAGTAACTTTTTTATATGATACATAACACATGTTCATTGTTGTATTGATTGTATCAATTTGTAATACTTGCCTTAGTTCATTCATGGAAATAATTGCACTTCCATGGTGCGATTTCTACTAAAAAATGCCCTGTACGTCCGCGACAACCTCAAAATCAGCCAAACCGAGAATGTTAGATCAAATTCCAAATTATATCATGAAACTACAACCCATAACCTTTGATATGATACATAAATTAGGTTATATCGACGATTTTCAATTTTTTCAATTTCTTCAATTTCGGTTACCTAATTACGGAACTAAGATCCAAACTAAATTTTCTTTTTGGTGGGCTTATTAGCAACAAAAGAAAAAAATAGAGATCTGTGGCACACCTCTCTGGCCCTCAGGTCATGAGGGAGATGCAGAGCCTCTCTCATCAGGTGCTGTCTGTTACTGGCTCAGACTGGCCCTCAGGAGTCTCTACCGGGCCTGTCTTATCCGGCCCTTGTGGGACGAGAAGTCCATCGTTGACCATGAGTCTTCCTGAGGTGACCGTAAGTTGTCCACCTGCAATCATGAGCCGCCTTTGAGGTGATTACGAGCTTGTAGTGGAGGCTGGCCAACCAGCCCACCACCCTCCTGGAAGCAGTCCTTCCCTACTGGCTAGGGTTTAGTGGCCCCATCTACTACTGGGCTTGACCCTCACCTTCTGGCTGGTGACCAGACTGTGGAAGGTCTTCATGCTTCAGATGCACCAGCTGCAGAGGACAACCTAACTACCTTCCTCAAGACACTTAGACCCAGTGTGCTTTAAAATATAGTTAAAATACAGTCATTATTCATAATTCATAGTTCTATGCTAAATAAGCATGTCATATCATATGGCAGCTATTTATTTTTGTGATGTTAATGTCATATTCAATTGAATTTTATCTTCAAGTTTGATTGAAAACAGACTCCAGTTACATACCATTGTAATCATGATTCTAAAATCCATGGCAGCCATTGTATGTACCACTGATCACTTAAGAAAATGTATAGCTGCCATATGGCTATTGGCAATGTTCCTGTGGGTTATCCATTCAACTTTAGGGCCACGGAGGACCCAGAAGACCAACACCAAATGAATTTAAATTTTGGGAATCTTATTATTTCAACATTTGGCACATTTTAAGACTAGCTACATTAAATTTAGTTGACAAAAGGGGGAGACGATGCACCCTAATACACGTGTACTGTAGAAATGAAATGAAATGATGTTCAGCCAAATCTGTTGATTTGGAATGGAATGACCCAATGGAAATTGGTGTTTTGGTAAAAAGTACAACAATCTTGTCTGAGAATATCGCAAATGTCTAAACTACATGAAGAACTATTTGTCTGTACCTTTAATGTATGCGTAGGTCATCCATTTCAGTCTGTAGTTGTATGTTTTGGTGTCTTTAAATTCTTGTAATTCTGCATGTTCCCATTGTTGCCCTTTTCAGAGGCTCCATCTCATGGCATCGTGCTGAAAAGATACTAATCATAATATAATATATTTCAAAAATTACAATTATATGAACCACTCCCAAACACACACAAAAAAACCCAGTTGTACGGACCCAACCGAACTTGTTGTACAAATTGGCGAAAAGAAATACAGATCTGTATCATTAGTATGTGCAGTAATTTTCAAATAAGCAGAAATAAAGGCTCAATCGATCGATCAACCTGAGCAGTGTTCAAAATAAGTGGATCTGGGTGTCCTGACACACAAAAAATGCACCTAATTTAAGCTTGTCCATCGGACATCCATGTTTTTTAGTGTAAGATAAATCTCATGACTGTCTTGTTTTCTTGTTATTTTAATGATTCCTGATTTCGATGATTAAAAATGGATTCATACATAAAAAGTTTGCCATCAAAATTGATTGAATCGCAAATCGCACATGACATCACTCACAGAACCATAAGGGTCACACTACTAAATAGAGCTCCATAGGGATTATACAAAAACACTGATACAAAACTCTGTTTTAGACCACTAAATTGCGAAATTGGACCTTGTATAGTGATTTTTTCTTAAAGATGATCACATTTTCTCACCAAAAAGTCCAACAAATAGGTACATGTACTTGTAGGTGAGCCTGCTCGATTTTCCAAAATACGCCCATGGAGCCGACTGCATCTCTGTCGAACTTGGAAATGTCGCCGTAATCGCCAATGTTTCCTGTAAAAAGTACAAATTTTAAAGATCTCTCAAAATTTACCTAGATGATATTCACAGTTTATAGTCATGTAGGTTATGTCCCATTAATCATAATTAACCAAAAATCCCAGGCATTTACACAATTGTATTATTGTCAAGTCTTTTAAATTTAGGATTTTGCCATGCATATTTCCGATTCTAGTTCTAAACACCGCCCTTAAGGGTAGGGGATACCCCATTTAGTGTAGTGCACCCTTAAGCGACCGTGGACTGTTAAGTAGCTGGGGCGTACACTTTGTCTTGCGTAAGGGTGACAGGGAATGTACACTTTGTCCTGGCCACAGGGCGGGGACTGTAGCAAGGACGTGCACAAAATGGCGCCCGCCCCGCGGGGGACCATACATAAAACGGTACGGTACATCAGCAATTTTTACATCCAAGCCCTTATCCCCCGCTGTCCCCTAATCCCCGCTATTCTCTATTAATTTTTAAAATAAGTGCATTGAAAATTTTATTAATCATCACTCCGAACTGCAATTAAGGACCTGAAGTTAGGTTAGGTAGGCCCCGCAAAATTGATCCAAATCAGGCCTTGAAATAAGAAATGCAGGCAGTAAGGGCAGGCAATTTGAAAGGGGCATCAAATCTGTATCCATCATCCAAGGCCATTAGCCTACGACTACTTGTACATACTTTTGAATGGAGTGAAAACACCATAATTTGAGGGCATCAACCGATCAAGGCAACTAGGTTAGGGATGTTCATATCATTGACTAAAGAGGGCGACATTTTTTTGGAAAAAAAGTTGACCAAAATATGTAGAAAACTCCTTTGGTACCGTAATCCCCTTAGTATTAGTGCTACGGAAGCAGGCATCAAGTGTTGATTTAGGGCATACATTAAAATCCTTCTTTTGTGCTACAATGACATTAGTAGTTCCCAAATAATATTGTCCTTACTTGTTCCTGTGGTTGTTCCCTAGTGACTAGGATTGTGATCCATATTCCTGATAGTGGGGTCATTCCATGTCAAATCACCCAAATATAAAGTGGAATTTTTAACCCTACCTTCTTCAAATCTGCTCAATTTGGTTAAGGCCTATTAAAAAAAAACATGTTTCCCGTCCCGCCCGCCTCCTATTTTTTAAATACTATTTCCGAAAATTCTGTAAAAAAAAGTAGAAAAGTTTAGTGATTGATCCTTTGCTCATAGGAATGGCAGGTGTAATAGCAATGCTGTATCATTTCATAGCATGTTCATGCCATGCATGACACGGAATTATTGACATGGCTTCTCAAATAGTAAGCCTACAATGAGTCATTCATGCCAATTGAGACAGGTAGTTCACCATAGGTCATGGATTTTGCTCAAATTGCACTCAAAGGTATCATACATGTAGCACTGCAAATTATGAGCGTTTACTTTTGGACAAACTAAAAGTAACTAAAAAGTAAATGCAATTCTAAACACAAAAGTAAACGTAAAAACGGTAAAAGG
>CM069451.1:49417985-49549277 GCA_035610835.1 Ophiura sarsii
CTATTCAATTTGTCTAGCCTATCGCAAAAAAATGTGATGCCAGAAACTAACCAGATTCATGGTGAAAGTCATAAGGAAAATCGACTCACGATGGATTTCATAATTTACATCGATACAATTTTGCGCCATTGTTATATGATTCCTTTTGTGATGTGGTGCACCGAAAGGAATGGGGGAATACCCCTCAAAATGTGTAAACAAAAGCGATGTTGTTGTTGACCCATCGTAGCAAAAAGTTAAATTAATTATGACGTACACTTTATTCCCGATATCTTTTTTGACATCCGATGTATCGCAGTAAATTGGTTGGTCCCCAAATTTGATGGACATTTCTGGATCGTCATCAAAACCTCGTGCGAATTGCGCAATCGGAAAATAGAAAAATCTTTGAAATAAAAAAAGCTGAATTAAGGCAGCTCTTAATTGGAATATAACGAACATCATGAAACCTCGCGATCAGGAATAACTTGCAAAATTAATATGCTGTTATGTAGGTAAGAAAATCGGACTAAAAAGTAAGCTTATTTACTTTTAAAATAGAATTCAAGGAGTGATATTTTGGGGTGATCTTTCGGTGCGTGAGTGACAGATTTTGATAGCGGTACACAATCTTGCATTTGGTTTATTTTCGCGCGATTTCTCAGTTTTTGATTGCAAAAAGGGAAATCTCGGTTTTAGAAAACTAGCCTCTCGTTTTTTGCCTAAAAAATTGCGTTTTCTTCCGGGGCAAAAATGCTACACAAAATTATCATTGTGTAGCACTTTTTGATACACAAAAAAAAGTCTTACTTCCAATGCTGTTTGTGTGTTTTTGTCACTTTTGAGAAAATGCCTTGGTTTTTCAACAGTTGCCTTGATGCCCTTTTGAAAATTAAAAATTGCCTTGGTGCCCTGCCTTTTCATTGAAAATCCAAGGCAACTATCAACTTGCCCTAACAAAACTGCCTTGCCCCTCCCAGGCCTTAATTTGAGGGCTGATTTTGGGTGCAAATCTGCTCCATTTGTGAACCCACAATGCATCAGAAAAGGATTATCAATGGGTTTTTTTCTATTTGCGATAAACCTTATTGCTTGTGTGTTGGATTTCGATTGCGACAGGAGCATGCGCAGATGCGATTTTTGTGTACATGTACATCCCCGCTACACGCCTGCACACGTCCCCGTACACTCCCTTGCATAGCCGGGCACTGTTTTTTTCAAATGGTGCCTGAATATTGCTGTTGCTGTGTACCTAAATAGTAAATACATGACTGCTGTCTGTTGAATTTGGAACCAACGTTTAATTTCAACTGTCTATTTTCAATTAAAAAATACTCCAATACGGGGAAAAATTCACAAAAGCTCACGGACAACAAATAAACACATCATTTTACTTGACCTAGAATTTCAATCAAAAAAAATTGGCATTCCGAAAATATCGGAAGAATTCTTTTTAAAATTCTGTTACTCTCGACTGGCTTGGGGTCAGAACATTTCTGATATAAATGGTGCCTAGTTTTATTAAAGCGTGGGAATAAAATAAAAAGGGTGGGGGGTAAATTCCCTGTGGATAATAATTTCTAAGCTATTGTCTAAAATTGCTAGCAGTAATATAATCAAAACAAACATTTGTAGATCACAGCAACATGATCCGAGCGCTCGAGATCATTACAAAGGTCCCTTGCAGGTTCAAGAAAAGGGACATTTAAATTGTTTTATTTTTTTAAATTTCTTTATTTTGAAACTAATTATTTTGTGGTCGCAACCAATTTCAACCCCTTATATTGAGGACTCTGCATTTAATCGAACTCCTCACAAAAAGTATCGAAACACTTAAAAATAATCCAATATATAAGGCTCGAAGGGGTATGGAATCGAAGCAAATAACCAAGTGCATAATTTTGTTCTGCATATTTTGACACCTCGATCGTTGAGATACGACGTTGCGGAGCGGAGTTATTGCCATTTCAATGATCGTGGGTCCACTTTCAAAAGTGACACTCATCCCTATTGAAAAGCACTAATCTGATCATTCTAAACAGTAATGCAAACCTCTTTCTACCCAATCATTATTGTCAGTTGAGATTGAAGTCTGACTTGCGCTGTAAAGTTTGGACAAAATATGGTCGAAGGTCTAGGGGTCATTACAGGTCAATCCAGGTACACTCAGATGATTCATAAGGGTATACACATATTGACCTCTAATGACCCTTATGTGACCTTTGACCCCATTTAGGTGAATCCCCAGCTGGGGGGGATTTACAAGTCATGACTTGCAGTATTTTTGTGACAAGGCACGCCCCAGGCCCCTAGGGCCCTTTTGCCAAATTTGTAATACTAATAGGTAATGCTAATAGGCCCCATCATTGTGTTTATTTTCATTCAGGCTCCTCGGAAGATGACATCAGGACGGCGTATAAAAAATTAGCACTAAAATGGCATCCAGATAAACACAGCAACTCTGATGAGGCAACAAAGGTGAGGATTTGTTTAATTTATATTTTAAAGTTTAATTTGTTTTTTTAATAGAAAGGAAATGATCTTTCAATGAGAAGTCGAATATCAGGTGTTACAGTTACCTCTGTATTTTAAGAGATCAACAAAACGAACTTTTGAGGCGGAGGGAGCCTTACAGGCTTGCCCTTTATTAGTTTGAGTTTTGCCCTTTATAAAACTAGTCAGCATACCCACTTTATACGTCTCACGATATGTCACAATACTGATATCATTGCGCTCTTTTTGCACAAACCCTAAATGCTGGTACCCTTCATCCTTCCCGATCCCGGGCTAAATCATCTATAGGATGAGTTGTGTGAAGTGCATTGATGCAGGAATACATACCCAAGGTTACTAATAACACTCCTTACACATGTCGATTAATTGTTTATTTGTAGTTCAATGATAGGGTACTATATATAATCAATTTCAAGGCAGTGTTTACTTGATGGCAGGTGCAAAAGATAGAAAGCAGAAATGACATAAATCATGATATATACTGCAAATTATGAAGGTGTACTTTTGGACAACGTGTACTATAAGGGGGTGTCAGTATATTATAGTGAAATGAGTCGAAATGGAACGAAATGAATCCAAATTAGTCAAAACAAATCAAAATACGTTTGTCAAACGCACAAGCATCACTTATTTCTGTTATTAAATCAAAATAAATGCTATATTTCGCAAATACTTTTGTAGCAGAAAATGCTAAACGAAGCTCGTAGGATGGTGATGGGCGGTTTCCAAACTATCGTTGTATTTGCATTTCAAAGGGCAAAGGTCAGTTAAAGACCGCATGGATACATTTTCCCCCAAGGGGGTGTCCCAAATATCATTTGGAGGTCAAATAGAGGGGTCAATCAGTATGGGGAGGGGAGGGGAGTACCAAATATCCTTGAAGGGGAGGGGCATAGGTTCTTTTTTTATGGAAAATAACAGGTGGGGGGGGGGGGGGGGGGGGGGGGGGGGGGGGGGGGGGGAGGATTGGTGCCGTTGTTATATGGTTGTCATTTTTTTGTAGGATGTGTCCCAAATATAATGGGGAGGTCAAATAGGGGGGGGGGGGGGTCATTCGGTAGGGGGAATGGGGAGGAGAGAACCAAATATCCTTAAGCACAGGGGGGACTTAAGGAAGTTTTTTTTGGAATTTTGTGAGTGCTGTAATTATTGAAGTATTAATCAAATGCATATAAAAGTATACATTTTTGGATGGGATCTGGGTCAGAGCATCCATTTTTGGCATCAATTTTGACCAATAATGTTGATTTTTTTGAGAAAATCACAAACAACTTTTGACCAGTTTTTTTTTTGACAAGCTAACAAAATTATTTTTGAGTAAAAAATGCCCAAAATTGCTTGATTATACTATTATGACACTTATCTAGGGACGATTTTCTCACTTTTTTGGCAAGTTCCACCACTCCAGCTAGTATAGATATGAAAAAATGCAAAAATAAATCATATTTTTCAAAGGGTATGAATAATTGTGGGCTTTTTATTACAAAAGGTGTACTTTCTTAATAAACATCTTAAATGCTGTTCATGCTACTGACAGGCGACATCATATTTCTGCCCTGTGCTTTGCTTTCCACGTGTCTCACAACCAACATCAAACAAATACTATTTGCCACTAAATTGGTATGGTCTCCTACTTGTACATTCAAATACCAACACTTCCCACAGTTCAACTTACACCCTTCCATTTCTGCTACAAAAAACACCAGCCATATATAACTTGCCTGTAGACTACTGTTATTTTTAGGTCGTCCGTAGGAAGAGA
Organism: Ophiura sarsii; assembly: GCA_035610835.1. NCBI lineage: Eukaryota > Metazoa > Echinodermata > Ophiuroidea > Amphilepidida > Ophiuridae > Ophiura > Ophiura sarsii. The sequence goes on from CM069451.1 coordinate 49,422,241, forward strand.
CCTTATGGCAGCATCCTTCGTGTGTAGTCTGTGTGTGTAGTCTGTGTGTGTGTCAACAATTTGGTATACACTTTTTGGTATACACTTTTTGTTACAATTTGGTATACACTTTTTGTTTTGTCCATTTCTTTTCCATACAATGTCCAATTGCAATCAAACTTCGGTCATAGATGCAACATGGGAACCTTCATATGTTAATGAGGTCAAAGGTCACATACCAAGGTCAAAGGTCATCCGAGGTCAAGATGTATATGTAAAAGTGGCTGCATATGTAAAATTGATTACATTTGTTCATTTCTTTTCCATACAATGACCAATTGTAACCAAACTTTGGTCATAGATACAACATGGAAACCTTCATATGTTAATGAGGTCAAAGGTCACATACCAAGGTCAAAGGTCATCTGAGGTCAAGATGTAAATGTAGAAATGGCTGCATATGTAAAATTGATTACATTTTTCCATTTCTTTTCCATACAATGTCCAATTGCAATCAAACTTCGGTCATAGATGCAACATGGGAACCTTCATATGTTAATGAGGTCAAAGGTCACATACCAAGGTCAAAGGTCATCCGAGGTCAAGCTGCATATGTAGAATTGATTACATTTGTCCATTTCTTTTCCATACAATGACCAATTGTAACCTAACTTTGGTCATAGATACAACATGGAAACCTTCATATGTTAATGAGGTCAAAGGTCACATACCAAGGTCAAAGGTCATCTGAGGTCAAGATGTAAATGTAGAAATGGCTGCATATGTAAAATTGATTACATTTTTCCATTTCTTTTCCATACAATGACCAATTGCAACCAAACTTCAGTCATAGATACAACATGGACACCCGCATATGTTAATGAGGTCAAAGGTCGCATAGAAAGGTCAAAGGTCATCTGAGGTCAAGATGTAAAAATTAGTACACTTTTTTTTTGTCTCTTGTTCATTTTTTTTTTGTCTCTTGTTCATTTTTCCATACAATGACCAATTGCAACCAAACTTGGGTCACGGATGCAACATGGAAACATTCATATGTTAATTAGGTCAAAGGTCACATACCAAGGTCAAAGGTTATATGAGGTCAAGATGTAAAATTAGCTGCATATGTAAAATTAATTACATTTAAACAGGTGAAGTACAATTGCAACCAAACTCCAGGATGTTTATTTTATTTTTTATATCCTGGATCCGCTAGTGGTCTAACCTCTTTCTTTCTAGATGCCTGTGGTTTGAGATCCACCTTGTTTTTAATCTACCCTATAAACGGACGACCTATTTGGGACCGCTGTCCCTATTTTTTCATTTGACTGCCCCTTTCCTTTTTAAAGGAATTTTTATTAACTGCTCACTTGTGGTTCATTCATTGTCAAGTGACACTGACATATTGATACCCCAGAAAAGGGGTGATACTCGGATATTTTTTTGGTAGGGATGTGCCGTCAGCAAAATGAAAATTGACCCAAACATTTACCAATTTTCGGGAGAAAATGGACCCATATATTTACCAGAAATCTGTAATTTCTCTATATATTTGACAGATTTTGTTAAAATTATGACGAAAAACAGCAACATTTTCTAAAGGGGTCATCCATTTACCAGAGGGTGACAAATGGGATCCTATTTGGCGGCACATCCCCATAACCCTCATACCCCCCCCCCCCCCCCGGATTGATACCTTAGGCATGCCTATCTGTGGTATAATGGGCTGTGCCAATTTAAAGGACAACATTGAGCATTATTTTGTTAGAAAAATAATTATCGAGCCGAAATTGCGGAACTTAGTAGAACAAAACATCATGCTAGTCACAAAAACGAATAAAAACTGCCATTTCTCAACATGCAATTTTTAAAATTTGCGGCGATCGAAAGTCCCGGTGTCGATGACGTCATGGTTATCGGTGCTCAAATAAGCGCATGTGCATTGTATAACTGTGACTTCATAGACACCGGGACTTTCGATCGCCCCAAATTTTAAAAATTGCATGTTGAGAGATGGCGGTTTATATTTGTTTTTGTCATAAGTGTGGTGTTTTGTTCTATATAATTCAAAAAGTTGAGCTCGATAGAGATTTTTCTAACATGTAATGCACAATGTTGTGCTTGCGGGACCCCTCCTGTAATGGAGTACGGGTACATCATATCAGTTTTAGGTTTTTTAATGACATTGCCAGTTTTCAAAAAACTTATTTATTTATTCATTTATGTATGTAATTCCGAAGACTTTTCGAACAGCATTTGTGTAATTATGTTCACCTGAAAATGATCCCTCAACAGGGTTGATCAGTAATTCTATACATGTATAAGTTACCCACTGAATAGTAATTAAATCCAATTAATCCGTTTGTATCGTTTTACATGGCATTACATTACCTTTAAATACAATATCTTAATAATAATAATAATAAGGCCAAATAAAATAAATAACATGTTGATCGTCCTAATAAGACCGTGCTTATACAGTGCCTTGCAAATAAGACATTTTACACACTATCTTTAATAATATAGTTGTTTTAAACTAAATATCAGAAACAAATATTGCCAAAAAATACCCCTTGGTGCCTCAGTCAAAAGTTGCAACTTCTAAAGCCATGAAAGCTAAAGCTGCCAACCCCAGAAATATGCATGTTGCCCAACACTAGATCAAACTAAAGGTTTAGATGACGTTATGATTGGCCACAGGGAAAGTCCCAGTTATATTTATAGCTCTAACCGAAGTGAGAATTGTTTACCTGCATGGAAAATTTTGCATTGATGTCAAAAGTTGAAGACATTTTAATATTTTCATGTTAAATTTTACTGTAAGAAGTTAACAGAAATGTATCGATTGGTGAAAAAAAGCTGGCGAAAATGTCATGCTGCAATTATATTTGTTATTAAGCAAATGTGAAAAATTGATGCCTAAACATTATTTCTCTTTACAGCATACTAGTAGAAGGAATATCAGGCAATGCATTCGCATGTTGCACAATCAGATAGCAACACTATTTTCTTCGGTAGGGAGGGGTCTTAAATATCCTGGGGTGGTCATAGTTTTTTACACATTAAATAGGGGGTTCATGAAATTAATTAATACCATTGTAGGTGGTCAAAACAAAATTGTAGTTAAATAACTGATTTTTTGTGTGAACGCTTTGCATGCATTTTTTCTACATTTGTGACCCGTCATATCAAACATACCTTTTGGGTCTTTTATCCAATGTCTGATTTTAACATCATCAACACATGCAAAAATCAAACTTTAAATTGATACATCATTATTGATATTATGCCTTACGAATCAGGAAATATAATGAATACAAGCTTATAGCATTTCCTTTTAATTTCTTTATATTTTTCAAGACATTTTACTTCATATCTAGAAACTAGAAAAACCAACAAGAGGTAGTATGTTTTGATGCGATGCATCACAACGGTCACATTGTCCACCCTTGTTTTTTTCTCTTCCACATCTCGACTATTTCCCCAATATTCAATAACACATAACTAGAGAGGCTTTTACAACAGGCATGAGGATTTTCCTTTTTTTTGGTCCAAATTTCCACACTTTCTTATAAATTTCAGCCTGTTTTTGGTTTTTTTAGCCCGATTTCACATACATTTTCAGTTTTTTCATGTTTTTTTTCTCATATTTTTTTCATTCGTATGCCTATTACAAGTAATATATGTGTGTGTGGGGGGGGGGGGGTCATAAAAATAATCAACATCTGAGACTCTGAGTAGGGGTCATACAAATGATCGCATTCATTTAGGAGGAGGGAGGGGGGGGGGGCATAACAAAATGATAATGATAAATGACATTTTTAGGACATTTTCCCCTACAAAATATATATGTGAATATAAAAAACAAAAGCAACACCTATTGCATTATATACCCGGATATTTTGCCCACTATGTATTATTAAAAAAATAAAACGCGATCCTGGAGGAAGTAATACAGGAATTAAGAAAAAATTGCTGAAATTACAACAATATTGGAACCATAGGTTAGGTGGCATTTTAATTTTAAAGCTAAACATTAGACATATATAACATGAAATCAAATTATAAATTTTCTTTTTTGGAGACAACTGGTCTGTCGTGATGTGGTCACATCTATGTAATGAAGTTTCAAATACTGTAACACATTAATAATATAATTTCGCGATTACTTCATTTCGTGAATTTATAATTACTGCTATTTTAACTGCAATTTAATTTCGCGAATCTGGACATTTTACTGTTACTTTCAATGCAAAATTGTCAGTTTCGCAGGTATTTAATTTCGCGAATCCACATCCCTTGCGAAATTTGCGAAATTAAATCCCTCACGAAATTAAGTAGTTTTACAGAAGCAAATTTAACAATATGTAAAAGGGTTCAAAATCCTGAAAGCGTGAACATTTCCACTTTTACAGTACTCTTCCAGTAGTCAGGGGAGTCCATTTATCTAATCTACAGGAAAGTGGAAACTATTTCTGTTCCATGAGACAGTGATGTCACTGCGACATTCACTGAGCACAGTAAATAAACTAGGGCTGGGAATTTCGGATATTTGTGTACCCGGGTACCCGACCCATTTTCTGGACGGGTACCCCCCCCCCCCCCCCAACCCCAATTTATTTGTTCAATTTTTTTTCAATTTTTTTTTCAATTAAAAAAAATATTGGAGTACAAATTTTGTTACCTAAATGATTCAAAATTTCAAAATTTTACCAAAATCATCTAAAGTCAATCATCTAGGAAGCACTTTTTTTTGGGTTTAAAACTTTTTAGTTTTGAAAATATTGATCAAAAAGTGCCCAAAATGTGATTTTTGAGATAAAAAACATTTTGTTGGCACTTTTTGGTCAATATTCCCTTAACAGTTACAATTTAAACAGTCAGGTTCTAAGGACTAGGAGTCAAATTAAAGTCAATCGCAGTGATTTGGGTACTTATGGTGCTGTGGCCAACTCACTAAACCTCAAGTCAAGTTAAGTCAATGATCAAAGTTACTCGAGTGAAATTTCTCAATTTTCCTCAAGTCATGTCAAGTCAATCCAATAGGTCTGATCGAGTCAAATCTAGTCACTGATTTTAACTGATACATTTTGATACTTCCTTCTTCAGAAATTTCAAGATATTTCAGCAGCTTATAAGCGGCTCACAACCAGCGATGACTACTCTGAAATCATCATTACTCCGGTAAGTACACTTATTAAAATATTTTTGTTATTTCATGTTTTTTCTTAAAATAATGTATTTATATACATGTTTCAATAATGAACTTTTGGTTTTTTACATGAAAAATGTGCACTATATTAGAAAATTTGTCTTCTTGCTTCAAACATGCATTTAGATAAAGATCTTAATGAACCACTCAAGTCATTTAGTATGAACCACTCAAGTCATTTAGTATGAGGAAATTGCCATGTTATTTATTTTCCCAACTGCTTTTGGTATTTTTGTGATGCTCTCCTAAACATGAACACTTAACTCCAACCTGGTAGACACTTTTTTCAGACACAATTGATGTGTGCATACAGGGGTTATCAAAAGTCAATTATAGGATTTTTCGTGATTTTTCAAACGTTTCTTGAAATGTCCTGGAGCTGTTTCAATATTTCAAATTTAAGATGTCCCCCTTTTGTAGCCATTTTGGCTCCAAATAAAAGAGCTGAAAATATATGTTTAAATGGTATGCTTTTTGTTCTCTTTCTTTACAGGATGACATGTTTGATTTATTTGCTCAAATGTTCTTTGGACATAGATCTTTTAGACGTAAGTTGTTTTGATGTTCATCATCATTGTATATTTAATATGGTAAATACAGCAATGTTTTTTATCAAGTGTGTCAGAGTAAAACTTGGAAATAGTGGTGGAAAATAAGTCTGTGGACACTGATTAACTCAGAATCTTAAATATCGTCAGCCTGCTTCGATACTTGCCCAACTCATTTTTTCTAGTTTTTAGAAAACAACAAAAATATGAAAAGTGAGTTAGGCAATTATCGAAGCAAGCTGACGATATGTTGAATAGCACCATAAATAGTGCAGGTGAATTCCAACAGGAACAGTAACTGTTGGATAGAATTAGGTTGGAGATATACCTTTAAAGTGAAATCTGGCTTGTTATAGGCCTAATACGAGTTAATATGACCCGTTTTAAACATTTTACATCATTATTACAAGCTGCCAAACTCACAAGGCTGACTTAGGGAGAATTGAAATTGTGCATTTATTAACACTTTCGATTGGTCAATGACTTAGGCATTATTACAGCATGTGCATAATGTAATGAAGTCATGATTTGTGCAAAAAGCTCTATTTCGCTGAAAAGCGAGTTCGGCAGTTATCGAAGCAGGCTGATGATATAATAATGTTAAATGGTGCTGCTCACACGGACAAGTCTTCCCGTCAGAAAGCAAATATCAGCACATTCAGTAGATGCCAGTTTACAGATTCTATAAGTTGCTAAATACTTAAAAAAATCAAACTGAAAAGTGTTGTTGGCATCAGATGTTGGGACAGGTGCTCAGTAAGGCTAGTCAGAATAAAACCATTTTTTGGGCGCTAGCTCCATTATTTCTTTCTTTCTCTTTCCCCCTATAAATGCGTCGTCGATATGGTGTTTTTTAATTTCATATGGAGGTGCACCACAAGTAGAGTCTAATCCCAAAATTTGAGTTCAATTAATCGAGTGGGTCTAGAAATAAAAGCAACCCACTCCATATTTCCACAGAACAGTACACAAACCTCAGAATATGATGTACCACTTTCAAGGTTAATTCACTATTTTGTTGCTTATAGCATCTAAACGAAACATCTCTCAGGTCTGAAACTGGGGGAGGGGGTTATAAGATATTTAAGCTTTTCTTTTAATAAATCTCAATTTTGATGGGAGGGAGGTGAATTTGATGGGGTCACACACCTAGGAGTAAGGGAATTGCCATAGATTCAGATTTGTCCTGATAGGCTTGCCAATTTCATAATGCTTGCATGAACTGATTATACACTTTATTGTAAAAATGCTCAAATTCATTATCTCTTTCAGAAAATGGCTACTTTACTTTCAACGAAAGCAGTGATGATGAATACATCGATGACAGCGATGACGACTGCGACGACTACGATAACGGAAACGACAATGACTATAATCCCTTTAATTATCCCTTTCCACCTAGTAATACTACTAGTTCATCTAAAAAGTCTAAACCAACAGGTGAGTGTAAAATGGGACTTAATGATTGGTATGCTCAAAATAAGTTTAACCAAGTATGTGATATGGTCTAAATACTTATAGTGGTTAGTCTGCAAACCTGAATAATGTGAAAGGGCTTTGAAATGTTGTCATTTTTTCGAGTTTCATAACATTTTATGACATTTCATGACTGTTTTTGTAACGGTTGTAACATTGACACACGTTACAACCATTACGCATTCGGACGGCTCTCCAGACCCTGATATTGATCAAAATACCCCAGTTGGTTTGTTTCAAGTAATTGATGTCCGTTAACTGAAGAAATAAGCACAACCCACATACATGGTCAACTTTTCAAGATTTAGCCTTTTATATCTTGTATGTCAAGATTGAAAAGATAATGGTTGTAATATGTGTATTTCAAAAAAATGTTACAACCGTTACCATAGGGTTTGTGTACACAAAAAAAAAATCGACATTAAGCTAGGATTCTGACATTTTGCTCGCTATCTCCCTGCTACTTTACAGTAGTCTGTACAATGGTAATTCACACAGTAAAGGTAGAGTAGCACAAAATTGCAAGATTACATACTTAAATAGGCTAAAAGGGAAATTCTACTACTTATCATGCTTATGGCAGAAATTGAAGATGAGTTACAAGTTCAATTTCACTTGTCCATGAATGGTTTAAATGCCCTTCTCTGTCCGTGATTGGTATAAATGCACTATTGACATGATTGGTGCTTTCCTTGAACAACTTTCCTACATGCTGATGAGGCTTTCTCGTGAGAACACTGACAACATTGAATATTTCACAAAAATATTCATGCATCAAATTTGTGGATTATGTAGTTAAAGATTTGTGCCAGAATTAAGAGGAATACCAAACGTATCTTTGCTATTGCTATTGATATTGATATGATTTATGTAAGTATTGAAATGTAAACCGTGTCATTTTCTTGTTTGTATGTGTAAATCCTATTGTACAGACTAGTAAATTACATGGTTTACGCAAATTATGGTAGTGGTCTTATTTGTCATTAGATTATATATATACCTAACTCGAGATCACCATACGGCAACAGATTTCTTTTCCCATCCCCAAAATTCACCAGAAAGGTCACCCCGGCCCCCCGGGATTTGAACCACGGACCTCCAGTACCATATTCGCCTCGTTATACAGCCTGGGTCCGCTTTGTATCCCAAAAACCTGCACGCCAGGTTATAAAAACATTTTTTCCGCACAGTTGCCGTGTGGTGTAGTAGAGTTAGGGTTATTTATGATGAAAATTACATCATTTTGGAATGAAAAAAAAAATGAAAAAATTGCTGTATAACCCTAACTCGAGATCACCACAAGGCAACAGATTTCTTTTCCGACCCCCAAAATTCACCAGAAAGGTCACCCGACCCCCGCAGGATTTGAACCACGGACCTCCAGTACCAGGGCCCAGATCCTAGCCACTACACCACGTCTGTCAGTCGATACTCGGCGAGTATATTCGCCTCGTTATATAGCCTGGGTCCGTTTGTACCAAAAATACCTGCACGCCGGGTTATAAAAACATTTTTTTCCGCACAGTTGTCGTGTGGTGTAGTATAGTTAGGGTTATATTATCATAATTAAATTAGGCTTTGCACTGAACGTGAATTGGTCATGGTCCAGAGGTTTTGAAAAGTATAAAACCATCATGAAAAGAGTCCTATTTTTTTTGATAAACCCTGTCATAGGTTCCATATTATAATTTCATCCATTCCTAAAAAGCTGCAGTTAATTAAATTGAGCTGAAGTTTTCTTCTTCCCAATCGCTTTAGTCTGTTATCCCCAGGTCTTCAAATCTATGAAGGCCATAGTTTGCTGGTCTTCTCAGAGTTTTTGGCCTTGGTGGTCCCTGGACATTTAGTCAACTTTGAAGGTATTCAGTCACCCATTCAGTCACTACTTGTTGGCCTTGATGCTCTTGTTTAATCATGAAAGTACCAGACTGGTACTTTCATGGGTTTAATTAAGATTTACAGCTGAGTGCCCTCAAATTATATATAGCAATTTGAAGTTAGCAGCTCCCAAAGCATGAAGGCTAAATACACAGTCCTTAAGAAATATGAACAAGGTTATATCATAACAGTTCTATTGAATATTGGGTGTCCAGGACCCTGGATATTTTATGGATGGACTCCCTACTATTTAATATTTTCTTACAGTTCTCCAAGGTCAAAATTGTATTGCTTGCAGTGGTTCTAGAATATGTGGTGCAGTATGGAAGGGCTATTTGTTATCAAAATACAGATTAATGGTTTTCCAGTTTATACAATTATGGTTTGCCAGTTTTCACACTGAAACAACAAAAACTATCCCAATTTTAGTTATTTTGTTAATAAAATTTAATTAGCAGAAAAAAATTAGATAGTGGATTTCCGTTATGTTGTACTACGCTGCATGCTTGAACGAGCCAATAATCACTTTAATTCACAATGACCATAAAATCACTTGTAAATGGTAAAGTAATTATGTATTTTTAAAAGTAATTGACTTCATCTAATGTATTAGTTAGATTATCATTATTAACACACAAAGGACTCGGATGGCTCCAATGCCAACGCAAATAATATGAAATCAGTTTTACCAAATTGATACTGGCTCATAGTAGCCCAATTGTGAGCAATTTTTTTAGTTTACCCTCCCGGCTGGTGGGAGAAGGGGTTTTGTTTTGTTTTCAACTTTAGTTTTTAAATTCAAGTGGCGAGAAGGTGGCACGATGTAGCCTTTTCCAGACAAAGATATCACTTTTAAAGCATTTTTAGTGTTCAAAGGTAGCCCAATTTGGCTTCTAATTGATGAGTTTGAGCTAACTGTACAATACTGGTTAGTCCATTTCCCTTTACTGTGCATAGATGATACAACAACCATATGGCAAGAAATTAGTCCACACAGAGAGTTGAAATGTAAAATATCAAGTCATGCGTCACAATAGGCATGCACACTCATCAGACCCTCTAGTAGTATATCCACAATTTTAAACATTATTAGTGTTTATTTTGATGAACACTTTGGAACAGCCTACTTTTATTGAAAATTAAGGTAACGGTAGTTTGTGTCCAGAGCTTTAAATTCGCAACTGATCCGTTGAGACTCTTGTGCAGGTCTCTTGTAAGAATCCTTGCTTAAATTGTCAATTGTGATTGTCACTAACATTTTTTTGCTAGAATCATAACTTCACTTTATTATTCTATCAAAAGTACTACTTCATCTTTGATTTGCCTAACAAATAGCTACAAATTATACACGTCTCCTGTAATCTGGAAAAACCTAGTAAGTCACATTTTGGTGAAAATTGAGTTAGACCCATATTTGGACTTAATAGGTTTTTCCCTCTCAGTTTATCAAGATTCCAGAAGAAAAACTGCCGACAGGGAAGAGTTTCTCACACTTTAATTTGATAAACTGAATGGGAGTAAGTACAAATATGAAACAGTTTTTTTTAGTTTTCTCAAATTTGCGTTCAACAGACTTACTGGTTTTTCCAGATTACAGGAGACATGTGTAAATGTAATAAAGCTATCCAGAGTTAGTTTTACATCTTGTCAATTTAAGTTTAGTATAATAAGCATCCGGCAAATTTCACAAGAATAGACTAGGATTCCTGGACATGCTATCTTTGGAATCCCAATGGAATTAGATTATTTGATTCTTATAGAATTTTGTTGCTGTTCTGTGAAAACCTCATATGTTTTTGCGGCCCTTCATCAGCATGTATAAAGTAAAACTTCCCAATGGTTATGCATAGGAAGTGTTGCTTTATACACATGTTTTGGGCCCTTGAACATGTTTAGAGCAGACTGGTTATACATAGGAAGTATTACTGTAAACATGCTGATGAGGTTTTGATAGATATTTGAAGCTCTGTAGTTACAGTAGAAAATGCCAGTTCACAAATAGGCTTGCTTTATCACCGCATCTTTGGCACCTCAGAATATGCTTATTACAATAGGGGGATATTATTAGGTTTCTCTTACCAGTTGCCTCTTGCGTTTGCCACACTGACACATATTTTGTAGCAATGACTTAAAGGTATATTATGCAATCTTTTTCATCTGTGATTTCCCCCTAGAAATGATTTTTTTTGTGGTCAAATGACATTTATAACCATGAAACTAAAATATCTTAAGTTACAGAGCAAACGTTTCCTAATTACTTCAAAATCAGATTTTGAAATAAGTTGTCCTGTTCAGGACAGTTTATTTTTCTGAGTGTATGTTGTGGGTTCGTAAATAAAAATTCCATGGTTTGACATTGTGTTAACGTCGTTTACAATGTTTCCGGTTACGACAACAACTGTACACAAGTGATGAAAATTGAAACAAATATGATGAAAATTGAAACAAATATGATGAAAATTGAAACAAATATGTTGAAAATTCCTTAAATTGATAGCAGATTTCCATTATGATTTAGTTAAGTTCTGTGATAGTCAAACTCTATTATAAGTGTAAGAAAAATGTGTGTAAACTTTTGAAAAAGATCACATAATATTGCTTTAAAGTTAATAATATTATATTCTTAAAACATTCCTATAGAAAGATATTTCCACCGCGACATATTATTTCTACCGCGACATATTGTTTTTATTTAACAATTTGATTGAGTTATTCTATAAAGAAAGGTTATAAATATAATCTATGAGAGTCTTCGCTTCAGGAGTAATCTTTTTCGAATGATGTTTTTAAAATTCTTTTTTAAGATATGTTTCTCTTTTGAAATTAACCAATTTGAGTGAGTTATTCTATAAATAGAGGTTAAAATCTATTGGAGAGTCTTTGCTGTAGTAGTAGTCTTTTGCAAAACTTTTTTTAGATATGTATGTTTCTCTTTTAAAACTAACAAATTTGATTGAGTTATTCTATAAAAAGAGGTTATAAAATCTAAATTTTTGCCGTAATACTCAAGATGAAGTGAAATTTAACTAATTGAATCAAATTTTTATATGTACGTGTGGGGATTTTGTTGTTTATATGATACTATTAATACCTTCCCCTTTTTTCCTCTCCTTTTCACCCAGTTTATTCTTATACAGCACGTCGACCTACAGCAAGCGTGAGTACTATTATTAAAACTATATTTAGCACATGGTTGTAGTGATATTTCTTTTTTGCCAGATAGGAATAAAACCACTCGAGTTGTTTGTCAATCAATACCTGTCATGTGTATCATGACAAGAGAAGTAGTAAAAATAATCATTAAATTGAGGAGGGAAATCAATAAAAAATATAACATAATTGGTTTTCAAATGATCTATTTTAGAATGATTTTATCTACATTGTAAAAAAGGAAAGTATAGCCAGAAATAGCAGAGTTGTTAAAGTAGACAATAACACCAATTTCATCATAATGATTGAAATAATGGAGAAAAATATCCAGAATGTTGAGATAATTTAGGCGCTTTATAATTTGAGGGAGTGGCAGGCACATCATTGATAATAAGGAAATTGTTGGTGAAATAACGGTTTATCCTCAGTGTAAGACTGCACAGAATTAACCTAGCCCCCAACATCTTTTATTAAGAATTAAAGATTATACAGCTTTATTCCATAATAGAGTATTACACAAGTCTAACTTATGAAGATCTTACACCAAGGATACACCGAAATAACTTTTGATAATTGAGTGATAGTTCAGAAGTCATGGGTTTGAAACTGTATTGTGACTGAGCCATGGAACCAAAGTACTAAGCAGATTTCTTGCATGCTATATCCAAAGTCTGAATTTTATTCTTACTTGAGTAGAACAGAACAGGTCACAACCTGACCAATCAATAGATAATCTGGAAATTAGGCTAAATTTTAAAAATCTTTTGTCTCAAAGCTCTTCAGTTTTTCAAAACCTAAAGCGGAATGCGGTTTTGTTTAATTTTTTGTTTAATTTTTTGTTTAATTAAAATATTGAAATCCTTGTAAAAGAGACCTTTTGTATTTAAAATGATGTGATCAATGATAATCTGAAAAATCGGTGAAATTTTGGGATTTTTTCTTTCTTTTTTTTTTAAAAAAAGAAGAGGAAAAAAAAGTTAAGATTTTTTTCTTTCTAATGCGCATCAATAAACTAACGTGCGCGAGAGCTTTGAGACAAATGATTTTTTTTAATTTGGCCTTATATACTATTTCGACTGCTTGAGACTCTCAATGTGATCATTTTTGGAACTGTGCTATATAAGCACTGTTATTATAAATATTATTAATGATTTGGTATAAATTAGGATAGTAATTCTGATGCCATGTAAATACAGTCTCAATGGTCCAGTAGGTATACTTTTGCAGTGATATCAAGAGGGACTATGTTTAAGGCTGTGTATTTTAGGTCTTTTTAATTTCATTCACACCAGTTTGTTTGTGTCATTATATTATTTTGTCATTACACTTGCTCGGCTTGTATCCTAAAAAATGAGTCTTGTGTGGATTTGACTGAGTTTTGCTAGTCATAGGATTCTAGGCTAGAATCATGCATGAAGGCCACCATTTATATAATTTATCAAATGTACAATTCCACAAAACAGTGACGTCACTTGGTCAGTCACTGATTACAATAGATATGCGGGCACACATACTTGAGTCGTAGAAAAAAGCAAATATACGAGGGTCATTCAATAAGTTCTACCTCCTCCCTCATAACATCGCTAATATTAATGTCAGCCTCATGGCATTTGTCATGATTATAGCTCCAAATCATAGCTACAAATTAGTAGTAAAAAATAATTGATATCTGTTTCACCTTTGTTATGATGCGGTCTAAGCCAGAGAGAGATTTTGGACAGCGGACACAGAAAATTACCTTAAAAATACTCACATGTTTTTCGATGTGTTTTATTTGTATTGTATGGTTAGATATAAGAGCATGATTTTAATACAGAAAATGGAAATCAATGAATGATATTTGAATATTATAGTATTGTTATATGTAAATAAGATTGTAAACAATTTTAACTCGTGTAGGCTTGCAAAAAGTGTAATATCAACTCAAATGTGTTGCTATGCCTTTGGCATACTGGAATACTGCCAATCAGTCAAATTTTCGTTGTTACAACTCAAGCCACAGTGATGCCTCGAATGTTAAATCTTTAACACAATAGTCACTTTATGAGTTTTCATTATGTGCAACCTTCGGAATAGTCAATCAGGTAGTCAATGATAGAAAATTATTGCTTTGAGAGACTCGTAATCCCTCTATTTCATACAGTATTGAAGATCACTTAGTTCTTATGAAAGTCAAATATGACTTTTGCAGGGTTCTTCAGGAGAGGGGTAAACTTAATGGTTGTCCTGACCTGGATCTGGGTAATCAGAGGGCATGTTTTTTTTCAAAGAAATCAGTCAACTTCATTGTTTACAGTCTGTTAAAGAGATGTCTTACATTAAGAACGGTTATAATTGACCGATAGGTATGTTTTGCCTCTTATAATAGGCCAAATTAATAGCACTTCGGCGGTATTTTGCTGTTTTTCATCCGTTTCCGTCACACTAAATCGAGGCCTGACTTTCACTGCATCTTCAGAAAAGTACAATCATTACTCAGATCAATTTGCAATGAATTTGTAGCTGAGGTTCCAAGCTACAATTGTGTGATATTTTATAAGACTGGCTTATATAATAATAAAGTTATGAGGCAGGAGGTAGAACTTATTGAATGACCCTCGTATGTTTTCGTATTGTGTCTTGAGACTTGCGTCACTGCCCCGAGAAAGTAAAATGGACAATAAATCTAATAATATATTGAAGGTTGAGTCAATTGCAGATTATGTCTTTTTTTTAAAAACAAAAACTATCAATTTATAGACCACATCAAACCAAATTGAAATGATTAACTTCTATGTTAGCCTTTGGTTAAAATTCATTGTTTTGCCCAAATAAAGCATGAAATGTTTTTATAAATAAAAAATAAATGCAGCCAAATTGCTAAAATAAATTGAAATGTGTGTATCCTACAGGAGACAAACTTGTTCTTTTATGCCTTATATAAGTTGTACATTTGGAACCCAAGCACATGGCCTAACAGGATCCTGGATCTAAGGGGAAATGTTCTAGTTGTGTTTGATTTTTTCCTTGTATCAGATGAGCATTTTCCTGGTTGAGGGTAGAATGGTCTAATACAGGCCTAGTCATTATAGCCACCCTCTCCCTCCCCTGTCAAAGTCACATTAACTTTATAAAAGACACATCTTTGGTATGCCCACTGCCCAGGTTTGTGTGTGTGTATAAAGTCATACTCTTTATCATGGGGTGAGGTGGGGGGGGGGGGGGGGGACTTAAATTACAAATGTGATATTTGAGAAAATATATTTAAAAAAGGGTGAATTGAATGTAACACCTCACTCGATAACCACCTTGCATAGATATCTATTTTCAACATGCAATAATACTGGTGTTTTATATTTACATGAAATTTAAATCAGGTTGATATTCATTCTCAGGTGTGACTGTACGGTTATCTAGGGCACTTTTTGTCTGTACACAAAAACAGTTGCACAAAAAATGTGCAAATATGTTTCTTTTAAAAGTAAAAGTAACATGTATGTGATGCAAAATTACACATTATCAATATACCAATTTGTTTATAGTCGATGAAGGGCAAAAAAAACCTTTATAGTTGATGTAGTGCAAAAAAAACTAAGGGTGGGAAAATAAACACAATGCAATGTATTGTGTGCAATAATGATTTATGATTAAATTGATTATAGTTTGCATGAGTCACTGAACTGGAGATATGGACAGTTCAAATTGTTTGGGCTATTGATATATTGGTTTGGCAACTCTGCCTAGAGATGTGTCAATAATAGTTAGCTCTCTGATACCAAAGATTTCCGGTTCAGTGATATATATATCTTTGTTATTAAAGGTCATTTTCTTTTTCAGTCAATAACCACAAACCTGGCAACTAGGCGCAGTGAGGTGTTACCAAATCCACAAATTAGTAGTGTAGTGGGGCTACCGTTCAAGCAAAATTTGTTGTAGATTTGTTTTGAGTGCAATATTTTGTTTGATTATTTGGGCTACTTTTTCTGACTTAAGTCCAATAAAACCAAATATCATAGACTGTGGATGTGTATAACTTCACATTATCAAGATACCTAGTCCAATATCAAAATGGCAACACCTGTATCTGTACCAGGTTAAGGATGAATTAAAGTTCACAAGTTTTTAATTTGACACAGTTTACATTCGGTACACCCATTTGGAAATATATTAGGATACTGGAATCTCGTCATTTGGGTTTGGCATTGCTGCCTTCTGCTATACTATTGGTATAGCTGCCATGTGATCGTCCGTGTGCTAGGGTTCAGGATTTATCGTCATGGTTATTTATGTTGGCAACCAAGCTGATCAGTGCACCACCAACTTTAATATATCTTTGAAAATGGATATTCCAGTGGCATACTTATAGCAGTACAATGTATATGCAGTGTACATGTACACCGACGTTTATGTCAACCTTTATCGATGATATTGCTACTGTAATTGATTGATTAAGGAAGTAGCAATGAGGGCGGTGAGGGAGCGTGTCGTTTATGCATATTACGCTCCCATTAGTATATTGACAGCGCCACTTTCACAATCTGGTATTATTATAAAGCAGGTACTAAAACATTTATCGTACATGTATGTACATCCTACACTATAGTTTGATCAGCTTCAAATTGGCAACGCTTCCTTAAAGGTATATTATGTGTAAACTAATCCGACAGTTTATTATTTTCACTCTAAATTCACTCTAAAACCATGATTTTGAGGTAATTAGGAATCGTATCGCTCTGTAACTTGGAATGTATGTATGATTTATGATCAGAAATGTAAATCTGCAAGAAAATCTACTTTCTAAAAAAAATAATGAATAGAGGGCGCTCTCTGGAAAAGATCACATAATATGCCTTTAAACAGCGAATGAATACAAAAGGACGTGGGCACGCATGAAGAACACACGCTCTGTGCATATGCATGACATATGGTTCAACCAAAACCGTGTGTGTATGGCTATAATCCCACGCATACGCTTGGATCATTTTTGCGAGCGTAGCGATAAAACCGAATGGTTCTTGCCAATTCGGTACTGATTATACTATAGATGCAGATCTGTAATCGTTAGGAGTCAGATAGAGGTGACATAAAATTATTGGGCACTAGGAGTTTAGCAATGTCTTTCAGCATATTTGTGACCTCCTATCAACAATGAAATAGTTGCATTACACCTCTTAGCTTACCTAGCTTACAGCAATAGTTGCATGGGGTTAAAAAATTTGATTTATAAATTACTCTCTATTGTCTGTATTACATGTAGTATCCCCAGGGAGGTGGTGGTCAGTGGTCATGGGTATCAGGCATGTCTAAAAATCACATAATTAGCGTAGTTTTTCAAGTCGGGCATGTTACATGTAAAAACAAGCAGAATTAAAAAAGAGGGTACACTTTTCATATAATATTAATATACATATTATATGAAAAGTGTACCCTCTTTCTTAATTCTGCTTGTTTTGACATGTAACGTGCCCGGCTTGAAAAACTACCCTAATTATGTAGCTGTAATATACAGGCGCGGTATATTCCTCAATTTGTATCTATCGCAATCCATCATCTGTTCTGGTGCTTTGTTTTTTACGAGTTTGGTAAAAATCACAGAGCTCTGTTTATTTATAGAGCTCTGTGATAAAAATATAATAGGGAATTTCTGAGAAGCCACATAGACTCTCAGCAAGTCTTACTAATTTATAATCTTCATCTCCCAACCAAGGGTGAATTAAACCCTTGTTAAAAGCATAGCACGACTTGATAAAGACTTAAGCTTTCTTTTCAATACTAATATTTTTGCCTTTTATTATACTCCCGTGTGTACAATTTTAGTGTATAGAGTGTAATAAAATACAAAATATGATTATGTTTTATGCTCATACGGTTATTAGTTTTAGTGATCTGATCTGATCTAAATCAGTATTTGTTTCATAATACTTCTAGAGAAGGAAAAACAATTTGAAATGTATCATCCTTGGTAAGGAGTTTTAAACTATACAAATTTCTTGTTTAGGGTATCAAAATAGTTTGACTACTTGTTTTAGGGTATGGAAATACTGATTATTTGTTTAGGGTATGTAAAATAGTGTACTTGTTTAGGGATGCTTTTTCTCGTTAATGCAATGATTTATTTAGGGTACTTTTTGAAAGTCCTTGGATGTGCCTAATACCCACCTTGTAATGACCGCTGACCCCCCTTCCCTTGGAGCAGTAAGAAGCTGGGGAACGTTCATGGTTTTTTGGTCTCAGTCTGCTGGTACAGGGAGTCATAATACCAAAATGTTCCTTGATGTCTGTAGTATGCAATCTAGATGAACATCCTTGCCAACTCGGATGTTAAGTTGACCTTTGACCTCGATTTAGGGTCAAAGTTCACATGTGTTTCAATGGGACATCAAAACTTTAATTTAACATGGGGGGAAAAAAACATTTTTTGACCACAAAAAGTACTGTATTCTCCCTATTAAGCGCCCTTACAGTATTTTTACTGCTCCAGGGGTGTGAATGGTTAATATACAATATATATAACATGAAAAATAACATGGTTATTGCTAAAGGGGCATTGAGAGATACGTATGGGAGTGCGCCCTCAATTATCCTGGAAATCAGTTTTTTTGCATTAAAGTAATACTTAGGCATATATTAACTACCATCTGAAACAGTTTACCAACATTCGCCATTTATCATATCAAATTTCATGATTTTCTTAGTTTCGATATGATCATATTGAAACTAGGTGCTGAATTCTGAAGTTATGCTATCGTTTTACATGCAACCTTTCGCGGCAAATCTCAACCCGGAAGTGCCGTTATTTGCTTATTTGGCATGAAGGCGATGTCAGAATTGTATGACATTTTGGATTTGGGCTATGTTGATGATTATCTTTACGTTATTTGCTCATTTAGTATATCGATATATCTCTCAATGCCCCTTCAATGGAGGTAGCTATCAGAAACTTAGGAAATAGTGCGATTTTAATAAATTTCCTCCAAAATGGTTGGCTTGATATCGGGCTTGATATTTACAAAATGTATAAATGTTTGACTAGAGTTGCTTCAATTTTAATTTTAAAGGATGGCTTGAAATTGTATACACGATGGGATTGGAAAAAATGTAAATTTACCTCAAAGCTGATAGTTTTCATCTTTGATTTCCTGGAAGAACTTAGAGAAGTGACATCTCCACTCTCATAATTGCCAGTTTAACGTAGCATTAGCAAGATATACAATACCTTTGAATATAAGAGCCCAATTATTGAGGGAATAACCCTGGGAATGTGCTCAATAGCTGTTTTTAATAGTTTTTTTTCTGCTTTGTACTTTGATCTATTTAACAAACAGGAGGCAAGCAAAAATGCAGAAGAGCTTATGAAAGAGGAGGAGCGTCAGCGTAAACAGCGGGAAAAAAAGAAAGCCAAAAAGAAGCGGCAAAAGGAAAACAAGAGATTAGAAAAGGAAAAGAAAGAACAAGAGGAGGCCGAGAAAAAGAAGAAATCTGTCGAAGCTCAACAAAAGAAATTGGAAGAAGAGCTACAGGCTAAGAAGGCCGTGGAAGAGGAAGAAAGCGAGGAGGAGGAAAGCGAGGAGGAGGAGATTGAGGAGGAAGAGAGTGAAGAAGAGGAGAGCGAGGTAGAGGAGAGTGAGGAAGAGGCAGACAAAGAAAATAAAATACATCATACAAATAAGGTATTATTCCATCAGGGAGAAGGGTGGTGGCACTTGCTTTTATTCTTTCTTTCTTTTTGATGAGTTACTATGACCTTGATTTTTTTCTTCGAATTAGTGAACGAGTGAACTGATTGTCACTGATAAAGGCAGTATCTACAGTGGTCATTGCTGAAATGCTGCTGTTACTTAATCAAACTTTGTGTTCAAATGGTGGTCTTGTAAAAACAAAACCCATGAATGCTGACTCAAATCAAAGTGCTTGGACAAAGGTTGGTCAACAAATGAACCCATCTAAATAATTAGCAAATATTACCCATGTCATAGATGCCTGGAAAATATTGTCCCATTCCAACAGGTGGCTTGTAAATAATGACCCATTGTGACACATGTAGCCTAGTGTTGGTAGAGGCACACCAAGATCACCCCATTTGAAGAGTAAAATCAACCTTAAAATGACCCCATCCACATAGTAGCATAACAACAAACACATACATTGTCATAGTAGAGTGTGAACATGCACACCATATCAGAAAAAACACCACACAGGAGCTTAAAGACATAACTTCCATTATAAGAGAGGTCAACGAAGTTTTTTATTTGATTTTTTGAATTTTGTGAGTGCTGTAATTATTGAAGTATTAATAAAATACATATAAATGTACCTTTTTGGAAAGGAAATGCTTTAGAGAATCCAAATTTGGCGTCAATTTTGACCCAAAATGTTGATTTTTTTGTGTGGAGAAAATCAAAAAATTCACTTTTTTGACCCAATTTTTCTTAATCAAGCCAACAAAAATGAATTGTGAGTAAAAAATGCCCAAATCGCTTGATGATGATGTGAAGACACTATTCACTAACTTAGGGACAAATTTCTCATTTTTTAACCTAATCTAATATTTTTTAGAAATTGTGACTAAAAGTGCCATAAAAAAAAGAAGTTTCCATTTGTTTTCAACATTTTTGGTCAAAATTGATGCCAAATTTGGATTCTCTGATCCTTTTCCTTTCCAAAAATGTATACTTTTATGTACATTTGAGTCATAGTTCAATAATTACAGTACTCACAAAATTCATTAAGTGATTCCTTGAGCCCCTTTAGACTGGCCATGTAAAATTCCAGCAATCATTTATTTTTTTCCTAAATCTTTTTCTTTTTCTTTCCCCATTTAAAGATCGCAACTGACATGTTCATTATGATTATTTAATGAAATCATTATTGTTATCTTGATTATTTCAAAATTTAGTTTCTATTTGAAAAATTAATGAAAAAATCCCCCGTATCTTAATGTTCAACATGTTTACTGTTTTATTTTACAGATTGATCCTAAAAAGGCTTCCACTAACCCAAATTGTAAATCCACGTCATCCAATAATATAAAAGTTGGAAAAGTTTCAAAAACCAATCATCCTAATGAAGCTGGTAATAAAAACAAAGGCAGTGCTGATAAAAACAATGGTGGCAGCGGAGGAGGGGTCAAACCACTTCCCAAATCAACACCTACCAAGAACGCCAACAAAAAAAAGACTGTATATCAACAAGTGTAAGTAGTCTGTTTTTGTAAGTACACTTAGGCCAAACAAAGAAAAAAGTTTGTCTCAGAAACATTTTGCAAAAAAGGTAAGTGCTGTGCAATTTATTTATTTTTTTAGAAAAAAGGCTATGAGGTATGCAATTTTTGTTGTTGTTGCTAATCAAAGCCTCCAAAGAACTTTTTTAAACTTTTTAAAAAAATAAAAATAAAAATAAAACTTTTTTTATGCCTCAGCGCATAGACCTACGCACCGTAGCTCATTTTACATATCAATGGGGCGGGCTTCTGAGACAAACCTTCTTTGTTTGGCCTTAGTAGACCTTTGTTTGGCCTTAGTAGACTATGAAACACCGTCAACCCACTCAGTCTTGCACAATGTTATCATTAGATAATCCCCCTCCCATTAAGACTCTCTTCTATGCCATTTGAAGTCCACCAATGTGACATGAAACAGTTTCAATATATTCTTGAGATGTAGAGGAACTTACCGGTATCAACTAGAAATTGAGCACATTCATAGACTCCCTGTCTGCTGCCATAACCTGAATAATTATGCTCAGTGTTGCCATCTTGTCTTTAGTATAGGGTAGGTATACTCTGTGTCTCTGTTAGGCCAAACAAAGAAGATAGTCTGTCTCAGAAACATTGTGCAAAAAGGTGAGTGCTTTGTGATTTATTTATTTTTTTAGAAAATAGGCTATGAGGTATGCGATTTTTTTTTTTTTTTTTTTTGCTATTTTTTTGTTGTTGCTTATCCAAGCTTACGGAGAACTTTTGTAAACTTTTTTTTTAAAAATCAAAAAAGAAAAATCAAAAAAATCAACATCAAAAAGTTTTTTAGCCGCCAGCGCATAGACCTACGCGCCGCGCCGTAGCTCATTTCACATACCAATGCGGGCGGGCTTCTGTGTGACGGACCTTCTTCTTTGTTTGGCCTTAGGAGCCGTAGGATGTCTATTCTTCCAGAAAACCTAAATTATTCCCCACAGCTAGTGTCATCTTCCCCAAATTCTTTCTCAACTTCAACGCTACAGCTGCCACCCAACCGACCAATAAATCAATCATTTGAACATATAATTTAAAACATTCGTTTGTTCAAATGGGTCAGATAACTTAAAATGACACAAATTTGATACAAATAATCAAAAATTTGAATTTCTTCCCCATAAGAGTAAAATTATTCCCCAGCATTTGCAGTGAATAATGGAACGATAGAAACCCCTGTAGGAGGTGAAGTCAGGGTATATTCTAGAGAATGCATCATGATATCGTGTGTATAATTCAAATGGCGCCATCCCTATAGCATTATAATTTACAACCTAAATTATTACCAACTTTTTTGCAGCAATTTAACTTTATATGTCAATGATGGTACATTATGACTGTGCCATAATGCCCTCCGCACCCTTCCCCTATCCCTATACTCATATTTCTTGATAGTCGGTCCTCAGTCCAGTCTGGTACTAGCCGTCATATTTTTCTGGTTGATATATCGAGTCTCGGAAACACAAGGCCTTATCTCCATTTTGACCATTTTGAGAAAAAGACTATTGAAGATTTTTAAACACATTGGGGGAGTGTGTTATGTATGTAGATAAGGCTGTGTGTTACTGGAAAGAGAATTTCTGTCTGAAAATGTTGATACGAAAATCTCATTTTTGAAAAAATGGAGATGAGGCCTTGTGTTTCTGAGCCCTCGATATATATATATATTACCAGTTCAGTCTTTGGTGAAAATTATTGAGTCTCGACAGAATTTGGGCAATATATATTCTTTCATTTGTGTTGGGTCAGCATTAAGATATTTGTGGCTCTTACAAGCCATGTAGTAGTACCAAAAATATGTGGTGCACAGGTCTATTAGCATTTA
This sequence comes from Ophiura sarsii, assembly GCA_035610835.1. Taxonomy (NCBI): domain Eukaryota; kingdom Metazoa; phylum Echinodermata; class Ophiuroidea; order Amphilepidida; family Ophiuridae; genus Ophiura; species Ophiura sarsii. The sequence goes on from CM069451.1 coordinate 49,445,517, forward strand.
CGTCTTTACTAAAGTATGCCCTCTCCTATTATATACCAAGTTTCAGTCAAATCGAACTACACCCTCTACCATCATGTCATTCACGCTACAAAAAGAGGAATAGACTGCTCATGTCACATTTCAAATAATTTTCATTCACTTATTCATTTCAGTGAAACCTCGTCTGATAGCGATTCCGATGAGGAGGAAACCACAGGTCTCGATCCAACTAGTGCATTTTTTGTTCGAGCGGCGGCGTCGGCCAGCAAAAAAATTAATTCCCAACCACATTCTAAACCTAAAAAAGAAGAAAAAGTTAAAAAAGTAAATGGCAAAAAAGGAGCGGAGGACGCAGAATCGGTAAGTGGGAATTTTTTCTTTGAGAAACTGGAACTAAAAATAACATCAAGCTTTAAAAGGTTTCTTGAGAAAGATTGCTATATCTTTGGCTATATCTTATTAAGTGTTGGCAGGTGCAATTTTGTTTTCATCTTAATGTGAAATATTGATTGTATGTTTTTTGATTAAGTTAGAGTAGGTAAATGTACATGCTGCACATACTTTTCTCTCAAACATTTGTAATGAAGAACGTAGCTCCCATTATACAACTGATATTTAAAAGTAGTTCTAAATTTGTGCAATAATCACCTCATAATTAATCACCTCATAATTAATTATCTAAAATTCACCAGAGATTTCTGAAAAATGGAGCCATAATTTCGCTTGATTTTTGAAAACTTTAATGTAAAATTGACCATATTCCAAAACCCATGGATTTACCAAACAAAAATGCCAATACCATCACAGTGCTATTATAAGCAACGAGTAGAAGTCATTGCATTCCAAGCGGAGTTTTAAGTATTCTGAGCAGTATTGATCCTGAGACCCCTTTTGGATAATAGATTAGATCAGGCTTTTTCAACTAGATTTACTGATGCTCCACATTTTAGTAACCAACTTGTTGAAGACCCACTTAAGCCCCGGCGGTGGTCCAGGGTACCGCGCCCCCTGAAGCACCTGGTTTTTTTTGGGTTTTTTAACAAACTCAAGTCTCCGCTCGTTGGTCATATATTTTTAGAATTTACAATTCAAGTTATTTTTCAGAGGAAAGCAGGGCTCGGTGTGGTGAAGGAGCAAGTTTTTTCTCGCGGATGGTCAGTGGTTAATTTTAGTAGGCCTATGAAATCTGGCTATGTCATGATATGATTTTTTTTTAACCACTCTCGCGCCACTTAGGATGCCTTGATGTGCCATAAGTGGCGAGCGCGCCGCCAGTTGAGAAAGCCTGGATTAGATACTTGACAACATTTCTAAAACAGCCAGTGTTGCCAAAAGTAGCCCAAAGAACTTTTAAATTAAAATGTGCAGTTTAAAGTAGCCCAATTTGTCTCTTAAACAATATTTGGCCACTAAGATCAAAAACTATCAGATGCAATCCTTTTTAAAAAAGGATTGCATCTGACAGCAATTGCGAGTTTGGGCTTCTTCAGTGTCTGTTTAGCAACATCATTAACAACAGCTGCTCAATAGAAAACAACACAAATGTGCGGGGTGAAGAAATAGCAGATGCAGCAAAAAAGAAAGAAACAAAAATAGAAAATGATAACCTTGATAGTTGTATTGATTATAACCGATCAGTTGTATCATAGAATATTGACCCACACCAGGTCAAGGCCACCTCCTCTTTGTTCTCATTTACTGAAAATTTTCGCTCTACATTTATTTTCACGCTCCAACCAGTTCTACAGCGAAAATAATAACATGCAAATATATTTCTTTTGCATACATGTCTATGCGGTGAAACGACAAATTGTGAATTTAAAAACATGTAAAACAGTTTGCAAAGCACAAAAATTTCAATACATAAAAATTACCACTTTTACAGTTTAATGTGATGTGATCAGGCGAAATCAGACGGAAGTCGGGGAGATTGATTTTGAGATATTGCTTAACAATATGAAGCCAGTGCTTTGTTTACTATTGTTTTGGGAATCCTTCAAATCTTACTATCTGTGGAGCTAATGTCAGATTGTAACTGGGGTTTTCACTCTAATGTAGCGTAGCAGATGGTTAATCCAATCAAGTGGAAAACTGAAAGTTGTTTACATCCGATTTGAAGTTGAGTTTTCATGGATGGAATGACAGATGAATATGTTGTTGATGTAATTTATTCAAATAATTAAATTGCTTCCTCTCTATATAAAATAGACACATCTTGTGTTAATAATGTGATTAAAATACAATATAATTGCTTCAAATATTAAAAGTGGAATTTTTTTGTGCTAAATTTATTTTCACGCTCCAACCAGCTCTACAGCGAAAATAACAACACACAAATATATTTATTTTGCGTATATGTCTATGCGGTGAAAACTACAAATTGTGAATTTAAAAACACGTATAACAGTTGAAAGTCTGCAAAGCGCAAAAATGTAAACACACACAAATTACCACTTTTACAGTTTAATGCGATGTGATCAGGCGAAATCAGACAGAAGTCGGGGAGATTGATTTTGAGATATTGCTTAACAATATGAAGCCCGTGCTTTATTTACTATTGTTTTGGGGAATCCTTCAAATCTTACTATCTGTTGAGCTAATTGTCAGATTGTAACGGGTTTTCACTCTAATGTAGCGTAGCAGATGGTTTACATCCGATTTTTAAGTTGATTTTTCATGGATGGAATGACAGATGAATATGTTGTTGATGTAATTTATTCTAATAATTAAATTGCTTCCTCTCTATATAAAATAGACACATCTTGTGTTAATAATGTGATTATAATACAATATAATTGCTTCAAATGAGAAGAAGAAAAAAATTAGATAAATAATGTGAATAAACTTGCGCTTTCTAAAAAATGGAAACAAATACAATTCATGCACCATGTCTTGATATGCATTGAATAAAATTAGCAACAATTGCAACATGGTCAAGAAGAGAATAAAGCAAACTATTTTTCCAATGGTACTGGCTACTTGCCAGTTACCCCGAAACAATGCAGTCTTTCTTCGTAAGTTTCTTTAGGCTTAAATTATAACTTGATAATTAAATCAGACTGAACTTTTTTTTCTCACCTTTTATAAAGTTTGAATAGCATAAAATGTAGGTTAATTTATTTGGGCACATGAAAATTGTGGAGGGCCCTAAAGATTTATGAGCAAGGGCCCAAATGGCCCTGGGCCATTTTTGCTTAATTCTAACACTGAATATAACAAATAAAAAGAAAATTGCTGATATCTACTTTTATTAAAATCCACAAATTTTTATGTTACATTTTCAGGTAGAAGAATTGGACCCTGTAATTCTCCGCAGTAGACAGATAGCTGGTAAGTTGGCCACAAGCAATATACAGTAAATAAAGTAATAAATATTATTATTATTATTATTATAAGGATTTATATAGCCCATTTCCAAAAGACCAATGCGCTGTACAATATGTATACATTAGATAAAAATATGTTGAACAAAAACCAGCAGTAAACTAAGAATTATACATACATATTACATGATAAAAATATATTTTCTTGTCTGCCCAAATGGTGAGGGGGAGCAAGTGCTCTGATGTCAAATGCACCAATTGTCTCCTACCTTGATTGACTTATTTCTCACATTTGCATTGTAGTCTTGTTGAGAACTTTGTGGCTATATCTTGTTTATCATTCCGTAATGGAATAAACATTGTCAAATTCTGCACATTTCACTAGTTTTGAGCATATGTACATCAGTAGCAGGATGAAAAATAAGACATTGCTAACTTTGTAATATAAAACTCCATGCAGCTTTTGCACAAAAGCCCGATCTCAGAGAACGAGTTTGAGATCAGGGTTGTAGTTGAGGGGACATATCGAATACCAATTCTCGAGCTGCTATGGCTACGGCGCACTGGGGAGCGCGCTACACCATGCATGTGAAGTCCGACGCTGTCGTTGTCGCAGACACCATTTATTTTGTGGCAATCAGTGAATCCGTTCTCGTTCTAAGCGTGAAGCTAGCATTGACTGAATTTATTTGTGAATTATTTTACGTCATGTCATGCATATGCAGGACTTTTATGCCAGCAAATCAATGTGATGACATGATTTGCAGCATATTGTAAACAGTTGGGGTACCATTTGATGAAATTAGGTTGTGTATCTGATTGTACCATATTGCAAAGGATTATGTGAGGGAAAATATATTTTCTGATCAGTCAGGGGTATATATACTTGAAAATACCCTGCTTTGAGGCTAGAGGGGGGAAATCAACACTTGAGATAATGAAAAAGAAACTCTCTTTGTTAGAAAAGGAGAGGTTGGTTGTGGGAATTGAAGGACAGAAATGGGAGAAAGGAAGTGAAGAAACTTACTACCTCAGAGGGAAAATAATTGCAAAACAATTTATACCACTCAGGTCAAGTATTTGAATTACTTTCAACATCAGTACAGTTTTAATAAAACCTGGTGTTAAAGGTGAGATGAAAAGGGGGAAATTGATTTTGTAATGGTGAAGAAACTCAGTGCCTGAGGGGGGAAATAACTGCTAAACAATTTATACCACTCGGGTCAAGTATTTGAATTAATTTCAGCATCTGTATAATTTTAATCAAACCTGGTGTTTTTTTGTGCGTTTCTGTCTTTTTGTGTTTTCAGTAAAAGGCAATGAGATGGCTAATCTAGGTCATTATACGGCTGCTGTTGAATTGTTTACACAAGCTATTCAATTAAACCCTAGAGATTTCAGGTAAGTACACACAAAGGGAAAAGGTGCACATTTAAGAGTTTAACGTCAAATTTGATAATTATTTGAACAAGACAATATTCAGTGCTTTTAGATGATTCAACTTTAAGAAATTAGGGTTTTGGGATTTGTGAGATTCAGGCTCAGTGAAATCAAACAGGACAAGCTATCAGTCAACTCAAGTTATAAGTTGAGACCATAGTGCACAAATTATTTGTTTAGATAATATAAAATAATATGGAGTTCTCACAATCATGACTCCAATTAAAGTCTCAATTGATTCACTTTATCCCATCCCCACCCCTGACATCTTTTTTTTCCAAAAGTAGGATGGGTATTTGTCAATGTCAGTCATTAAAATCAAGAATAAAAATAATTCAAGGTTGTTAGTGAAGGAAAACTGAGGATTGTTTTTTGATTTAGGGGTGGGGTTTGAGTAACTGTAATAGAAAATGGCCTTGGTTTAAATTAATTTGTATGTTAAGATAGAAAATGCTTGAAATATATTATAGTTATGATTAAAATCTACTTTTGTTTCTTTTTCTCACATTTGTTTCAACAGATTTTTTGGAAACCGTTCATTTTGCTATGATCGTTTAGATAAGTATGACAAGTAAGTAGCACTAATTGAAGGTATTCAATCATTACGTGTGTGTGAATAGAGCACTAAAATTAGACATTTGCATGCACCATTAATATTCCTTCTTTTCATGTAAGCTGCTCAAAAAAGTGGATTTTTTCAATCATAAAATTTTAGAATATCTCTGGATATGTTCAAATGGTGTTGCATATCAATGGAAAGCTGACAGCGTTTGCAGCGATTACTTGTTTCAGAGCTCTGCCGCGTACTTGAAAATATGGGGAGGTCCCAATCTGAATTTGCCAAAATCATCTCTATTTTGTCCTCAAAATTCAATAGAGAATCTCTCTACATTGCAGCAAAAAATGTTGTTTAAAAGTTTTAAACAACAGAGGTTCTTCAAGTTCACAGATTAAACAACTTATGCGTATTTAAACAGTCGTTTAAGCAGGATACTTGGACTGAACAATGCCAGCTGTTTTAAGGTTTTAGATGATTTGTTCTTTTGAGCACAAAGTGGTGGTGAATTTGGCAAATTTGAAATGAGACCTCCCCACATTCTCAAGTAGATAGCTAAACACCGAAACAATTGATTGACACGAATAAGATATCATTGGAAGGAAACACATCAGCTTGTCATGGATATGAAACACAGTATGAAAATATCACAAAATATCTGATAAATTGGCGTTTAAAAAGCAGATTTCCTAGCAGTTTACCAGAAGTTGCACGTTTGGTGCCATATCACATTTGACCTTTGGCCCGCGTATATGGCATTGCTAAACCATAGGTATTTGTTTGTTTTGTTTGATTACACAGAGGATAACTAATAATACCTCCCAAAATATACAAATTCTTGCAATCGATATCTCCACTGTTCTTATTTGCTACAATCATCAGTCTGACCCCATTCGTGACTGATTATCTAACAATCAGTAAGCAAGCAAATCAAATATTTATTCAGCATTGCAGTGTTACATGTAATCCGATTATCACTATGTCAACTGGATCACACTTTTGAGTACTGAACCCCGATCGAAATGATTGCCACAAAGTCTATGACGTGAACCATCACACCAAAAGGTGTATGATCCAGTTACCAAGGGGTTATATAATCACTTCGATAGTGAATTGTCATTTGATAAAACCTGAACCATTCAAATTATTTTTGTATTGTGTTTTATTTCAGAGCTTTAAAAGATGCAGAAAAAGCTATATCATTGGCTAAAAATTGGCCGAAAGGCTATTTTAGAAAAGGACGTGCTCTATCAGGATTACGTGTAAGTATATAATTTCAGAAACAATTATTTTTGTTTCTGAAGCCGTAAAAATGAGGCACAACTGCTAAGTGTAGCATATCGCCATGTAATTGATGATGGACTTATAATAAGTCCATGATAACAAGTCTAGAAAACACCTGAAAACACCTTTCAATTGTTTAAGCAAAATTTGTATCTAGTCCAATTTGTATGTTGCATTGATCAGCGGTTGAGCCAAAAAGAAAATAATGCAGCCTCCTGTTTGTATGACTCTTAAAAGGACATATTTTCAACATATTACGATGGAAACTCTGCATAGAAATTATGCTAATGATTTCAATCATTACAAAAAGTAAAAGTAAAGACTCAAAAGCTCGCGCTCAGAGTGCCTCTCTCTCTCTCTTTCCTTAGCGCTTGGGCCAGACTCCCTCATGTAATTTTTGCTGCGGGGGGTTCGCCACTCCTCCCGCACAGCGAGTCTGTTTTACCGCCCAACATGAATTAATGCCGGTACCCAATTTTACACCTGGTTGAAGAGTGGCAAGCGCGGTAAAGTGCCTTGCCCAAGGACACAACACGCTGACCGAAACGGGACTCGAACCCACAACCTTTGTATTGTGGAGCGAGAATGTATCCGTTGGACCATGAGCGAGAATGTATCTGTTTGGACTCCTAGCGCCGCTCATTACATGACATCATTATGTTTTCAACGTGCATATAGCTGACTACCCTTGACGTCATATTTGAATGGGAATCAAACAACACCCAAATAAAATATGCATACCATAGTAAAAATAAATGCACACCATTTGAAAGGTGATTGAAATGTTTGACAAATTGACCAAGAAATACTTGAGTCCTATAATACTTTGACACATGTAGTTTGCAATAAACATGCTTTGTAAACATAGCCTGATTGTTTTCATTTATTTTTTTCCCGCAGCTCTACTCTGAGGCAGAAAAAGCCTTTGAGCAGGTTTTAAAATTGGATAAAAACTGTGATGAAGCCGTGGAGGAATTACGAAGAGTGCGTGGATACCAGCTAATGGTGAGTACTGCAGATATTGTCAATGTACAAAACAAATTTGGAAATCAATATTGGCTGTAAAAATGTTCAGATTGATTTTTTTCAGTAAGTACCCTGACTTGTTCATCTTTCCAACAATACCACATCTAATGCAATCACTTGTTTCAGAGCTCAGACACTTGTTTGATAATGTGGGGATGGAGGTCTCAATTTCAATGTCCCACATTCATCACTATTTTTTGCTCAAAAGAACAACTATGATGTCTGTTAAGTTGATAACTGCAGTATAAATTAAATTGACAACTGCAGTATAGAGCAGGGATTCTCAAATGGTGGCATCAGGCCCTTCAAGCATTGATGACTTGCCTTTGAAAAGCTCTAAAAACAAAGAAATACATGAGAAAACTATGGTAATTTGGCCCCTGAAAAAATATTTTCAATATTTGTGGCCCTCAATGGCCCTAAATCAAACACTAATTGAGGACCCCTGGTGAAGAGAGATGATCTATTAACTTTAGAGGTCAACAATGGTGAATTTGCTACACTCAGATTTAGACCTTAAGTACTGAGTAAGGGAATTAGAGATCACTCAAGCTAGAATAGAATACATCTTGCATTTGATTGCTTACAAATATATTTATCTTCTAGATCAAATCCTTTGATTACTTATTCCCTCCCACCTATAGGAAATGGGTTTTACCAGACCCCAGAGTGAGGCTGCTATACGTCAGTACGGTTCTGTACAGGCTGCTTTGGAGGTACTCTTGGTGCAGGGAGCCCCTAGCGAGATATCATCTCAGGCGTTTGGGGAGGATGTTTACTTGTCGGATGAGGAAGACTACATTACAGAAACTATTGAACAAAGCAAACTAGAGTAAGTACGGAATGCAAGTTGAACTAATCATAGTTTTTATCTTAATGTGTAACTCATCATAAGTTTGTAGGGTGTCCGAAATGTTAGTCAACCTTCTGTGAGGAAAAACAATAGTTATTGCCATGTCCTATTTTGTCTTATTCTCAGATTGTTATTTTGACTTTTGCCTATCGAGTACTGTTAATTTTGAATGGCTTTGTTCTGTATTGGCAATGGTGTTTTGAGTTTTTTTGGGGTTGGGAAAATAGAATTTTTCAATTCTCGACTACCTGGAGAAAAGATATATGACATTGCTATGTTGCTGTAATATTCAATTTTTCCCCCATTTTTCTATTGACTCTATTTAGTGCTAATAATCCTGAAGGGCTTCGTTCTTTATGGATTGGCAATGTTCAACCTACTGTTTCCGATCAAGAATTGAGAGATCTATTTGGACAGTAAGTAAAGAATAATAATAATAATAATAATAATAATAATAATAATATATATTAGTGCTACGTCAGTATTTACGTTATAAATGTCTAAAGTAATGCCCCAAACCAGATACGGTTATGCTTGCTTAATCCACAGCTTGTACAGCGCAAAGATTTATTCTGTTTGCAAAGTGATGTCACAATTCAAAAATAGACAGATAAGTTGACAAATGCTGTTCTACAGGCGATGGACTTCTCTGGTTGGGTCAGTCGGGATTTTTTTTCCTCCTTCAAAATTACGCACAAAATTATAAAATGTTTGTCGTTTTCGACCAAAACTAAAACAAATCCCCAACATATCAGAAATATGGGTTAGTAATCATTTGCACATGAACATCTCCCCCACCCCCAATTTTTAGAAAATGGATTGATAGGGCCCATAGAACAGGGTGTGTTTTTGTCGCTTATGTCATCATACTTTTGACAGACCTGATTTTCTGCTGTATTAAATGTAAATAGTTTTGCATGATGTGAAATGTTTGTGATTTGGTTTTCCTTTGCAGAGTTTGATGTAACTTCTTAAACATATTCACACACCCACTCTCAATGCAACCTCTGTAAAAGTTTGAATGTTTCCCACTTTAACGGTATCTACCTCAAGAAAGGTGCTGAAGGGCAAAAGCATTCAATTATATACTATGTCCTAAAGTCAGTATTCTAATTCAATATATTATATGATAATTATGCAGGTTTGGAGAACTCCAGAGTCTACGACGTCTCCAGGAGAAATACTGTAGTTTCATAAACTTCAAAAAGGCTTCACAAGCTAGTGTAGCAATGGCTCGGTTACAGGTAAGAAATTGTTTGCATGTGTTGATGATGCTAAAATTTGACATTGGATAAAAGACCCCAAAAGGTATGTTTTGATTTCATTGTGACGGGTCACATATTGTCAGCAAACAGAGTCTGTCAGAAAACCAGTGGTGCTGATAAAATATCATGAAGACTAGAATTTTAAAGACAAATTGTCATATTTATCAAACTTACTTTTTCCCTAGTTTGGGCAAACAAACCTTCTTTTTTTAGGCCTTACTTCAAATATAAACACAGGTGCTGGACAAGACATAACTATTTGTTTCTATTCTTTCTCTACTATTTTGTTGGTGTTAACATAATTTAATTCTCTAATAATATAATCGCTTGATTGAATTACAGGGTCAGGAATTACATGGACGTTTTCTTTTGATAAAGTTTCCTGATAATCCGATAATCGAAGGCCAACCCCGTACCAAAATTTTGAAAAAGACCCCGGAGCCGCCACAGCAGCAGCCAGCAGCTCCACAGCAGCAGCACCAGCAGAACACTGTCAAACTGACCGCACAACAGAAGAAACAAATGGCAGCCAAGTATGTATGCTGTAAAACAACCAAACATTACAGATCACATTTTTCAATGTCACCTACCAGGGTTAAAATTTTAACGAGAATCAGACAGATTTGTTCTCACAAAGATTCTATTCAACAAATGCCAAAGTCCCAAATATTTAGGTTATTATTAGGCAATAAGTGCATTAAAGTAATTTAGAAATCCAATTTAAATCCATCACCATTCATATATTTTGCATTAGGCGATAAAAAAAAACCACTCTGTTTTATGTGCGGACAGACCTGTCAAGTAGGGTCGAGCGAGTGGTCAGGTGTTTTTTTTTGTTGCCTAAAATGTCACAAAATCTGCAATAATCAGGAAAAATGTCAACAGATTTTCAGCCAAAAAACAGATGATTTGACATAATTTGAGAAAAAAATGTCTGAAAAAAAGTGGGTCAGTCGGGCCCGTAAAACAGGGTGGTTTTATTCCTCTTCTATCGGTCCCAAGTCGTGGTCTGGGACTAGTAGGTAAAATAAGGTTTTTTTATAAAGATGATGTAGATTGCCAAGTCCAATGTGAAGCAAGTATTATTGGGTTTGGGGTAGACCAGGTTTCGCCGTTTAAATATGTTTCCTGTTGGGTTGCAAGAAAAAGTATAAGTACAGGGTGTCCCAAAAGTTTTGAAACCTTTTTAAAGCTTTATATCTCCGGTAAAATAATTCGCAGTATGAAACTAAGAACATAATTTGGATAGAGAAGACTTGTAGAATTATTTTGGAACCAAACTTACAATAACAGCTATGTATCTGCATTGCCAAAGTACAGATGAAAGTCTTCTGAACTGTAAAACTACACCTTCATATTAACATGTATAATAATGAGCGTACTTAAGTGAAGGGTCCGAGAGATGTAGAGAGGTAGTGAAGAGACAACAGGTTGTCCACAATGATTCTTTTTCATTTCAGACTGTAATAATCCTTGATATGGGCATTATTAATGTTCACAAAATGTAATAAGTGAAAGACTTGTTGAAAATATTCACATGAATGGATTGTGAGAAACATACACCATGTCATTACAGCGATGTACACCATTGAGTCCTGTAAGTTGATCAATTGTAATGGCATTGTGAGTTACATGACCAAACCTTTCGGCAAGTGTTTTGTATTAATTAGCCTCAGAAAAGGGGGCAAGTTGGGTATCAAAGTAATTTCTACAAGTTTACTCTTATTAAATATGTTTTTAGTTTTATACTGCAAATTATTTTGTCGGAGATATAAAGCTTTAAAAAGGTATCGAAACTTTTGGGTCACCCTATATAAGGTACAAAAATAAAAAGTTTATCTTTGAAGAAATCTGAATAAATGCAGTATTTTTTTTTTTAAACATGAAATTTTAAAATGTATATTTTAACACTACCATAGTAGAAACAAATCACATTTTATTTAACTGTATTTAACTTCTATTTGTATGTGGTAAGTTTATTCTTGTAAGCAAGAAAATGAAGCTGATATGGTACTTCACCTTGTGAATTTTTTTAAAAGCTACACACATGGTCTTTTGAGACAAACTTGTTTAGTTTTTTGGCTTAAGGATCTTTCACAGGTCAGGGTTCAAATATACATGCCCAGTCAGCCTTTACTTTCAAGAACAATGATTAAACACGATCATCACTTATCAATTTACATTTTATAATTCCTCCTAATCACTATTTTCATATTTTTATTCAACACAGTGCCAAATTGAGTGGCCCAGTGAACGGCGATGAATGCTACTTCTGGCGTACCACAGGCTGTGCCTTCGGGGATCGCTGTAAATACAAGCACATCGGCACATCTAAAGCGCATGACCGGCAAGCTTGGCAGAAGACGCTGTATAAAAACTGATGGCATGTTTATAACCGGTTTAGGATTATAGTTAGCATATTTCATCTGGGGGTACTTATTCAGGCCCGCCCATTGATTGTCATAAATTGGCCACGTATCCCATCCTATCAGATTCTTTACTTTACCAACTGGAATACTCCCTTCAACAATAATCTTGAGATTCCTCATTACGAGTGGAATATTCTGAATATATATGATGTCGTCCATTTACAAATGATGTGCCCTCTGTTGTTTCGGAGCGGGCAAAGATGCCATGGAATTCCATAAAAAAGGGATTTGTAAAAAGCATCATTGGTCTATTATTTTGTAAAACGTCAGAAGCTGATCAAATGTATGGTGAAAATGTTGTTTATCATATTATTGGTACAAAAATAAGAAGTGGTATTGAATTACACTATAGGATCCCGGACGCCTGCCAACATTTGATTTCTTCCCCTCAAACTGACACAGCATTCCAAATGTCAATGAATGTGCCATCAAGAAGAGAAGTGTGAAATATTTCTTGCTTAAAATCTGACACCAGCGTGTTAAATGTTGCGCTGATCACAATAGTATGCTCTGACATCAGTGCTCAGAGGTAGATTAACACTTTCCACGCAGCTATTAGTTTTACCATATACAAAACAGATTATTTTGTCAGAAAACTTTCCCAACTTTCAAAGTCTATCTCAAGAATTACTGAATCAATAATAGGCATATTTGTTTTTGTTTTAATGCATTTCTCATGGTGATTCCAAATATGGTAATGAAATTCAAGAATTTTTGAAACATTTTGTGAAATTTTGGAACTGTCTTCTGCAGACGCCTGCTGCGTGGAAAGCATTAACAAAGTATAGTTAAAATGAGTCGGGATTTAGAGATTCATACACAAAGGAGAGGCATTCTTTTTATTATCTATTGTTCTTGAAACCCTTTAATTGCTCATATTCTTGGAATCAATTGTCAATGTAAGACATTCTTTTGTTATCTAGTGTTTTGGAAACCATTAATTGACCATACTGTTGGAATCAATTGTCCAATTTAATGATCAACTTCAGACTCATTTTAACCCTGATGGCGTTACATATGATTATGTTATAGCCAAAGGCACTTGAATACTTGGATGGAAATATCTAAACAGAAAATGACTTCTACACAGACATCTCATTCTCATAAGTAAAAAATTAAAAAGAAACAATATTTTATTTCATGTGTATAGCCAATTAGCCATTTATTTATTATATAGATCAGAATTTGTCTATGAATCAAATGCCCCCTGGGTATTTATTTTACTTGAAACAAATTTGGCATATGTTGATGTTGTTAGGATACGGTCAGGAAAACATGGACAAAATACATGTATTCTGACAAACTGTTGAGACAAAATTAAGTGCTCTTATATTTCGTTGCTGTTCTGCTAAAATCTCATATGTTTTTCTGGCCCTTCAGCATGTATAAAACTGCCCAACAGTTATGCATAGGAAGTGATGCTTTATACATGTTCAGGGGCAAGAGCACTTACAAGGTTTTGATATAGATGTCTTTTTGGCCGTTGAACATGTTTAGAGCTGACTGCCCAATGGTTATACGTAATAGGAAGTATCACTTTATACATGCTGAAGGGCCGGATGGAAATACAAGGTTTGACACTATTTGCTGTCCACGTCAATGTGTGGCATCCTGATTACTGGATCACTATAGAATATGATTCTGGGGAACAGCGGGTGGGTACCTACCCAAAATCAATTTAAGTGTCACACTTTGACCGCAAACTGTGCTTAAGAAATGCAATTGTACTCAACTTTCACATTTTACTCTACTTAAAAAGGAAACAGGATGTATTGTATTTGTGAGGTTTCCTTTTTAATAGAGGTATTTGCACAAATTGAAACTTGAATGGTATCATGGTAAATTGATTATTTTTGCACCCATCAAGCTTCATGCTAGGTACAAAATCCAGTCACAAAAATAAGAAACTATCTATTTAGAAAATATTTCCAACTATTTGCCTTGGTTGGCATACTTAACCTCACTTCTATTGCCAGCAGGTCATCATACGCACAATTTGCGATCTTGATGAGATTCGTTTGACTTACATAATGTAACATGATTAAGGAAACTTAGTGCTATTGCGATTAAGATTTCTTTGTGTTTTTGTTTCTTTTCTTGTTAGTAGTATTTTGTTAAAGCAAAGAATCAGGGCTGTCAACTTTTGGGATTTGCTTGGAGGGAGAGATATCAAGTGCCCTGCTGCCTCATGACATTTTTGAGAGGGGGGGGGGCTCGTGACGTGGGATCCCCAAATTGCATGACAAATTGAGGCTCGATAACTAACAAACATTACTATCAAATCGTTCGCGGTATTATATTACATTCCGTTACTCTGGGGAAATCAGGTGATTTATACCGGTCGTCTCGTCAGCTGTGGGGTGTGACATCATCAAAAAAGAGTATGCCCAGGGCAATAGTCCCGACCAGGGCATAGTTTTTTCATGACGTCATAGTGAAATTGAAGGCATAGCTTGATTTATAACGTTTAACCAATCAAATGACAGGAATCTATGTATGAGGTAACACAGATATCAAATTATTGTGAACGGTGTTTTATTATACAGGCTGATGTATACCTGTCAGTAACGGTTAAGACAAGAAAATGATAAGATTGTATGTCAAGTATTCATTTAAAAGTTGCAATCTTAATATTTAGAGTACTCTGAATTCTTTTGTTAAAAGAAAATCGACTAAGATAAATAAATTTGAGATCTAGTTATATTAATCACAAATCAAATTCAATTTTCCATGGCCCAACATTTTTACCGATAATAAGGTTGCACATTTGTATATATTATGTGTGGTACACAATGTATTAAAACTGACAAGATGTGGTTTCAACTCGTCTGATTACCAAATGGTTTAAAGAAATCTATGAAAAAACACCATAGAATTGTTCCAAAACATTATTTATTGTCAGATATATAGAAAATGAATTTCAAACAGAACAGTACAACTAGAAAATGAATTTCAAATGTTAATTTCAAACAGAACAGTACAACATGAATAGGAGGGTAAATTGTCTTGTAATTTATTGATGAGTCGAAAAAGACCCTTGTTAACCCTAGCCATTTCATGAGAGTTGATATTGCTGGTTTAAGCTCTGGTAGTTCACATACAAATAAGAATAGGTCATAAAAATAGGTTATTAAAATGATCCAAATGATATGATGTAAACTTGGGTCATTTTTGTTCTACATTTATTTCTGTGCTGTTTGTTCGCAACTTGACAGCTGAACAACAAAAAAACTTGTTTCATAAGTGATATAAATTTATGTAAAAGAAGCTAATTTAATGCATCATTAAAGGTGGCTGACCCACAAGAATTTATAGTGTTGACTATTCTGTATAAAGGCACATCATCAATTTGAGTTAGATTACTTCAGTGTTTCTTGATAAAAGCACAAATTCAGTTCAAATTTACCCATAGAAGAGTGTACACACTTTTGTGGGTGGTATAACACTTTTGGACATAATTCACTACTTTTTCTCTCATATCATATGTGTGGTGGCATGGGAAAACCCTTCACATGGTCATTTTCTAGCCACTTGGTTTTTTTCTTTGGCAGAGAGCTTCATACTCTACTGAGTATAGGACTGTTTACATTTTTCAGAAATTCCATCTAGAACTACAGTTATAGTATTTTAAAGTCAGCAAGTTTAAACACAACACTAACAATTGAAATTGACAATTCAAAGGTGTACACAAAATCTTTTGAATACTCTAATAATAATAAAACTACATTGTTATATTACACATAATAGCTTGTCATATGAAAAGGACTTTTGATATGAACCTAGTTTTTTGCGATATTATTAACAATTGTAAGTTCTTCAATTTCAAAATCTCTACAATGCATTGTCGGAATTCACAAGTGGTTACCATGGTAACAATGTCATTTTACGTAAACATAGCATTTTACACATAAAATCTGATAAACAAGGTTCAAGTGCTAAAAGTACTAAAATAAACTTAACATCTGGAATTTTGCATAAAAACTCCTGGAGACTAAAGTTCAAGGTATTATCTCTATCTTGGGACCAAAATGGGAAAATTGACTTGGAACTCATTTGTTAGAAATATTTTGGTATGACCCAGATATCTCAATATTAACACTAGCGACTTCCGACGGGTTTTCCCATACCACCACACATATTAAAAGAAACATCTGTGGCCTAAAATTTTGCAGAGTAATTATAATGGGAAGATATAGGCTTATAATTCTGAAACCGAAATCTCAAAATTTTGATCGATAAAAGTGAAATTGATCTGGTCGCCGACTTTATATTCATACGTTAAGTTGAAAACACAAATTATTTGATATAATATATTTAAATTCTATCAATTTGAGCAGACCGCATGAAAAAAGTGGTTATTTTCACAATTTGAATATATTTTGTTGTGTTCACTCACAATTTTGTATTCCATAATATCGACCCATTAAACATTATATAAGCAAGTACTGTAAAAGTGGTAATTTTCGCACGATTACATTTTTGCGCTTTGCCGACTTTCATCCATTCCGCTTATTTTTAAATTCGCGATTTGAAAGTTCATTACATAGACTTATTCACAAAATAAATATGTTTGTGTGTTTTTATTTTCGCGGTAGCTGCTTGGAGCGCGAAAATTAATGTACTGCAAAAATGTCCTCGTTTACAGTTGTCATTTTTCGCAACTGTCATTGGTGGTGATTTAAAGCCAAATCAAAAATGTATGCACAACAAAACTTTCCTTTGTTTCAGTGTGCTCCATATTGGAGTTGTTTTTTATACAAAAGGTGGCGGGAGATTATACAACATCAAATATATATTTTTTTAAATCAAATTGTGTTCTATTTGCAATTGGTGTTCAACAAATCAAAACATTATTTGTAATTCGTTTATTGGAGAGATTTTTTGTGTGTTTAGTATAATTTTATCTCTATTAACAGATCTGTAATAGTTTTCAAATATGGTATGAATATTGAGTGATTAAAAAACAACAAACTTATCATCACTTATTTAAATCTCCTTTAGCCAAAAACATGACGGTTTTAGTCATTCTTCGCTATCGAGTCACACATAAAAAGCCTAAGTGGTCAAAAGTCAAAATCAATACATTCAAATAAATTTTAAAAACCACCAAAGCTTAAGCTGAATGACGTGCTGAGCAATAAAGTGGCATTGCAATTCTGTGCAAGTGCAACAATATATACCATGCTAGCTTTCTCATCTTATATTATTAGAATCAATTGTATGTAGTTGTATTTATTTTACTAACGTTTAGATAGACCATTTTAATTTTCTTAATGTTAAGACAGATTTGTTTGAGCAGAGAATTACCAGTAGATGAAAAGGGTTTCTTTCGCGTAATCTTATGGTCAGTTTTGACTGCCCTCAAATCAGCTTGTTTTCTTTTCTTTTTGTAGTAACAAGATTTTTTGCAAACAACCTGATTTCAACAGCCCTATGGATAGGAATAGGATAAGGGTTCAACAAATAGTTGCCTGTGTTGGATGGGGTGCATGAACTACTTGGTAGCGTTCATAGATTTTGGTTTGACTCAACTTGCTTTTTAATGGAGCAGAACCAATTTCATGTACTGGTACTATACTGCTTAGATTTGAAATATGTTGTGTAGTGTTAAGACATGTGTGCCAAATATTTGATTTTATTGTTATTAATGAATGAAGCAACCATAAGATCATTGTTTGTCCGCTTGGTGAATATATGTCCAGGGTGAATACATTTGTTCATATATGGTGACAACATGTTCATATTTGGTGAACATTTGATCTTTGTGCGCTATGATGAGAGATGTCCATAATGAGGTGCAGGGGCTTGGATCAATATCAAGAGGGCAGGATGAGTGACCAAACGTGTGCCAAAATAGGTTAAATTAAATGGTTCATAGTTCCTACATCCCCACGGACATGCCATAGAGTGGGTGTATTACTGGCTCTTCCTTCAGATTAACTACCCCCATCTGATATGTTATAGGGTCAGAAGTTTGTCATAGGTTACCAGAAATAAATTATTATCCTTAAAATTATTATCCTTAATTCAATCTTTGTGAGAATAGATTCTCAAATTACCATCAAATTTCTGACCATGTTATTTGATGGATCTAAATTCATTTTTGACTTTTAATTATTTCTTTTATGGACTTCACTTGTAAGAAACCAGTAAAATGTATTAAACAATTAAGATACCCAAGGGCATGCAAGAGGGAAATGGGAAATTTGGAAAGCCACCTTGGGAATTTTGGCATTTAAAGAAACATTTTTGGCATTTGGAGGGACATTTTGGCATTTAGAGGTGAATTTTGGCAATTGGGATGAACATTTGTCTGTTTTATACATACAAAAAAAATTGTAAAACAAATATGGACAATTTGACTTGCTTCCTTCCTGAGGAATAAACATTTGTTTCAACCCTGCCCAGGGATTTGCCTTTGTACTTGATACTTAATTATTTCTATCGACTTCAAAGCCCCATGGGCACGAATAGGATGTCTTTGTGAGTTTGATGCAAGAAGATATGTTGACCCAATATGCAACGGCATGTTGTTGATTGACTCAATAAATACTTAAAGTTATCAGAAAAAATTGGGCCTTTGTGAATTTGTTTTATTTGTGCATGCTGTGTGAAATATCTTTGAAAGAAACATACATTAAAAACAAATAGCGATAAAGATAAAATTGAAGTGACATGTTAGAAATTACATGTTGCAAATGTTTTATATTGATTTTCGTTCTTGTTAGTTGGTTGCACTGGTTTTTGTCTCGCCTGATGTAATCAGAAAGAGACTATGTTATCACTATTTCTGTCCTGCGTCTGCCGTATGCCGTATGCCGTCCGCCGTATGCCGTGTGCTAAGAAATACCTTTGTGACGCGATATCTGGAGATCCGTAAGGCCTATCGTGATGGGACTTGGTGGAGGGAAGGGGGGTGGTGCGTTCTGTTGCTGATTGATTTTTCAAGGTCATCGGGGGTCATACAAGGTCATCGGGGTCAAATATGCTTAAAACTTTTGAGACGCGTTGTGACGCGATATCTAGAGATCCGTAAGGCCTATCTTGATGGGACTTGATGTCAGGGAAGGGGGTGGAGTGTTCTTTTGCTGATTAGATTTTCAAGGTCATTGGAGGTCATCGGGGTCAAATATGGGGTCAAATAAGATCCGTAAGGCCAATCTTGATAAGATTTGGTGGAGGGAAGGGGGTGGTGTGTTCATTTTGCTGATTAAATTTTCAAGGTCATCGGAGGTCATTCAAGGTCATCGGGGGTCAAATATGGGGTCAAATAGATCAGTAAGGCCTATCTTGATGGGATTTGGTGGAGGGAAGGGGGGTGGTGTGTTCTTTTTGCTGATTAAATTTTCAAGGTCACCAGAGGTCATCGGGGTCAAATATGGGGTCAAATAGATCAGTAAGGCCTATATTGATGAGATTTGGTGGAGGGAAGGGGAGTGGTGTGTTCTTTTTGCTGAATAAATTTTCAAGGTCATCAGAGGTCATTCAAGTCATCAGGGGGTCAAATAAGATCCATAAGGCCTATCTTGATTGGATTTGGTGGAGGGAAGGGGGATGGTGTGTTCTTTTTGTTCTTAATTTTACGGGGTCATCAGGGGTCAAATATGGGGTCAAATAGATCAGTAAGGCCTATCTTGATGGGATTTGGTGGACGGAAGAGGGATGGTGTGTTCTTTTTGTTGATTAATTTTTCGGGGTCATTGGGGGTCAAATATGGGGTCAAATAGATCAGTAAGGCCTATCTTGATGGGATTTGGTGGAGGGAAGGGGGGTGGTGTGTTCTTTTTGTTGATTAATTTTTCGGGGTCATCGGGGGTCAAATATGGGGTCAAATAGATCAGTAAGGCCTATCTTGATGGGATTTGGTGGAGGGAAGGGGGGTGGTGTGTTCTTTTTGTTGATTAATTTTTCGGGGTCATCGGGGGTCAAATATGGGGTCAAATAGATCAGTAAGGCCTATCTTGATGGGATTTGGTGGACGGAAGAGGGATGGTGTGTTCTTTTTGTTGATTAATTTTTCGGGGTCATCGGGGGTCAAATATGGGGTCATATGATCAGTAAGGCCTATCTTGATGGGATTTGGTGGACGGAAGAGGGATGGGGTGTTCTTTTTGTTAATAATTTGTTTGGGTCATCGGGGGTCAAATAGATCAGTAAGGCCTATCTTGATGGGATTTGGTGGACGGAAGAGGGATGGTGTGTTCTTTTTGTTGATTAATTTTTCGGGGTCATCGGGGGTCAAATATGGAGTCAAATAGATCAGTAAGGCCTATCTTGATGGGATTTGGTGGACGGAAGAGGGATGGTGTGTTCTTTTTGTTGATTAATTTTTCGGGGTCATCGGGGTCAAATACGGGATTTGGTGGACGGAAGAGGGATGGTGTGTTCTTTTTGTTGATTAATTTTTCGGGGTCATTGGGGGGTCAAATATGGGGTCAAATAGACCAGTAAGGCCTATCTTGATGGGATTTGGTGGAGGGAAGGGGGTTGGTGTGATCTTTTTGTTGATTAAATTTTCGGGGTCATCGGGGGTCAAATATGGGGTCAAATAGATCAGTAAGGCCTATCTTGATGGGATTTGGTGGAGGGAAGGGGGTGGTGTGTTCTTTTTGTTGATTAATTTTTCGGGGTCATCGGGGGTCAAATATGGGGTCAAATAGATCAGTAAGGCCTATCTTGATGGGCTTTGGTGGAGGGAAGGGGGGTGATGTGTTCTTTTTGTTGATTAATTTTTCGGGGTCATCGGGGGTCAAATATGGGGTCAAATAGATCAGTAAGGCCTATCTTGATGGGATTTGGTGGACGGAAGAGGGATGGTGTGTTCTTTTTGTTGATTAATTTTTCGGGGTCATCGGGGGTCAAATAGATCAGTAAGGCCTATCTTGATGGGATTTGGTGGAGGAAAGGAGGGTGGTGTGTTCTTTTTGTTGATTAATTTTTCGGGGTCATCGGGGGTCAAATATGGGGTCGAATAGATCAGTAAGGCCTATCTTGATTGTATTTGGTGGAGGGAAGGGGGTGGTGTATTCTTTTTGCTGATTAAATTTTCAAGGTCATCGGAGGTCATTCAAGGTCATCTGGGGTCAAATAAGATCCGTAAGGCCTATCTTGATGGGATTTGGTGGACGGAAGAGGGATGGTGTGTTCTTTTTGTTGATTAATTTTTCGAGGTCATCAGAGGTCATCTGGGGTCAAATAAGATCCGTAAGGCCTATCTTGATGTGATTTGGTGGAGGGAAGGGGGTTGGTGTGTTCTTTTTGCTGATTAAATTTTCAAGGTCATCAGAGGTCATCTGGGGTCAAATAAGATCTGTAAGGCCTATCTTGATGTGATTTGGTGTAGGGAAGGGGGTTGGTGTGTTCTTTTTGTTGATTAAATTTTTCAAGGTATTACATCCCTTGCATTAACTACAATGCATACCTCTGTGACAGTGCTACATTGTATCATATGTTTCATCATCATTTCTTTCCAGTCACTTTTGATGAACAGGCGAGACGCGCCGTTCGAGAACCGCCTTGTTTAGTTTATTTCCATACAACAAGGACTAAATCAGATGTATAACATGGCACAGATATGACATGTCTGTCAGAAGGTACATCTTGTCTATTGTAACAAGATACAACACAAAACAAGCAATAGTCTTTTGTTTTTCTTTATAAGCCATTTTGTCCCAAAGATAGCCTGGTGGCCAAGTTGTACCATACATGTACCATCTGATGCAATACATCACCAATTCGTGTCTATTTTTGTAATTTATTTTGTAATCAATTCAAGTGAAAACATTTGGTTGATATGGCTCCATAACATTAGTTATCTCTTGTTTGTTCATGGAACATGAAACAACAAAATAATGGTTTAGGTTTGTATAACATAAGGCTAATTGCTGAATGTGATACAAACCATTGATGTATTCCATATTGCATGAAAATAAATGATATCAAATTTATCATCCAGAAGGCCTACACATGAAGTCTAATAATAATACGGAGAAAATGTGCATTAATTGTCCCGAAATAGTTACTTTTTAAAATATGGTTAGGTAAACCACGTCAGTGAATTCATGCAATATTTTTGAATGTATTTGAAAGATAGGAGTTTCCACCGACGTGTTTTTTCTAAAGATATTTTTATATAACAACATCCAGTGAAGCAACAAGTTGTTGTCGCAACAGGCTATCAGCACCCCTGTTTATTACCTGGCTTTTGAAACATGCAAGCTGTACAGATGGGAGTAAGACAGACATTGTAACAGTTTTCTACAACATTTCAATAGATACAATCACTTCTGCTTTTCATTATCTCTGTGTGCACTGAAAGAGGATATACATCCAGGGGCATATCAACTGGTGTAGTTAACACATTTGGCCATCATATAATCTGAACAAGGAAATAAAATTAAAAAAATATTTGCAAGATATCAGGTGTTCACACAGACAGTACTGGCAAGTTTACTAAATTGAGGGCATAATTTCATTCATTCATTGGTTGTAGGGAAACCAGATTTGGAAGCTATGCTTCATTCATCTACCTCTGTGCGGTAATGTCAGAGTGTATTCCGATGATTGCTCTGTATTACCGCAGGCCTAATTCCATTCACTGGTGTATGTACCCCTTTGATCTTAAGCATAGATCCAAAGACAAGACTAGTGTCTGTATTCATTTGTGAAATTCTGCATTGATCATTTAGATTTGCTCTTCACACCACACAGAGATAAACAAAGTTTAGTCAAGGAAGTACTTATGTCCTCCATAGGGCATAAAAAAACACAAATTGTTTCCTGTAATTGACCTGAAAACCTAAAATACACAAAATGAGTTTTGGTGTGGAGTGGAGACTCGTGTGATTTCATCATATGTTGGCTTAAAGTCATCCATATTGATGGTTAAATCAACTGGAAAATTATGTTTTTCACAATAATTATCAATTAATTAATAAGCCACTAAAGCAGGCTTTCTCAAAGGGCGGCGTGCACGCCACTTGTGGTGCATCAAGGCATCTTTAGTGGCGCGAGAGTGGTTAAAAAATAAATAAAAACATCATATTATGATATAGCCAGATTTCATAGGCCTACTAAAATCAACCACTGACCGTCCGCGAGAAAAAAACTTGCCCCTCCACCACACCGAGCCGTTTTCCTCTGAAAAATAACTTGAATTGTAAATTCTAACAAAATATGACCAACGAGAGGCGATTTAAGTCCGTTAAAAAAACCAAAACCTAAAAGTTTCAGGGGGCGCTGCCCCCTGGACCACCGCCGGGGTCTCGCCCCTGGACCCAAGTGGAGCTTCAAAAGTTGGTTACTAAAATGTGGCGCATCAGTAAATCTAGTTGAAAAAGCCTGCACTAAAGACAGCTAATATGAGAAGAAGAAAAAATGATGCCAAAAAACTGCAATTCATGGATTTTCTCCAGCTTTTCAATTAAATCGATGCAATGCTGTAATATAGTAAAAATGGCTCAAAAACAACATACAGGAAACAATGTTGGTTATTTTAGCCTAATCTGAGTAAACACACAAAACACATGATTCTGTTTTTTAACTGTTTTAATTGACTCATCATCGAAAGGTATGCAACTTTAATATTTAAAAGGTGAACTTTTACCTTAACATTATAATATTAGGAAGAGATCTATTTATAAAGTTTTTTTTATAAATTGCAATAATTGGTTGAGTTTGGACTCTAATAGGTAAACTAGAACAGGAATCCTTCATAATAGAAATTCATGAAACCATTTAATTATTTTGTAGTTTTATTTAAGATAGTAAAAGATGATTCATTTAACAATAGCCAAATGTGAAATTGGGATTCGTGTTTGAAATTAAAGCAAATAAAGACAAGTTTGCCAAAAAACAACAAATGTTTATACTTTTTCAAATGCAAATATCTTAGAATTTATTTTTATATATTGCCATAGTACACAATCTTATAAGTGGTTCATGGTGAAAATGTGTTGAAAATTAGGTCTAAATTAAGGAGTATATGATGGTCTTAAATTATGCAAAATATCCTGAAAATGAATTTGGGTAAGCCTGAAAACTGACCTTTCTGAAAAAGAACATGTTGGTAGTCAACATGCTCTAAATATATAACCTTGTAAAGTTGATAAGAACCTTTAACACAATATGACTGCCATAACGGACAAATTGATCACCACTAACTTAATTTGAGTTTCATTTTTAATATATCATCAAGTTTTCACCATACACCACCAACTAAGATTCAGTTGTCAAATTTTCTCCCAAAATTCAAAAAATCTTACCGCAGGTTTTAACTTTAAGTTATAGTCGTTGTCAGAATACTTCAACACTTTTTAAAAAAGCCAACGCACGCAACCTAGTTAGTGAGCGTGTGGGCTGGGACATTCATGACCCATAGATACGATCGGGGCCAATCGGATTACAGGGGCCGCGGCGCATCGAACTGCTCAAAGATAACGCTGTTGTGATGCTGTTATACAACGCACTTCCATGTTTACGCTGTACGCAGTTGTCACAGAAAAATTGCTGAAGTATTCTGACGACAACTATAAGTTGTCAAACTTCTCTATCCCACTGTAACAAAACACATGGTTTCACTTGATATAAACTACTAAATTTGAAGAATTACCAATACATTTCCCTTCGGAATGGCTTAATGACTTCCCAAGTTTTACTTGCTTTATACGAGGGTCAGAAATCATAACCAAATTGCTCATCGAAGACTTACGTAGAGTAGAGTGTTGACAAAAATAAATATAATCTCTATGCTATATTAACCTTTTGCAATCCCCAATTTTATAAATGTACACAATTACCCCAATTTGGCAACATCCTCAAATCTGTCTCTGATGTGGAACCAAACACAAGGTAGCTATCATTGATTCAATGTTAATCAAAGGAAAAACGAATTGCTACCTAGTGCCTAAATTCCCAATGGGAGACCTATTTGTGGATATTGCCACCATGCCCACCAATTCACCAACCTTATACTTACCTTGGTTTAATCTAACAAATGAAAATAAAATCCAAATATTGTTTGTTGACATCATTTAAATATAGAGGGGTTCAAACCCAAGATGAGACATTTTGGATTCCAACTCCTAACATTTGCATGACTCGTTAACAATATCAAGCATTCTTTTGTTTGAAATTTACAAATAAAATTTGTTCAAGAATATATGAAGTTTAAGTTGATTCATGTAAATTGATTGATTAATAATTAATGTCTGCTGTGAAAAGGTTGCATAGTTTTTACTAATTCCTGATTTTATAATGTAACAATTTACACGGGGCACCTTTCAGGAAAATCATGAAGCCAAATCGGTCGCAGGTGGGTGCTTTAGATGGGTGAAAAAGAGTTAAGGGGTCAAAACCACAGGAATAAATTAGAGAATGCAAGGCCTCTTTGCTGCCGCCCTGTATTATATAATGCTGCTGTTTATCAAATAGTGTGCCCTCGGATAAAACACTTTGTCAAAATCAAACGATAATCAATATCTTCAAAATGAGTTCCCCGGAAAAATATGGTGTGATACCGCTTTGATGGGTACCCAGAACCAATAATTAGAATGGAGCAGTCTTGGGTACATCATGACATTTCACAAACTCACTGTTGATATACAATATCCACAATCATAGAAAAAAGGTGTTCGAACACTGACCATTGTTTGCACCGTTTAATTACCATATAGTACGCATTTTTAGAGTCGTGAAAATACCAATTTGCATCTGCTAGCCTGAAAGCCCCCCTTCAATATACCCCTCCCCTCCCCCCACCAATCAATGTTGCTAGGCCATGGGCTGATGTTTGGCAAGTTGGGCGACTCAACATTGATCAGGGGGGAAAGGGGGATGGCTTTACATTAGGCCTACTAAGTGTTCGAACACTTTTTTCTAACATTGCAGTTACAGCCGTGTTCACATTATCACTGTTCTTCTATCAATTTGCAGTAAAGGTAGCTTATCATGTATTTGGCACAGCTGAGGATACACTAAATATAACAATGGCATGTAGCCCAGGATTCTCACATTTATTTCTATGGTGAAAACCCTAGCATATCTGATCAATTTTGAAAAGGAGAAAGAAGAAAACTCGCAAGATATTGAAATATACCCATATATAGAGTTGGCTTTGTCAGTGAATTTGCTCAGCTGTTTAGAGGAAAGGGGGGGCGGGGTCAGATGCACTCCAGAGAATGAGCTGTAATTAAAAATGAATTCTTCTTCACCATTTAATGCATAATCCATTCAGTAACCTTTTTTGAGCTTGTTTTTCTAAATTGGCCATTTCTCAATCCTTTTTTCTTTATTTTTTTATTCAAGTTTGGCAAAATTTTGTTAGAATGTTGGCCCTCAGACATATGGATAAACATTTTTATTATACTTGGTGAGTTTTTTGGTCAATTTTCATTTTGCCAGCAACAAATTCTCATTTTGAGATATCTGATTATGCCATATACCCAGCCCCTCCCCCTTCTGTTTCAACGGGTCGCATCCCTAACACTGATGGGTCTTGCACACTCTCCCAGATAGGGATCAAAATATCTTGCGAGAGATTTTTCTTTGATCTAAAAATACAAATATTATTCTTATTAAACATTCTTTCCAACGATCCTTGTGAAATCTCTAAAACAAATGTTGCTTTGTTGCTTTATTTATATATCTTGCGCTTGAGCTACTAGTGACTACTGTGCAATACAACAAACACAGTTGAAATCCGAAGCCTTCTTCCCCTCTCTCATGACATGGATCATTTTAATATATCTTATATTTTAGGGCATATATTTTTGCTGAGAAAGGACACTTTATCCCCCACATGGCTGTTTTTGCAAGCTTAATGATTTTGTACAGTGACACAATTGTAAGTGGCTGTCTTGGGCAAAATGAAATCGTATCTATGCATGGAAAACACTTCAAAGCAGTTGTGCAAATTGGAGAAAACAATGAATATAAGCCATGTGGCATTTGAACATCCCTCACCAGAAAATGCATTATGCGTAATGTCAACAAGATCAATTCAGGTAGATAAAGGTTTGATGGAAAAAAGGTTAATTTTATATCATTAGATGCCAAAAACCTTGTCAGTCCCTGCTTTAAAAAGATTTTAAAAACAAAATTTGAATTTGTTTTATTTCCTGATTAAAAATCACACAAAATGAAGGAAAGAAGGGAGAGGGAGGGGCTTCAGATGTCCAACCTGTGTAACAACTTAAGCAATATGCCTATTAACGCCGGCGGATAGTGTTGACAGCAGGTTTGTCCGTCTTGAAGTTGAGACAGCGCAGACTGTTTGAGAGGGCGGCATACAGGTGCGTGGTGTTGAACTGCAGACTGTAGATGGGACTGTTACAGTTGTGACCAACAAAGAAGCTCTGGTGAGATATAATAGAACAAACACAGAGAAAAAAAATAATTATATTGAATTTTTTTAAATTGGTGTACTCAACTGCCACCCAAGCAATCTGGGTGTAATCGCCAGGGACCGTCGGCCATTGTTTTTTCCCCATCACTTTGACCACCATTCTCTTTTTCATTATTTCATTGTCAATCAAAAAAACACAGCAATTATGTCAATTTATGGTTTATACTGGTTTCCCCCTGCTTTGTACAGGTCATAAGTTTGTCACACAGCTAACCATACCCCACAGAAAAGATCCACTAGCTATCAATCATGTGCCAATATTAAGTTAAATGTTACAAGTTTATACCAGTTTGCACTGGTTCCTACCTGCATGGTATGAGTCATTTCTTAGTCCTAAAGCCTGACCAAGAAGATCCACTAGCTATCATTAGGAATCGGCAGAATCCGTGAACACGGAATTCACGGCGTTATTCACGGATTTCATACTTGATCACGGATTTGTGAAATTGTACCGTAAAATCGCGGAAATGCAATTTCAGACGCGGTAATTGTCCAGCAAGCCAATTTTTATAGTTTGATTTGATAATAAGAATCACAAATTATCCAAATTTCAGGGGGTTTTTATGGGTTTTTTATTATTATTATTATTTTTTATTATTTTTTTTGTCCTTTGAGTAATATATATTTTTAATTGAGTGCATAAAAATATGACCTCGCGGATTTTACGTGTTATTTCCCACGGTTTGATCTCGGTTTTGCTTGAAATCACACTAATCACGAATTTTACACAAACTGCCCACGGATTTTGCCTTAGAAAATCACGGATTCTGCCGAACCCTAGCTATCATGTGCTCACATTATGTTTAGAGTAACTAATTTATACCAGTTTATACTGGTTCCTACCTGCATTGTACAGGTTATATGTTTGTTTAACGGCCTGATCATACCCTCCCCCTTCCCTCGGTTTTATCTCTCAATGTCCTAAAGTAATCCAAGTGTATGCGCTATTTTTCCATATGCAAAGGTCTCGCATACGAGTCACAATGCGCCATGTGACCGTTTTGCGCGACTACACTCTTCTGAATTCATTCAATGCTGTAAGCAGGTTCACCAATTGGAAACGACTAAACTACAGCTATCATGTTATGTTTGATATTACTGGTTTGTACCGTTTAAACCAGTTCTTACCTGCATTGTACAGGTCATACGTTTGTCCCAAAGCCTGACCATACCCCACAGAGAAGATCCACTCGCTATCATGTGCTTCTTGTCGGTCTGCATGCAGTAAACAGTGTAATCGTCTGGCTCTTCCAACCTCAGCACTGGCTTTCTATGAATAAGAAGAAACACATAATGAATGAAAATATACATGATTCATCCTGGCAAGGCCGAAAGAAGTCAGACTTGTAAAGTGTTATTGTTACTAGTTTATACCAGTTGACACTGGTTCCTATATACCTCATTTTTAATCACACATTTTTAGGATATTTCTGGATATACATTGTGTTACATAGTTAATAGAAAACTTATGTGTTTCTCTTCCAACGAAACCCAAAATGTTCTTGGATTCACAGAGCCTTTTCACACTGAAATCACAATTGAAGTTTGGTCAATCAATTGCCGCTGTTTGGAGTCTAACCCAGCCAATTCCAATCAATTAATTGTGTTCAGTGTTCACAACTGAGATATTAGCACTATTCCAGGGTTATAGCTAGGCCAGATTAAGTGCCGGCTAATTGTACTGACGGCGAACGGAGTAAGTGTAGTGAACTAAGTGCAGTGGATCACGGCATGGGGTCCAGAGGCCTGGATTTCTTCTTTTATGGGGCAGTTTAATTATTTTTTTATTTTTTAGTGCTGGTCGGCCATTGTGAGTGCCGGCTACACCTGCACTATTCAGTTGTCATAGCAGCTAATTTAAACCTGAACAATTATTCATACAATGATTATCTTCAGCTTATAAGAGAAATTATTTATGATCTATTCTTACTGGTAGCTGGCTCTGGTATCCCACAGTCGTATGTAGGCATCGTACCCACAAGCCAGAAGGGTATGCGGTGTTTCCCATTGGATGTCCAAGATACCGGCTCCCTTCCTGTAGTTACCACCCAATGTCTGCATCAATTGACCACTGTATACAAAACAAAATATATGGACAATAAACATATGGTAAATTAGATCAAACATATGGGGGAAGGAGTTTAAGGATTGCATCAACAACAAAAATTGAGGGGGGTGATCCAGCATTCTGTTCTGATGCCTATTATTATTATTATTCATTTTTAGAGTAAAATGGTATTCAAGTTTTCAAATACGTACCTTTGGAGATCCCACAGCTTTAGAGGTTGCAGATCATAAACGCTAGATGAACCACTGGCGAAACACCTGGGAAAATAAAGAGCAATCATGTCAGTTATCAGGCATGATATTCATATCAGGTGGAAAAATCTGAAATTCCCTGAAATATTAAAAACAGCAGACTTTTGTGCTAAATTGCCTAAAATGTGGCTAAATAAATGCAAATTTAGGAAAAATATCTACATTTGAAAGTGAAAAATATTTACTTTCCAATTTTTATATACAAAATATCATGCCTGGCCTACAGCTCCATTCAGTGCATGGACACAATTTTGTCACACATGATAATCCAATTCTCACGGTTGAATTCAATACCTCCATAGGAAATAGTATGAAAACTGGAAACCACATACAGACATCCATTCTCGCAATGTTGTTGCAGAAAATCTTTGCAAGAATGAATTCTTTCATTCTCGCTGAAACTATGAGCCTTTAGTGTGAATTGATTGATAAAATTGTGAACATTAGGTTGCAAGTAGATAGTTAGATATACAGGTTAATAAGTAATAATGACTGTATCTCTGGTGCTTCAAGTATAGTACACGGTGTTATGACACAGGGTACGATTTACCCAATGTAACACCACTAAATGCTACACACTTTGCCGAATTTGCTATACAATCTGAAATGTGTATAGCAGTTTTATACTATGCATTTCAATGTAACAGGGTATCAATTTAACAACCAGTTGAAATTTGACAACAATTTGCTACACACATTTTTTCACAAAAATCACTGTTAACTCATAATTTCATTTCAATTGCTGCCCGCTCACACCTTATTAGATGCTTTTAGCATAGGCCTATATGAATATAATTTATCAAATGTGACCAGTCACATCAACAAGGCGGTTCTCGAACGGCGCGTCTCGCCTGTTCTTCAAAAGTGACTTGAAAGAAATGATGATGAAACATATGATACAATGTAGCACTGTCACAGAGGTATGCATTG
The DNA here is from genome assembly GCA_035610835.1 of Ophiura sarsii. Lineage (NCBI taxonomy): Eukaryota > Metazoa > Echinodermata > Ophiuroidea > Amphilepidida > Ophiuridae > Ophiura > Ophiura sarsii. The sequence goes on from CM069451.1 coordinate 49,476,324, forward strand.
TAGTTAATGCAAGGGATGTAATACCTTAAGGGATGCTCAAATGTTACCCAGTACTAAAAATGTTGCAGAACACAAACGAATCGTTTCCGCTTTATGGCCCTTCAAAGTTTAGATGGTACCCCACCCCCTTTGGACTATGCAGTGGCGGCGCCAGCATCATAATTTTTTTTTTGGGGGGGGGGGGGCAAAAGGAGGCAAGACATTTTAGGGGGACCCCAGATGATCTTGAATGACCTCCAATGACCTTGAAAATGTAATCAACAAAAATATTACACCCCCCCTTCCCTCCACCAAGTCCCATCAAGATAGGCCCTACTGATCTATTTGACTCCATATTTGACCTTGAATGACCTCTGATGACCTTGAAAATTTAATCAGCACAAAGAACACACCATCCCCCTTCCCTCCTCCAAATCCCATCAAGATAGGCCTTACAGATCTTATTTGACCCCAGATGACCTTGAATGACCTTGAAAAATTAATCAGCAAAAAGAACACACCACACCCCTTCTCTCCACCAAATATAATCAAGATAGGCCTTACGGATCTTATTTGACCCCAGATGACCTTGAATGACCTCGAAAAATTAATCAGCAAAAAGAACACACCACACACCACACCCCCTTTTCTCCACCAAATTCAATCAAGATAGGCCTTATGGATCTTATTTGACCCCAGATGACCTTGAATGACCTCGTAAAATTAATCAGCAAAATGAACACACCATCCAGCTTCCTTCCACCAAATCCTGTCAGATGACCTTGAATGACCTCCGATGACCTTGAAAATTTAATCAGCAAAAAGAATACACCAACCCCCTTCCCTCCACCAAATCCAATCAAGATAGGCCTTACGGATCTTTTTGACCCCATACGGCGGACGGCGGACAGAAATAGTGATATATGTCTCTTCCTGATTACATCAGGCGAGACAAAAAGGACATGTTGTCGGCTAACACAGTTTTGAGATAGAGGCCAGTATAATTGGTGAAATTCAAAGAAAATGATAGATCAAATTTTGCTTCTTCAAATCATATCTTGTGATAACAAAATCTGATTACCTTCAACATGGTATCATTTCAAAGCTTAAAATGTGCACTTTTAAGACATACCAATAACTCAGATTTGACTCGGGCCTCATCATGTCCATTTTGATGGGACGGGTCACAAAAAATGCTCTGAAGTTAGGTGAGTTACAGGGGGGACAGGGGGGGTTGAAAAAGGTGTGGATAGGGTATCTGTTGCGTGGCCTTTTCCAAAATGATTCCCACTTTGAATGGATGCAGTATTAACAAATCACAATAATTGAATTACACAAGAATGTGAATTTTCACATAATTAGCTGGATGAGTTGCAGTCAGAGAAACGTTTCCCACACAACTGATCTTGTTCCAAATCTGTATGACACCATTGAACATATTGGCCACTTCCATGCCCCTAATCACATCTACACAGATATAGTATAGTTCTACTTACGATTGCCACGGGCTGACCTGAATAGACCAGACACGATCACCAACAGGCAGTGAAACTCGGCTCTCGCTGCTAGTCTTGTTCCAAATCTGTATGACACCATTGCGCGCACCTGCCACTACCACATCCCTGGTCATGTCAACACAGATAGCCTCATCAGTGCAGCCTTGCAGATTATGTAGCAATTGTCCTGTGTGTTTACTCCATACCAGAACACTGCAATCTCTGTGGGTTGGTTAACATAAAGACTACTTAGACCTACATCTCCACAGATCACATAGTACCAGATTTCTTCCTCATGACTATACAATTTTCAGATTAATTTGATCCTACCCACACCCCATCTCACCCAAACTTCCTCCCCTATGGACCACTAAGCACTAGAAATCTTCCTAAATGCAATGTACAGATTCACTTCACCCCAGCCAACATGTCCTATCCACCAGTAATGACCTTCCTTCCTCCCTCCCTCCCTCCAGCAAGTTCCTCATCTTCACAAATCAAAAAGCTCAAGATGTCTTTCTGATGACAGAGGACCATTGCCTTCAGGAATAGGAGAGAGCAAAGAGAGAATGCCTTTCATTAATTAATCCCAACCTTTCCTTGTCATTAATGCTTAAATCCACTCACAACTAAAAGGGTGACCCTTCAAGATTAAATACCCATCGTATCCTTCCCTCTAAGTGTCCCACCCAGCCATTTGAAAGTGTCTACCAATCTGGCACTCAGGATACTGGCACCTAATGTACATCTCACAAAATCTGGCATAAATCAGTACTCTGTTTTTACTAATAAATGAGGATTCTTTCCCTGTGTTTTGCTTGCCTTTCCCCCGTCCTTTAGTTACTAAAAAGACAAGGGCCCTAAATAGAATGTCGATTACTTTACCCGCCCCGGGTAATCAAATGGCAGAAAAGCTTACCTTCCACCAGCGACCACCTCATCCCCATGGATCACAAAGCGGCAGACATCATCCTGGTGACCGAACAGATTCACTTTTGACCGTTTAGCCAGATCCCCTTTGGATGACATCACTTGGTAACACTTGATCATCTCTCCTTGGCTGATGTATAGCTTATCATCATCTAATTGCAGCCATGGCAACAGACTAGGTAAACAATCAGAGAAGGTATAATATAATAATAAATAATAATAATAAGCATTTATATAGCGCTCTACAAAGAACACAGCGCTTAACAATATGAAACAGCATTATATACAATAAAAATACAAATAACAATATACACGCAAGTCATGCAAAGACAAAAAAATCAGAACTTTGGAAACAAATGAGTTTTTAACCGGCGTTTGAAGATACAGATGGACGGCGCCTCTCTGATGCTGACCGGGAGCTGATTCCAAAGTCGGGGGCCACATACACGAAAGGAATTATCACCAGCTTGACGCTTAGATCGAGGAACAAAAAGCCTGGTAGCATCAGAAGAGGAGCGAAGTCGGGTCTACTATCTTCATTTCTACCATATCTACTAGGTATAGTAATGTGAAGGAAATCAATGACATTCAGGAGAATTAATGACATTCAGGAGTTTAGTGGAAATCAAAATTAATCTTATTGTTATTTTACCTATATGTTCATAACTCATCATCATCGATAATCAATACCTTTCTACAAAATATCCTGAAAATGCTTAATCCATCATTAACCCTAACCAGCCATGCTATGTTTTCATGTGGATCGGGGGTTGGGGGTATTGAATTGTACAATTATTGATGGAAAACGGGTGGATCAAAATCAAAAGAGAGGGCCCTGATGGAAGATAAAAATGCTAGTATTACAAGAATTTTAAATGTGATTTTAGACATTTGTTTTGCATCTAACCATGTTGAAATCCCAGATATGTTTCATGTAGCCTTCTCAAATACGGTGTCCATTATTTACATAACAATGCGAGATTGTTCCAAACATATGATTGAACATATTTCTAAAAAGCATGGGGTATGACAATTTTCAGTATAAAGGGTGTTTCAAACCCCACTGCACACTATTAACCAACAATTGTGACAGCTTATAAGCCCCCCCCCCCCCCCCCCCAACAAAAAAACCCACAAAAAAAAACTAAAACAAAAAACAACAACACACCAACAACTCCAATTATGAATCCACTGTAAACCCTACTTAATCTGTACTGTACTAATGTATGTCTAATCATTGACTGACATTGAGCCCTTGAACCTTATCTGCACTCTGCAGGGTCTCTGATGCTTACATGTACATCAGTGATAATGGCAATTATCAGGTTGAATTTAAGCCTACTTGTAGATGTTCACAAAAAACTTTGCATTATTGTACTGTTAATGAGGTTTTATGATAGCACTGATAATTCGTAAAACTTACTGTGTTGGAAATGTTTTCAAGCTAACATCTTGGCACTGTCCATGGATCCAATTCAGAGAAACCCTGCAGCGTTCTTTGAGAGATACTCCAACATACCTAATTAATTAATGGAAAGAGAAATTAATTAATTAATTAATTAGTTGGATTTGATTGATTGATTGATTGATTGATTGGTTGATTGATTGATTGATCCATAAATATCTATCTTTGTGGCAACTTCTGAAACAAACATGCATAAAACAGATCCATTATAATTATAAAAGAGAATAGATCAAACCTATTGGAGTCAAAATTGATGCCTGTCAGCCTGTGATTGTGAGGGAGTTTTGTCTTTATCCCACCACTGCCACCAAATGTGAGGAAATTGATATACATGTAATAATGATAATATATATTCTCACTGACTACGAGGGATCAAACCTATTGGAGTCAAAATTGATGCCTGTCAGCCTGTGATTGTGAGGGAGTTTTGTCTTCATCCCATCACTGCCACCAAATGTGAGGAAATTGATATACCTGTAATAATGATAATATATATTCTCACTGACTACGAGGGATCAAACCTATTGGAGTCAAAATTGATGCCTGTCAGCCTGTGATTGTGAGGGAGTTTTGTCTTCATCCCACCACTGCCACCAAATGTGAGGAAATTGATATGTAATAATGATAATATGTATTCTCACTGACTACGAGGGATCAAACCTATTCGAGTCAAAATTGATGCTGTCAGCCTGTTAGTGTGAGGGAGTTTTGTCTTCATCCCACCACTGCCACCAAATGTGAGGAAATTGATATACATGTAATAATGATAATATATTCTCACTGACTACGAGGGATCAAACCTATTGGAGTCAAAATTGATGCCTGTCAGCCTGTGAGTGAGGGAGTTTTGTCTTCATCCCACCACTGCCCCCAAATGGAAATTTATATACTAATGATAATATATATTCTCACTGACTACGAGGGATGAAGAGACTGGTGTGTGGATGTAGAAGATTGGCAAATGATGTGATACCTCCAGTTATTTCCATTTATTCATGACTCCTCATTAATCAAATAAAAAAGTCATGCCAAATGAAATGAGGATAAAATAATAAAGATGTGATGAGAGGATGGACAACAAGATGTTGTCCAGTCCAAATCAGGCATGAGAGAGAGAGAGCTGGCTGTATGTGGTATGGATCAGCTGAAGCTTGAGCTGCTCTATTGAACACTGCACAGATTGGTAATAAAAGGAATCTAAGTTTTAAACAAAAGGTCTTTTGAACCAATCATCACACCTCTCTGAGTCTGATGCTGCTGTATGACCATCAGGTCTACATGTAGAATCAACCCAAATGTAATTATTGATCATCAGTCAAGAGAGTATCAAAGTTCCTTACCTTTCATGACTTCCTCTCAGAGTATTGGCTCGTGGCTTATCATGAATGTTGATCAAGCGCTTACTGATCCTACGCCACACTGCATCATGCCCACTGACTTGCTGTAACAACCAGCACGCCTTGGCGACACGGCCAAGATCGGCAATCGATAGGTAAGAGAACACCTCGTAGAGGAGCTCATCTGGTAGATCTAGCAGCCCGGACATTTTGACAATGTGTATTGCAATTGTATTGTATTGTGTGTAATAGTATTTTAGAATATATTTGAACCTTTTTCACATCTAATAATGACCAGAGTAAATTCTTGAACTCTTATTAATGAATTTTCAAAATTGTAATGAATGAATCTCAAATTAGTGATCATAAATATAGCTGCAATTGATATGGTGCAATAGCACTAAAAAAAATAATGAAAACTCTTTTATGAAAGATAATATGATAAACCTCTGATGTATTTTATTTACATGAATTATTTTTACAAGCCAAATTTGTTTTTGGAATAAACCCTACACATATCACAAACGTAGCCTTCCTCTTGATCGGATCAGGCTAAGTTGTGCAAGTGCAAGTTGTGTTGTAACTCTCTCGAACAAACTACAAAAATAACAATCTATTTATACTACAAAGCGCAAAGCAAATTGACGATAGGGTGTGCCAGTGTTGATGGTAGTGCTCGCAACACAGTGAAGCCTTGACGACGGCAGCGGAAAGCTTGAACCCGCCTCGGTTAGGCGACACCTGCTTATTTCTTTTCTCATCGTTTTGCCATGATGAATTTTGATTTGGTTTCAGACATATACTTGCAGTATAAGTCTGATTGAACACCAAATAACAGCAAAACAAAGCTGTTTTTTGGTGTAGAATGCTGATTGGCCAAGCGAAGGATTTAGGCCTGGAAGAGCTTGGTTTGCGAGCAGCTAATATTGTTAGCTAGCTCTTTTTGGTGTTATGATATTCTGGTTTTAGATGTTTGCATGACAGGTTTGAGTATCAGTTGTTAAACCGATGCTTCTTTGATAGAGTAAATCAAGAGTTCAAAATATTGTGTGTTAATAACATGTATAAATTGAAAGTGTTTGCTGCGTTAATATCTGGTGGACTGTTTAAGTCCGCGTTAAAAGTAAAAAGGTTTTGATCAATGAATGATATAAAATATGTAAATGAAATGTTAGTCTATCAAGTAACTTTTCTGCTACCAGTTTATTCCCGAATATGATGGCCTTGTTCAATTTATTCTCACAACTATCTCGATTAATAACAGTACACTGAAGCCAATGTATGTCATTGATTTGAATGTCACGTTTTACATACGGTGGCGTATAGTCAGTCACTCAGCAGCCAAGCCACGACCACGGGCCCCTGGGCTTTTTGAGCCTGGCTCTGGTGTTTTGGTTTCTCCTCCGCCAGAAATCCAATGTGATTTTAGAAGAAAACAGAGCAGTGATTTGCAGAAAAATTAGGTTTAAAAATGTCTGTAGTTGGTCTAGAAGATTAAGCGATCACCATAAAGTTATCCAAATATTAAATAAAGATAGAAATATGATAATTTAAGGTGGAAGATTTCCTCTCTCCGTAACGTTGGTAAGGTCGCATTGATCGATCAATGATGATGTTTACATTTATGACGATAGAGATGGGCGTATCAATATTTTATCCGATACTGCAGTTCCGCTACATACATTCATGTTGAATGCAAATATTAAGAACTCAGAAATACATTTGTTTATTGACAAGAAATGTAATTTATGTCATAGATCAAAAATGTCTTCACCACAAACAAATCTCAAATCACTTAAAGTAGCACACCCCGTTTAACAGGGGTGGAAACTGAAAAATTAGTTTGTGTAAATTTATGAAAGAAATTGTTCAAACAATTTGGTTAGCCTCACTTCTTTTTCAAAAAACTTTTATTTTAATACATTTTGATAAATGTATTTAGTTATATGCTAAACTTTGCTACCCGCTTTACATTAGTGTGTTTGGCTACTAATATCGGGAAATAGTACAAGCACTGCAGCGGCCTGGGATGATACGGCTAAATCATGGGTTGTTCAAATTAACTTCAAAACTAACTAACTTAGGCTAACTTACTGACTATAACTAAACTAGGCTAACTAACTATTACTGAACTAACTAGGCTAAGTAACTAACTTGCTTTTTTTAGTTTAAACAAATAAATCAAATGAATTTTATAATTATGAAGGTGACCTGAAACCTCTGCACAAAACAAGTGCACATCTTGAAATTCCTTCGAATGTTTTAATAACTAACTAACATAATTAGCTAGCTAAACTAGTTACAATTTAAAATTCCTTCGTTTTGTAACCAACCAACCAACCAACCAACCAACCAAAACCAACCAACCAACCAACCAACCAACCAACCAACCAACCAACCAACCAACCAACCAACCACTACCAACCACCTACCCACCCACCAAGGCCACCAACCAACCAAACTACCAACCAACCAACCCACCAACCAACCAACCCACCAACCAACCCACCAACCAACAAAACTGTGCAAGCCTGTTTTTCATGACATTATAATTATATCGATTTGCTCATCAATATAAAAACTAACTAACATAATTAGCTAACTAAACTAGTCACAATTTAAAATTCCTTCGTTTTGTAACCAACCAACCAACCAACCAACCAACCAACCAACCAACCAACCAACCAAAACCAACCAACCACACCAACCAACCAACCAACCAACCAACCAACCAACCAACCAACCAAGGCCACCAAGGCCACCAACCAACCAACCAACCAACCAACCAACCAACCAACCAACCAACCAACCAACCCACCAACCCACCAATCCACCAATCCACCAACCACTAACCAACCCACCAACCAACCAACAAAACTGTGCAAGCCTGTTTTTCATGACATTATAATTATATCGATTTGCTCATCCATATAAGTATGTTGACATCCCGTGACATTTCACTGTGCAGTACCAGGAGAGGTCCGACACAGGTAATGCATCCCTTGATGGTTGGTTGGGGAGTACTACTGGTCAAAATGATCAAAATTTCATAATGCACTTATCAATTGCAACCCCAGCCTCGGGGTACCTAGGACATGTGGGGACGATGTGGGGGACTGTACGCGGCGCGGACGTACAAAAAATGTTGCCCAGCTATGCGGGGCGAAGTGTACGGGGACGTACAAAGTGTGCCCCACTAGCCTGGGCATGTAGCGGGGACATACATCACTGAAAAAATGAGCCAGGGAAGTTTAACCTGGCGACTATATCATTATGAGTTAGCACTAGTGGATTTATAACTCAAGAGTACAAAGAGTACCGGTGTACAAAGGTTTCAAGAGTACAAAGGTTATAACACTAGTTAATCTAAAGATAAAGACCTGGTTCTTTCCGATTTCTAAAATATTCTTCACTTCGCTGTAGTCCAGCGTTACACACTAGCAGGGGCGGGGCCGGGACTGTAGCGGGGACGTACAAAAAATGGTGCCCCGCCCTGCACAACTGTACCGGGGACGTCACATTGGCAATTTGTACGTTCCGGCCCAAATCCTCGCTAGTCCTGGGTCCCCAAGGCCAAGGTTGCAATTGATAAGGGCATATATATATTGATGTTTTAACATTCAAATTCTTCCCCAATCCCTCCATCCGCCATTTTCTATTACCACTCGAGTGCTAATTCAATGGGTTTTTTCAAGTCAGACCGTTTGCTGAACTGCCCATAGACGGCAAATGCAACAGGTTACAGGTTTGCTGGATAACCTAGTTATGCACTTATCAATTGCAACCCCGGCGCCAGGGGATCTGGGACCATGCAGGGACCATACACGTGCGTACGAAAAACGTTGCCGGCTATGAGGGGGGAGTGTACGGGGCCGTACAAAGTGTACCCCCACAAGTCGGGGTGTGTGAAACAAGCCGGGAAAGTTATAACCTGGCGAATATTTTGAGTTAGCACTAGTGAATTTATGTTCAAATGAGTACAAAGGTTATGACACTGATTAATCTAACGATATAATGGTTCTTTCCAATTTCTAAAATGTTCTTCACTTAATAATGGCTGTAGTCAGGTGTGACACACAATGTTCCGGCTGTGCGGACATTTTCCAAAAATATATGGTCGTTCAGAGTGCGAGGTAGACAGGAGAAGAGAATTAACCCTGTGCGAGCCATTTTCAAGGTACAACCAAATGTGTCTTTTTGTTAAAACGTGCTATCTTCAGTAGATAGCAACCAATCAACGTTTTTGTTGTACAAAGAGGGCGGATTCTTAATCCTTATAGGTGTAAGTTCATACAAAAATTGTAAAAATAAACAAATCCCAGTTTTTATCATAGATTTTTGTAATTGAGGGCGCTGCCTCCACCACATCTCTTAATGCCCCTTCAATTATGAAAAAGGGGTCAGTTTACAAAACTTGCCACATTTTGCTTATTTTTCAGTCTATTACTTTAATTTACTTTAATTTCGTCGGAAGATGAACAAGATTGACTATGTTTTATACAGACAACAACAATGTCATGGTTTAATGCTCACATGAAGTTCAACGGGCCATTTCAATCCGTGCACGATGTTATTTGATTCACACTGTATATAGATTAATGGGTTTAAATTTGGAATCTTTTCAAGCAAAAAAATTGAAATTTGTTAATACTGTTGAACATGTTTGGTGGTATTTTCCCTGTTGTATTACTATAAGCTTTGATAGTGTGTGCCCTATCATGGCTGTTTGACTGTCCGCTTTATAATTAAAATTATGGGATAAAAAAAAGATTATATAGTGGCCCTTTTATGGTTTGACCTGATTTAGGTAGTGCTAATGAATAAGAGTATACGGTGAAAATTTCAAGAAAATTGTTCAAGCCCCTTTTAAATCATCAGCATTTTTTACTTGATACATATTTTACATGTAACCAGGCCTCAAATTTCGTCATTTTAGGGGCACGGCCACTTTGGCCTTAAGAATATACCATTTCGAAGGGCACCGAGGCCATGTTCTGGGGCACCAAGGCCAAACCAAGGGCACACACGGCCTCTGTTAAAAATAGGGCACGGCCATTATGGCCGTGAATTTTTTACTGATCCGAGGGCATCGCGGCAATGGCCGCGATGTAATTTGAGCCCTGCATGTAACTCTATTGGAAATTTGGCCGATGAGGGCGCTATTATAGTAAATAATAATATTCAAAACTCTATTTCTCAGAACTGGCACCAACAAATGTTCTGACATTTCTACAAAAGATGGCCAGTATATTCAGGGCAGGTATTTGAATCAGTTAAAACAGAACTGGTCCAGCAAGTTACGGTGTTCTCAGAATAAAACGGACACATTATGTGGGATCAAACAGCCGTGCTATAAATCCAGGTATGAATTAGAAGCTAAGTTTTGGTTTTACACTAACATTTTGTGCATTAAGGCATGTTCATACTCCCGTCGTTGCACATCGGCCAATGTCGATGGATAAAAGTTGACATTGCTTCAACTCACACGCCTATATCTGTCGGCCGATGAACGCGCCTTTACTTGTATGGGGGTGTTATGAATGTCACATTAGGCAAAACAAAAAAAGATAATGTTGTCCTCCACAGCTTTCAGAGAGGAGGCAGGCGGGCAGATTTTTTTATTTTTTATTTTCTTAATTATACCAGCGGAAGCTAAGTTCAGCCAACAAGAAGTTGTAATCACTCTAAGAGTCGCACATATATGTTATAAACACTTAATTTAATATTTAATGCCATTTAAACTGTTTTTTAAAAAAATCTGAAAAAAAAAATCAAAAATCGGAGCAGCCCTAAATCTGACGAGCGGGCGGTCGAGGACAACATTACAATTGCCACCCAAACTTAAAGAGCTTAATTTGCAGTTTTTCATGTGAAATTCACGGATTTGATAGCATTTTGAGTTTCGATGACATCATATTGAAACTACCCAAATTCAAGGCCACAGAAGGCTTCTTACTTATTGTTTCACGTTTATTCAAAATGACCTTGAAGACTACCCACGGCTTGTTGCGTGATGCATAGTCATGACCTCCTTGATTCAATTGGTGGTGATTTTTAACCAAAATACAAAAAAAGTGAAAAGCACTAATACTGAGAAATGCTGAGAAAATGTCTTTATTTTTCATTTGTACTGATTTTTTTTTGAAGAAATCTTACATGAGAGGGTTTCTATGTATATCATCTATCTAGACAAGATGAAAATATTGAATTTCAGTTTTTGAGAAATCTCTCTGTTTAAAAGTTTCAAAATACTGCCATGATACAAAACGAAATATACTGTAAAAGCCAATAATTTTGCGTAAAGATATTTTCCCGCATTTTGATATCATAGACATTTCGCGAATTATTTTTCCGCGGACGACCTTCTGGATGCATTGCATGAATGATGAAAACAATATTTTCGCGTGTTATAATTTTCGCTGAAAAATATTTTGCATGAAAAGCGCGAAAATAAAACCACCGCGAAAATGTCAGCTTTTACAGTATCTCAATTTTTATTATACAAAAAGACATATCCAACATCCATTATATGACATTATTGCATGTATTTTATTCTTTGACAAACTTAATTTATAAACAAAGCAGATACAAGGATTGCTTGGAACTGTATGTACATTATATTGTAACACTAATGTTATATTATTTATAATATATACACGTTTATATTGTTAGTAAGTTGTGGGTCCCATCAAAAAGGTTACATGTAGAAACTAAGCATTTCTCGAGTCGCAGGTGTCATGTTTCCACTGTTTTTTATTTGCATATATGACAGGGATTATAAAAAACTTCAGTTGAATGTTCGTGTTAAATCCCACACAGCATATCTACATCACACATAATTTTGGACTGGTAGAGTCATGAGAAAAACCAAGATAAAAATTAACTTTCAATTTATTAATTTTTAAAAAATAAATTAAATTGTGTAAATTTGAAGTGTTTTGAAGATTTTTGAAAATGACTAAACATTATTGAACATTATGAAAATGCAGTGATTTGCTATTGTAACTGTACATGCAGTGTCCCACCATGAACAGTTCATGGTGGGGAGGGTCGGGTCAGAGGTGTTTGGTTAGTGACTACATAACAAATTAATCTGCATCATAAAAATTAGAACATTTGACCTTTTCCCCCTAATTTGAACAAAAGTTTGATTGAAATTATTCATGATTGCCCGCAACCATGAAAATCTAAAGTAGCCTATTGTTGTACTACAAGACTTGTTTTTTCATTCCTTACAAAAATGCGAATTGTAGTATCAAACACAATGGCAAATATATAAGTTCTGGATTCCATCAGGTATTGAGTGAAAATTAAGGACACAACCCAAAATAAAATCTCAAAAGATTCTGTAAAAGATATAAACCATATAACAATACAAATCTCTTCAAAACATTTAGCCATTCTTTTACATGTAACTATTTTCTTTTACACTACAGGGTGTATCAAAAAAATAGGACTCTCTTTCAGCATGGATTTAATCCTTATTAAAACTACTGAACCATGACCAATTTGATTTCATTGTAAAGTACAACTAATTAAGTTAGAATCCTGAAAAGATGAGAAAAATCCATCATCACTTAAGGAAAGTGTGACCAACTTGGCAAGTCGACCTATTTTGTAGTATGTACAATGGTAAATCACACAGTACACACACATGGAGTAATATGATAGTTGATGATTACAAATTTAAATAGTCTAAAATGGAAATTATTTGTATTCTTATCATGCTAAATTATTCATATTCTTATCATGCTTATGGCAGAAATTGAAGTTGACTTACAAGTCCAATTTCTAAGTCTAAATGTCCTCTGCCAATGATTGGTATACACACACTATTGACAAGATTGGTGCTTTCCTACCACAACATTCCTACACGCTGAGGCTTTTTCATGAGAACACTGAGCAACATGGAACATTGCACCGAAATATTCATGCATCCAATTTGGGTATTATGTAGCTATTAATGATTTGTGCCAGAATTAAGAGGAATACCAAACTAATCTTTGCTATTGTTATTGATAGATGATTTACAATATTTATTAATGCAAAGTATTGAAATGTAAACCATGTCACTTTCTTGTTTGAATGTGTAAATCCCATTGTATAGACTAGTAAATGACATGGTTTACGCAAATTATGCTAGTGGTCTTATTTTTCATTGGATTTATGTCAGATTTTCAGAAAATTATCATTATTAATTTTGTGCCTTGCACTGAAAGTGAATTGGTTATGGTCCAGTGGTTTTAAACAAGTAAATGCCATAAAACAGAAACTTTTTTTTATTATTGATACACCCTGTACAGATACCTGGGATTGCAAAAGTGGATTTTGTTTCCCCCATGAGACGACGAAAAAAAGAAACCCTGTTGTACGGGCCTGACCAACCCTGGTGAAAACAATTTTCACGTGCAAATGAATGCTGATCCAAAATATTTTTTTGATTTTCAAAACAGATTTTTGAACATTTTGACAGATTTTGTGTGATTTTTATGGTCATTTTCAAGGGGAAAATAAGAAGAAAAAGCCTGACGGGCAGACCACCCGACCTGAGAGGTCCGTTTGCCCGTAAAACAGGGTTTATTTTTTCGGCGCCTGATGCATAATTGTTTGTTCTTTTTGCTCACTAAAAATACAATTTGCAACAAATAAAAAGCGCACACATAAAGGCCAATGCATGGATTCTTTAATTGGCAGAGTGGCGCAAATTAAAGCATATGAAAATGGCCACTTTTACAATCGGTAAAACTCCACACATTACTATGCAAAAATAGAAGAAAAGTCCCAATTTTATTAGCTGTCATAACCATAAATCAGCTCATTCTTGGGGTTTTTTTCAGCTAAAGCTACGAACAAATAATATGTTAAAATATTCCTTAAATTGGTAACTTTATTAAGCTCTGTTGATGGTTATTCACAGAGAATACAATCAAAATCGATTTATGAGTCCAGGAAAGTCTTTTCGGATAAGTCAAATTTCATTATAAGAGGGAAACAAATATGGGTAAAAATATTGCTTTAACCCTTTGAACCCTGACCTTGCCAGGCAATGTGTACCGCTGACCCTGGCCATTCCGGGGGTAACGCACAAAATATTGATTTTTGCAGGAAATGGATAAAACAATACTAAACTTGTTCCGAATCATCTGTAATATTATACAATCATATAAAAACAATAACAGTTTACTTGGATTGTGCTTTCAGGACAAAAATAAATAAAATTGGCGATATTTTGGACCCCAAAACCCACCCGTACACCAATACTGATACTGATACTGATACATTACCACAAATACATGAAAAGCTTATGACTTCCATCAATTACCATTCAATGCCCGGGTCTCAAAATCATCTGAAATGCCAGAACTATCATCTAAACAAATCCTAAGCAGTATCACTATCGTCCATCATGTCCAAAACACGCCACATTTCAATATAATTTTGATGCGAAAAAACACGAAAAAACAGCAAGCAAAATGCGCTGATAGAATCACTCGTCAATTGAAAACAACAAGCCTCTGAACTTTGACCCGGCAATTTTTAGATGCGCAGTAGTCTTATCTATGTAATCAAACCACTTTGGACATCCTACACTGAGCCTATAGTCCGTCTCATATGGTTGATTGCATACATACCTGTAAGCCGTTACACCGTCTCACCGGGTATACGGTACACATATGCGTAAGCCGGTCTAGCGGCTCGTCGGGTTCAAAGGGTTAAACACCCTTGGCTGTCTGTGCCCCTATTGCTAGATAAACTAATATAGTAAATACCAATTCAGACTTTTATTTATAGCTCATGTTGATACCCCGTTTGCTAACATAGATAATAATGGTTTAGGTAACAGTTGTATCAGATTTCAATGTTTAATAGTAAATGGGGTATTATCATAATGTAGCAAGCAAAATGTCTAAACAGTGCATAAAACAACAATTATAAATTGTATCATTAATAAAGCATGATCTGTTTTACAGTTACAGTTATAGCCCCTAAAAAGAGGATACTTTCTTTTTGCATGGAGTTGACATTCATCCAGCTGGATAATTAAGTAAATATTTTGAGTTAGTAATCTACAATTTAAAATATATTTTTATTAAAAATCATAATCAAATTAAAAGAGCATTAGTAATCAATATTAAATATAAAATTCTCTACATTCTATGAATAGACTTGATATCTTGCCACTGAAATGTTATCATAACGCAAATACAAAAAACCAACCCTGTTTTACGGGCCTGATCAACCCATTTTTTCACATTTTTGAAAATAATTTTATACAAAATTTTGCATAATTTGTGTGTGTTTTTGTTTGTTTACAGTTGATATTTATTTATTTTTACATTTTTTTTAAATTGCTGGAAATTACCCAACATTTCCCAAAATGTTTGAAAAAAATAAAATAAACAAAAACATACAAAAAACCACCCGACCGACAGACCCTACCTGAGAGGTCTGTTTGCCCGTAGAACAGGGGGTGTTTGATTTGTTGTCGCGTAAGGCATAAGAGTGGAAGGAAAGCATGCCTGAAGCGTTGAGCATACTCCACTACGCTCGAACTCTTTGCACTCTCATACATGCGTAGTAGCTCCACCACAACAAAATGATGCAGTCTGATTGGTAAACGATGGTCAACGCTTGCGCTCATAGTTGGAGCGTTGTGGAGTATGCTGAGCCCTTAAGGATTGCGATAGTATTACAATTTACTATAAAAAAATAAACATTATTTTTGTTAACACATGGCATAGATATAATACAACATATTCCTGTAAAATCACCTATATTTCACTACTATAATACACATAAATCACAGTCATTTTGAACGAAACAACTATGTGCTTTTAATTTGTTTGTTTTATTGCAGACATTGAGGGTTCTCAATCACCTACTGACTGGTCCCTAAATTGTCAGAAAGCCCATATTTTGACTGGTCCCTAAATTGTCAGAAAGCCCATATTTTTAAGAGAATGTTAACACCTATCTTTCTGGAAGATATAAACCAACACAAGGCAAGTAAAATATATATACTCAACTAAGGCCAAACAAAGACGAAAGTCTGTCTCAGAAACATTTTGCAAATAAGCTAAGTGCTGTGTGATTTTTTTTTCTTATTTTTTTCTTATTTTTTTTTAGAAAATAGGCTATGATGTATGCGATTTTTTTTCTTCTTCTAATCCAAGCTTCAGAGAACTTTTTAAAAACTTTTCCTATAAAAAAAATATAAAAAAATAGACCTACGCGCAGTAGCTCATTTCACATACCAATGCGTAGCTCATTTCACATACCAATGCGGGCGGGCTTCTGAGACAGACTATCTTCTTTGTATGGCCTAACTTTACGCTCATAAAAGAACACATTTTAAAAATTGAACAAGATGTAGGCAGTATCATACTGACTATCCAATATCCATCATTGTTCATTAACAGTTCATTCTATTCACGGTCTAGTAGGAGATAATGGCACAACCCACCATCTATCTTTCAAATATCTTATCACAAATGGTGACATTATTTAATGTTTGTATGCAGAGAATATCTGAACACGGTTATTGTGTGGTGAATTGATTTAATAAATTAGTTAATTGTGTGTTCGTAATATGTGTTTGTGTGTCCCTAATATCTATCAGCTTTAGGATTTATTTTTTGGGAGTATGAGCGAGTCAAAAAAAAATTATAGTGCAAAGTACCCATCTTGTTTTCAAAACCAAGTTGAAGTTTGGAACTTAATAAACCTCGAAAGAATTACATAATAATAATTAATTTATAATGCGCCATCTATCTAGATAACCTATTCCGAGGCGCAAGCATTAAAACAAATATAAACAAACAATTATATCATAAAAACAGTTACATTATCATAAGCAATCTTATACAGATGAGTACATACATTGTCAAGAAAGACCCTGGCAAGCCTCTTCACCAACTACCGCAGCCCAATGCATTACCAAATCACTATTTCCCATATGCTGGTTCCCTGCACCCTGGATCCCCGGGCCAACTTATCCATAGGTGCAGGTACAGGGTTCGCATTTGCCGGCCGTAACAGTAAGTTCAACATATTACATTGTTGCTCTGTTATGGCATAAGGTAAATAACGATCGACACACTGTAGCTGAGACACCGCATCGAACGCTGAATGCATTGTCACGCTGCCATAGCTACGGCGTGGTGCCACCGCGCTATGACATGCATGTGAAGTCTAGCGCTTTGGTGAGCGCAGATACACGTGTAACTTGTGCCAATCAGCAAATTGGTTATCATTCTAAGCATGAAGCTGGATTGATCGAATTTATTTGTGGATCTTTTTTTCGTCAATCATGAGTATGCGTGACTTTTATGCCAGCAAATCAGCTTTGAGTAGAAAAATATGTGCGTACCTGCATCTATGGATAAGTTGTATGGAGCCCATTGATGCAGGGAACCAGCATATATTTCCCAGAGCAAGCTATTAGGTCATTCTAGTGATGGGCCGTTCCATATCGGGAGCTCTGGATCTGCCAGATATTGGACCAGATCAGATCTGATCAAAAATTCCCTCACTCCAATGAACCGATCTAACATTTCAGACTACACAATATATTCCGGCCTGAACAATGTCAGAAACAATGAAATAAATAAATACTGAATGAAGTACATGAGGCAGTGGTTACGAAAACTGCAGGATATAAACTTATAGTATACAAATCATTTTTGTATCATAGTCTCAATTTAATATCCCAAAAGTAAGTTACAGCCTTTTGGTGCTCAAGCCTTGATATACCGAGTGGTTCAAAAACAAGTTGACCCAAGTTCAAGGTAATCTCTCAACCACATTTATAGTTTCCGATAATTTGTGTTTACTTAGTCTTGATCAGCAGTAAGTTTTTAAATTATCTTCAACAAATAGTACATTTAGCTTGGTTAGTTCTTCAGATATGATTCATAACAAAAAACATGCACAAAACTGACTTGTCCACAGGAGCAGTACATTGTGAACAATTGTGTGTATTTACAATACAGCTCCTACGGACAATTCCGTTATGTGCATTCCATCTATACTAAAAGGACGCTCCCGTGGACAAGATAGTTTTGTGCATGCTTTCTGTAATTAATCATATCTGAAAAACCAAACAAGCTAAAAATACCATTTTTTTTAGGATAATTTTAAAATATACTGCTGATCAAGACTAAGTAGAAACAAATTCTCTGAAATTATTAATGTGGTTGAAAAGTTGCCTAATTGAACTTGGGTCAACTTTTTTTTGAACCACCTGGTACAGTGCATATCGCAGTCATCTCTCATACTGAGTCATAAGATATCGGAATTATTATCAGATTGGCCGATGTGTTAAATTATGGATCGAGGATTGGCAATTACTGATCTAGGGTGGATTGGCCCATCACTAGGTATTTTGCCATGTTAAGGCAAAAGTAGTATCTCCTGTTTTCATTAATGACAATGTTTCGCAATGTATCAAACTAGATAACGGATACACTTTTCAGTTCAGTTTATTTTACACAAATGAGATACATACAATGACAATACAATTAATATACTATGGTAGGTTGACCAAATCAGAGCAGAGCTTTTATCAGTAATGTTGCCTGTAAAAATGAAGTTGATCGCATTCCCCATTTATCTTTGGTGAACCCTTTACATGTATGTACTGTGGTACCCACTTAAAGTGGTTTTCCACAGGGTGTAGTAGGTGATTCTCAGTTGACATTGCACACACATTATGTTTTCACATCTGAATTTTGCAATAAATTCATATTGTTATTGAAATTTGGAACATAATCTGCAATTTCCGACTGTAAACAAAACATGGTGCATTGCATTCCAATCACTAAATAAATCGCGGGTTTCCTAATTTGAATGAGGGAAATACTTTGGGCGACAAAAGTCATGTTTCTAGATTTTATTTCTATAATTGCACCCAACATTCCTAGTAAACACTGGCAATTTCAAACTATGTGGTAACAGATCCCATTTGAAAGAAGCATATCCACTTACCAATACGACATTTGCTTGCAAGTGTGACATGTGGCAGCTACTTAACATATTCATTATAAAAATACTTCTTCTGACTCTACAACATAACCTTTGACCTTATCTTCATTTGCATTGGTATCCTTAGTAGTTGCTGTGCCTTCCTCTTTGTTCCATCCATCAAACTCGCTGATAGACGGTCTCTTACTGGCCCCGGACTGTTTCGCCGTAACCCGTTGTTGTTTTTCAGCTTTAAGCTTTTGAGAAGATTTGTTGCTATGGTGAGAATCCGTACTACTAAGAGAATCTCTGTTGCTAAGAGAATCTCTGCTGTTAAGAGAATCCCTGATGCTAGGAGTATCCCTGATGCTAGGAGAATCACGTTTACTACTGGACTTTGATGGGCTGCCTGCAATTTGTTTTACAGAAGAACCCTTGTTTCCATGTGGCGGTCTGCTGGCAGGGGCCTGTAATAAATAGATTTGGTCAATTGTGTGTGTGCATTACAAATTGATATTTATTAATGAGGCTTAGTACCTGACGACATCATGTGCAACAGCTTTCAGAGGTATACACAGGGTGAATACAAAGAAGATTTCTTGTGTAGTCCAGCATGTTTAGCACCATACGGTGCCAACAGGAATTTCCCCCAAAACAAACAGTGCAAAACATGTGTTAAAGTTAACGGCTGGCGATCGTCTTACTTCCACCTACATAATACATGGTACAGATAAGCATATTGGCCACAGGTATGAAAAGAAGTTGAATCTCAAATAAAATGTCTTATGTAAAAAATAAAGGGTTTTTAAGAAAACAAGAGAGGACTGAATTGAAGTCATATCAATTGTACTACGTGCAGCTTGATTTTCTTAAAGACCCTCGTTTAACAACATTATAAGCTTTTCATTGCATGGGAACCAGTCCACACTGGTGACAGAAATCAGTGGTCATGTGATGAAAGTGAAGCATGCTGGTGTTAATCAAGAAATCTTCTTTGAGGTGAATATTATAGAACACTGTTTTACAGGCAGATAATCTCTTGAAAGTTGGTGGATTAGTCAGCTTCTTATAATATAAGGTGAAGGTTTCATATAAAAAAACAATGGATGACTTCCATAGATTTGGGTTTTACTGCCAATTTTTATTTCAAATAAAAAATGAAATTCTTCAACATTTTTTTAAATTTTAGTGAAATCTTTAGGACATTTTTGAAACTGTTGATGATTTTTTTTTTTATTTTTTTTTTTTAAATTTTTTAAATTCACAAAATTGGGAAGAAACCCCCCCCCCAACCTACCTTCCTACCTGAGAGGTTCATTTTCCCATAGAACATAGAACAGATTTTATTTTTCATCGCCGAAACCAAGTTTAACGCTTTGGCATAATGAATGAAAGCTTTGCTTTCAAGCGTGATGATGGCATTACTTACCGATTAGAGTGAGTTTTGTGAAGCAGCAAGTGAGCAGTATGCATTTGTCACTGGTGAGATAAAGCATATATAGATGCGGCAAAATTTAACAGCAACTCAAAAAGGCTTATAGTGAAACAGAAATGAGAGATTTGTGTATGAGAAATAAGCGGGTATACTTGTAGGACTGTATGCACAAAGTAAATTGCACCGGGTCTGGATTATGGAAAAGCATCCAAAATTTAGATTAAAATGGCAGGTATTCCTGCGAAATGGACCCTTGAAGTTTATCTTCCTTCCTGCTTGTATTCAAAAGAAAAACCAAACGGGCAATCTGCTTTTATATAGTTAATATTAAATCCCAAATTAGATACAAACTTTGTAAATACCACATGCTATAACACCGCTGAACGAAGTGTGGGAATACACACAAAAAAGGTATTTTTGTGCAGGACTACCCTCTATTGAACCGGATTAACCCCGGGTCCAGTTATTTTGTGCATACAGACCGTAACCTTTAGCCCCAATTACCCACAAAAGCTATACTCTTATTCACTTCCATGTGATAGTGATATCACTGCATAATTCACTATACTCTGTTTGGCCATCTCGAGACAGTGACATAACCGCGTATTCTACTAATTGCATCACATAACGCGCGCGCATACTCGCGGCGCTGGCGTACAAACACGAGCGTTGAAAGGCGGAAGATACACACGCGTGCGTAAAAGCTGCGCCTGTTCAGTTACGTCACTGTCTCGAGATGGCCAAACAGAGTATAGTTGCAGTACTAAAACACAGGCACCTAACTCGAAGCACTGGCATATACCCACATCACTCTGAGACGAATATACCAGGTTATCAGCATACACTGTCCAGAGGAAGTGAAACCAACTATAGCTTGACCTTTTCGTGAAACCAACTATAGCTTGACCTTTTCATGAACCATCCTTTGAAACTCTATCTTCTGTGTCCTATTGCATAAAACTTAAGATTCATCTGAAGAAGAAATACTCTTCCTAAGTTTTCAACTCTTCTTAAAAAAATTGTTTAAGAATTTGTGAGTTAATCTGCATGATATAAACTTTAGAACTTGGCCCTTCTTCCTAAAGCTCATCTTTGAAAGAATTTGTAAATATTCTTCTTAATCAGGTTTAAGAAGAATTAAGAATAACTCTTCCTAAGTTCACTTAAGATTAATCTTATCTTTATGCAATAGGGCCCTGGTCTTTTAGAAAAGATTATGCACTCTCAAAATGATAGCTTTACTCTTGTGCACCTTATGTGAATATGAGATTAAGTGTACTTTATAGTAAGTGTCAAAATACCAAGCGCTTTCAAAATGACAGCGCGTCCTGATTGGTCAATCGTGACGCGAATGCATGCATAGTTGTTTGTGCATTTATGATTTGGACACAGCTTTGCGAACAGCAACAAAACACACTCGAGTGAAATAGCTTGAATTATGTCCATAGTATTAGGACAGTGACTTTAGGTCCCAAGCATGCATCAATTAAATGGTAGAATAAATTGTCCAATGACATCTATATGTAAAACAAGAAAAGTTTGCATTTGCATGTTTGCGTGCATTTGCATGATTAC
The DNA here is from genome assembly GCA_035610835.1 of Ophiura sarsii. Taxonomy (NCBI): domain Eukaryota; kingdom Metazoa; phylum Echinodermata; class Ophiuroidea; order Amphilepidida; family Ophiuridae; genus Ophiura; species Ophiura sarsii. The sequence goes on from CM069451.1 coordinate 49,498,503, forward strand.
GTGCATTTAAATTTTACTAATTTCGCGAGGAGCACTTACTCGCGAAAATTTCACGGTGCAAATATTTCCAATTTACCTTGAGCAGAGCATTGCAAAGTTACACAATGTCATTCCAAAGTTTACATTCACAAAATTTTCATGCCATGAATTAGACCAGTATTGCCGATTCGTGAAATTTTAAAATCACAAAGTTCTGGTTATATAGTGTATGATGCACTTTATTCGGCCAAATTTAAAAACATGCCTGGGACCCAAAGTACACTAATGCGAGAAAAAAATGACCATGTACCGCAAAATAAACAAATCGCAAAATGTTACATAGTGTGTGATGAAGCATTATTACCACATGTGATAAAACCAGGCAAGTATGGCAATTTACCTTTCCCGAATATCCTTTTTACTTAAATTAATATTTTAAAACAACCCATAAGTCAATGCATAGACATGATGATGAAGTAACGATGCAAATGTGTTCACCTTTTCATTATTGCTACTGGTGTGTACGCATGTTAGAACAAAAACAATAGTGCACATTAAGATTTCACAAATATTCCCACCAGTAAAGTTGCGAGAATCCAAGTTGATTCTCAGTCTAAACACATTCTTTGAATGGAGAAGAATCCATAGATTCTCGCAAAATCCTTTTGCAAGAATTTTAATGGATTGTCGCAACCTTTGACGAACTTCTGACCCTGCTTTACTCATAGGTAACACCAATGAACAAAAGAATGAAAAGCATTGTGGGATATGTTAAAATAAGAATTTCATCCCATACTTACACTTTTTTCTGCTGAAGTAGTATTCTTGCCAGATACAACCATGTTAATATTTGTAACCCACTCTTTCATTTCCTCGGGTGTATATGCCTAATACATGATATATACAAAACAGCAAACGGGATACGGTTTGGGTTATATTGGAGGTAAGGCAAATAAAAATATGTTGTCATAATGCAGTGTTAAAAAAGTGATTTATGGGTTGGATTTACAATTCCTGTAATCAAGATCAGTTTGAGCGTAGTACCAATAGAGAGTTAACAAATCACACAACAATTGTATCTTAACACAGAAAATATTTGATCTTAGTAGGCCACACAAAAACCTTATTCTACAGGCCCAACCGACACATTTTTGTGCTAATTTTCATCAAAAATACCCACAATTTAAGACAATTTGGAGAAGAAAAAAAAGGAAAAAAAATTGAAAATCTTTGAATTTCGAAAATTGCTGAATTAATTTAGATAATGCCTTTTTGCTTGTAGAACAGGGATTTTTCCGTAGCCTTATGTAACTGAAATTTCCCAACATTTGGAGAATTCCCCCACCCCCCCCTAAAAAAAAAACACTGCCCGACACTATCTGACTATCTGAGAGGTCCTGTTTGCATGTAGATTTTTTTGTGTGGCCTTATGTAATTTTGTATTTCTAGATTAGCTCTCCATATGCTTTCCTTTATTTTTGTACCACTAAAATAGAATGAAAAAAGGTTTGGGGTAGACATTATTTAAGATTAGGGCAACATTACCCCTTGCAATTTCATAGGTCAAGCCTACTACGTCATTTGCATCACATCTGTGAGTTTGACCGTTTTTGGATTTGCAGATGATGTCCCTAAATTTAACGCAATGTCCACCTCTTTAAACAGGTGTGAATTGAACATTATGATAATCTTCATATCACAGCTCAAGTGCTAAGACATACATACACTAACTAATGACATTTAGATCAAGAAAAAAGGATCTATCTCATATACCTGGTTATCATAAGTATGTGGAGTCACTTTAACCATACGCAATGAGCCCAATTTTAGGCTCTTTTTGGTTCGAAAGGGGAGGGTAAAAAGGTCCACCCAGGTCAAATGGTAAATGCTTCATTTTTTCACACAAAGTTACTAATAAGTGTGTTTTTCTGTCCATGTTTCAAAATTTCAAAATTTCAACTTGGTTTTAAAAACAAGATGGCTTCTTTTCACTATTGAAGTTTTTGACTCGCCCTGTACTGTGATGTCACTGTACAGGGGTGAATGAATGGAATGAAGTACATAAATTGTATAATTCCTCTTCGTTTTTGTACAACATGTACTAAGACTAGTATGTGTATTTATTTTTTTGTTACATAAGGGCAAAAATAGAAGAGAAATGCACTTTCTGATGCAAGAATGTAGGAAGAAATTAAAAGTTACCTGTACGTAAAATGTCCTTGTTCCCGTCGTCACTTCAAAAAGGTTGTCTCTTTGTACAGATAAGCTACATTGTAAGAAAAACAAACAGATCCACTACAATTAAGGACTGAATACAATATATCAAATTACTGCAAGGGTTTGTTCCATTTTGTCTAGGCAAATGTCATTCTTCCTTTTTCTTGCAATTATTGTGAAGAATATAGGATATAGTTTTCGATGATATTGTTCTTCTGTCAGAGAGTTGACTCCATCTTGCCTTTGCTTGCTACGTGTAGGCCTACTACGTGGAGCACCGTAAGCTTTTCTTAAATTTCAATTTAGTTTTTTAAGTTGACAATGAAATATGTACGAGGTGTAATAAAACAAATACAACATGGGGAAGTAGTGCAAACGCCTAGTGGTCCCTTGGTGTTGGATGATTGGAACTACCTCCTTTACTCTCTGCAAAATTGTAATATATTACCTAGACACTCAATCATACTCACGGAATGTCAGACACTTTGCAGACGGCGACATCTTTCTTGGGTATTGTACGTAACGGTATCTTTTCCTGTGAACAAAAAGGGTAGAAATTGAAATATGCTGCATGGCTAACATTAATACACACTAATCTGTCACGTTTTTACTGTATTTTGGGGCTCTAGCTGTAGAACCACAACTGAATTCATGAAGGACATTCAATTTAATGCAGTTCTTGCATGAATTATACATAGTACATACGTTGCTGTCATTCTGTGGTATACAATACTTCTGAGGGTTTACCATCTTCAACATGGCTCCCCTTTTATGGCTATGTATTTAGCTTTTTTTTCGTGGTCAAATTTAAAGGAAGTTGTTGTCTAAATCCCTCACAATACTTATAGTAAAACATAATTTTCTTTTGAAAAACTGCGGCGTGCGAATTGCCATTTCTGTATGAAAACCGTGCAAAAAGACGGACAAACTGAATGCGAAGAAAAAAGAACTTTACTCGCCAAAACAGAGAGTAATCCCAAACTGATCAATCAAGTCAATATATAATATAATTGACTGGGACAATGTTAAAAAACTTGATAAGGAATGTGACAGAGGTCATCAATATATCAGAGAATCCATTTGGATCTGGAAGAGGGGGGACAGCAGTCATGAACAAAGGTGAGGGGGCCTATTTCCTACATGTAAGTCACATCTATGACTCTTTCCTCGTCAACAACGCCACCTAGAGGCGGGAACGGGAATCAGATGAGGAATTGACCATCATACTGAGGATGTGCTTCGACCAGGAAGCACAGAACTTTCAAGGCCAGTCAGTTTTTTTAAGTTTGGTTTTGGATAACAAATCCTTTCTAACATACACAAATCAAGAGATTGATAAAAGACTTATATACAAATGTAGGCCAAATGGGGCTTGGTTCAAATAAACGCTATCTCTCACTATCCTCATTACTGACGTTTGATTTGTTGTTAGAGTTTTGACATAATAGATTTAGAAAATGACTTACATTGTCTGTTTTGAAATATGATAAACCACTATCGTCCAGGATAAAAAATCTTCTTTTCCAATTTTTCCTCTGAAAATATCAACCACAACATTTAACATTAATGTACAGATTAAGCACAAACCTTTGGGAAAAGAATGTTATGGTTAAATGATAGGTTATTAGGTTGTATCCCTGATGCAGTCCCCCTCGGCAGCCTTATTCTGCAATGTCTGCTTTAACCACCTGAATGGAATAAGCTTAATTAAAGCTTAACACTTTGCAGGCGTCTGTCATATTGAATTCATGGGGTCACTTTTCGTATAGCGAAAAACATCCAAATCGATGCTGTGTACTGGTATAGGACGTATCTCAACCAACTGTGTGTCTACTGAGCTAACTTGAGCTGTGTATAACGTATTTATGCCATACACGTGTCCACACAAAGCTAAAGTAATTCGCTTTCTTAAAATCTATGTTTTATATTTTTAGAAAAATATATGCCCGCGTCATTTAATATTTTACTTTTGCCATCCTATTATTTCACGATTCCCCCACAGTAAAGAAGAACAACATTATTGTCAAATTCACCAAGTGCACACGTTTTTACGGGGCATGTATTCATTTTGCTGTATCTCTGGAAATAAATAAGGTACACATCTCATACAAACGCCATATCGTACACTTGGTGTTTGAAACGTGTCCATGTTAAATACATTTTGATTGGTTGAGAAAAGCCCACGTCATTTGTACTTTTCCGAATTGACGAATTACGGAATCGGTACTAAAATCTTACGGTCGAGCGTAACCCCATTGAATATACATACAAACACGGAAAGCGAGCCGTGAGTTCATTACTCATCGTTCTATTGATAAAAATTCACTATTTTCATCTATTTTTGAACAGTATGACTTAACATAAAGTTTATTAACAATATAAAGATACTATCTGTCAAATATCAGTTGTCAGAGAGTGATGGAAAGGGAGTTAAATGGAGATATTATCAGGGAATTTCATGACTTTGGAAAAATAAAAATCTTACGTGTAGAAATCTACGTGAAGCTAATCGATATCCCCACAGACGGCCCGTAATAATTTGTTTACACAATGGCAAATAGGAAATAGCTAGTGATTTGCGTATATTTAATAGGCTCTGTTAGGTGTGCTTTTTCAGCCAAACAAATCCATATGAGACGACAGTTCCAAAATTTCACAAAATGTTTCAAAAATATAAACATTATTGAATTTCACTACCATATTTGGAATCACCTTATAAAATACATTCAAATACGTGGAAACATGTCTTGTATTGGTTCAGTAATTCTTGAGATAGACCTTGAAAGTTGGGAATGGTTTCTGTAAAATCTGTTTTGTATATGGTAAAACTAATAGCTGTGTGGAAAGTGTTTAAAATACACAACTGTAATACATCACACAGCTTGCAAGGTGTGCAAAGTGCTGCAAAGTGATGTCATGGGGGAAAGAAGCAGATAATGTGCCTTGTTCTTATTATAGGCTACATGAAAACTGTCATTTTAAATGTGGAGAAAAAAACCTTTTTTTATCTCTATGTCAATGCACTGAACAGTTTCCATGTTTATATCGCCATAAATCTTTAACAGTTTCATCGTGGTCCATGAAAATATGAATCCACTATCGCACACTTCACATCATAAAAGAGTCATTATACATTTTTCACTGTAAAATAGTATTTCTATGCATTTTCTATTAACGGAGTATGTTCCAATCACTTTGGGAATTTTTTTTCACATCAACATATTTTGATATCAAAAGAAAACCCATATTTTGTTCATTATTTCTGTAAAATCTCAGGCGCAAGATATGTTCCATTTAGACGTTATAGGCCAAAATGCAGTGAATTACCACCAAAGGTGATTAACCACCCGGCTGGTTTGTGTACTACTCAATAGGCAAATTGCATGTCACCTTGTGCTTCTAAAATAAGAACCATATGACTTATGCAACTCAAACTTTGGAATATGACTATTTTACGGATGACCCTTAGAATAGAAAATATCAAGTTAACAGAACACCAATTTTTAAACAATGTTTCTTGGTACATCATAAAACATAGTGAATTTGTATGCATCTTTCCCCAAATCAGCAAATCGTCTTGCTGATTTGCACATTTTGGACCTGGATAACAACATTTCAGTATATGCTATCTGTGCATACTGTTCACATCGACATCGTATTTATATACAGTTACCTTTTTCTAAAGCTGCCATCCCCACTAAAAATGAATAATTACTTTGAACAAGAGCCCAGATGCTAAATCTTAAACCTTCATTCTTATATGGCCTTACATGTGGATTGGTTGAGAACAATGGGAATGCTATTACACTTACCACGCCTCCTTGCTTCACACAATAACCCGCCTTGATAACATTCTTCGGCATAAACGGTCCAGTGATACGACCTAGCGGTGGTACTGGAGAGGGCGACCTCGTAGGTGACCGTGGTAATGATCTACTACGACTGTCATCCTCGCTATCGCTATCCACTGGCGTCTATGGAGAAATTAAGATAAATGGAAATATGTTCAGCTATTTTTGAAATATTCGATGAACTCAAACTAATTTGCGTTTGTTGTGAAATAATCATTACTATAAATACCTATTCATACAATCAGGAATTGCGAAGAAACATAAGTAGAATTTCCATTGGAACATTCTAATGGAAAAATATCCTTCATAAGGTGTTTTTGGTATACTCTATTTCCCTTCCTCTGGCTTAACTTCACAGGCGCAATATATGATATGCACACGTATGTATCTTCTGTCTTTCCACACGCTTGTGTTTACGCCAGCATCTTATGCGCGCAAGTTTATTTACTGCAATCAGTCCCAGAGGGGCCAATAAGGTATAATGTTGTAATCATCCGTGTGAAAGAAAACACGGATTAAGGGTGCTTTTTTCAACCACAACGCAGGCCCGCGCAGGCCAGTGCTAAGGGTATCAAAATCCTCATTTTCAGAAAATAAGGGTGTCTTTTTCAACCTGAATCCATGGTAAGGGTTGCTTGGGGCCATTGGGCCGGTAGTCACATGTCATCATTGTAAAAATAGCCCAAAATGGTTAAGAAAAATTTACAACAAATCTGAATCGTACAATTACTTCATACGTTCATTTCAGTCTAAACTCCAACTTGAGGACCTATATATTGAGCTATAATCCGGAAGGGTCACTTTTTCCTTCTTTGAGAATCCGTGTTATTGGGTAGTTTTTGAGACTGGATTCAAGTCCACGGATGATTACAGCTTTTATACATGAGTCCCCCCCCCCCTGGGCAATCAGTGAATGATGCAGTGAATTCACTGTCTCATGTAAGTGAAATAGATTATTGTCTATGTCTTCCTTCTACAGATCAGGATTAACAGTAAGACGTGCTGCAGATTTGGGATAAGGAACATCAAGCAGAGATAATGTCAACCAGACCTACACAAGGGCTGTAGGGGAAATTGTAGAAAGTACCGTGAACAAAATGCACACATAGTTGCTAAAAACAAAATGCACACATATCCATCCATTATGACTTATGAGGCTATAAATATAGCACATCAAGATGCTCAAGTTATTGCATGTAGACTTACACATGTTGGTCAACTTTCATTGTGTGCAAAACATGCATCCATTTGCCAGTACTTACCAAGTTGTGAACTTTTTGGAAAGGGTCACAGGGATTCTACAATTGTGGGATAAGAGTTTTTTAGGATGAATTATGATAATTAGCTCAGATTGTCTGTTATAAAACGCCATCTATCAGTGTGCTCCCCAACGACTTACTGTTACGTCAAGTTCAGGTGAGCGGTCATTCGTCAACAGCCTTCCAAAAATATGCAAGGATTTTGTATAGACATCAAGTCCGTCCAAAACGACGCTGTGGTGGTGCATATTCAATGAAAAGTGACAATTTGAATTTACATAAAACAAATCATATTGCAGCCTGCAGGCTTGTATTAACTTTTATTATAATTTTTGAAACCTCACAACTTTACAGGACTTTTTCCAGCAATTCTGTGTAAACTTCAATCAAGTGTATACCTAAGCAGATGACAAAAGTCACTGACATTCCAACTACAGCACCATCTATCAGTATCATCCCTAACAAGTTAAAGGTGGCTTCCTATTGGCAAGCTGAGTATAAGCCCCCTGGGAGTCACTTGTTAGAGTGGGGCAAAACTCCAGTTTTGGGTTCAACTGCCCAGTCAGAGAGTAAAGGGTGTAAATTGACACAATTTTCATTGTTCATATATAAGTCTTCGGGGGGGGGGGGGGGGGGGGGGGGGGTCTACCCTTATCACCCCCCCCCCCCCCCCCCCCCCCCCACCTTTCCCATCTGGTGTTAGGTGTATTATGCCATTATGTTTTCATTTTGAAGCAGACAACATTTTCATTTTTTGGATTCATCTCAGGCATGCCACGCAGCAAGGAGAATTGAAAAAAATTACATCATTAATCTATCAATTTCATTGTGTTACCATACATTTAAGATGGAAATGTAATCAATCCTCAAAATTCTCTTAAAATTATTTAATTCATGCAATCCCCTCTGAAATCAAAATCTCAAATTTACACATTTTTAGTTTGTTATTATTTTGTTGCCATAGGTCAGATTTTTAAAAAAGGGATAAGATGGTGACCCTTGATAAAGATTATACTTGGTGAATCATACCCTGTAACAGGTATTTCTCTCATGGGAGAGATTGTCCTGGAATGACACACAAATGAAAGCTGTGATTGAGTAATATACCATGTAAATAATGGTCTGTATTCACTGGGAGGTACTGTATACATACATAATGTGCCACTGATATGGGAGACATTTTTACCCATTTTATGATGATAGGTCCAGGTTTTTTATGGTATGTTCATATTCTTTTGGCCAAATTAACTCTATCAATGGGACATTTTAAAAGTTTTTAGGCTACTGTGACAATGGGTCTATTTGAAGTTATTTTGATAAGAAAACTACATAAATAGATCAATACTTTTTAGCCAACTATGGGATTGTGACTATATTTTCAAGTCAACTATGGGATCGTGTCTATATTTTCAAGCCAAATATGGAAATGGGTCATATTTTCTTACAATTTATTACATTTTTGACCCACTGGCAGCACACCTGTACAAATATTCAGCCCCCAGCAGCATTCAAACATTTTTTTTTTATTGTAGGACTGGGTGAAACAAATTCTGATGCCAATCTTAAGAGTTGTGTTAAATTAGTTAAGCCTTGTCAAGAATAAGGCCTCACCCTAAAAAGAAATAATATCAAGGAAAAAGAATTGATAAATCTATGCAAATAATCATTATTTTCCTTGATAGATTTAAACCAATTGGTAGCCATGCAACAAGGAAAGCATCTACACACACACACATGCATGGAACATATCAGCATTATCATAAACATATTGAATAGTTAGTCCTGTGATTAGAAAGTTTGAGTGCTTAGTTTTAAAAAAAATACAAGGGGGTATCAAAAAGTTCTTGACATCACCCAGAAGTGAAAGAGCTATATCGATGAAATTTTGTCAGTGTAATCAATCACTGGTCCTTAAAAACATTATGGTGCAAAAATGGTCTCATAAGTATGTTTACAGGTGGCGCTAGATGCCAAGGCCATGTAAATCAATGATGTCTTCCAACGGTGATGTGTACATGGTAAATTATTATGGTCCAATAACTGATTCTTGTAGGACGCCTTCCAGAAGAATATTAGGCTCAGATTTTTTTTTAAATTTTGTCATTTGTCACTCGTAGGTCTCAATTTATCTCTATAAATGACAAAATTTCTAAACCTCATACTCCTCTGGAAGGCTACCCACAAGGATCCGTTTTTTGGACCATTATCGTTTATGTACACAGCACCGCTGGGAGAAGTCATTGATTTAATTGGCCTTGGCATCTAGCGCCACCTGTATAAAAAGTAAACATACTTATGTGATCATTTTTGCATCATAATGTTTTTAAGGACCAGTGATTACACAGACAAAATTTCATCGATATTGCTCCTTCATTTCTGGGTGATGTCAAGAACTTTTTGATACCCCCTAGTACATCCCATAACTTTTGGGGTTTTTTTGTTGAAAAATAGACTGTTGGTAAGCCCTATTAGTAAGTCCTATATCAAATACACATCATTCCATTGAATTTCATTCCCTAACTCCTGAGATATGATCAATTCAGTAACAAGAGTGCTAGTCTCCCTTTTTATTATGAACAGTATTTTTATTTCAATCAAAAATTGCTTTTGAGATTCCAATTATGATGTATAGGATACACCAATGTATTGTTCAAAATACTAGATTTTTGTGTGGTTTTTCATGGATAATATGGATGAAAATATGTTTTTCTGATCAATTTGAACTAACTATCAACATTTAGTGGACTGTATATTATTATTGATGTCATTGATCATTTTGATGTCACTGAGTTCTCTGCACATGAAAGTAGTCGATGCTGAATCTGACATGCCTCAGTAGATAGAGTTGCCATAATTTGATAATAAAAGCTCCAAGCTTAAAAAATTATTATGACCAGTAAAGATTGCTGAATGTGATGTGATTATTACTGTTTCATGTCCAAATTTCACATGGGACACTTTTTTTTGACACACCCTGTAGAATGAGCTCATCGAAGCATGAAAAGATCCTTTCTGGGAGGAGAATTCTTCATTTAAACCACACGTCTAAAGTTTACTTCTTTTGTGCATATCAGTGATTGACAGCTAGTTATGGCCGACATAACTGAGTGACAAGTATAATGTCTGAACCAAACATAATTATCACTAGTTAATTAATTAGGTCTAATGGTCAGATTATTCATTAGGTGATAACAGGTGCCCTGAGTAGTCTACCCAATACAGATTGATTGACAGACATCATAGCGACCATCTTTAAGCATGCTTTAAGGCAATCATAGCTTCTAGCTACGGTGGGCGGTACTGGGCGGGGCCGCCCGGCACTGACAATATCCGCCCAGCACTCTAAAAAAAAAAGGTTTTTTTATATATATATTTTTTAACAATTTGTGGATAAAATCATTCAACTGCCTCATAAAACAAGAAATTATGTGGCAGGAACCCTCAAAGTGCATTAAAAAACCCTAAAAAGACATTAAGAAGGCCTCTGGATCCCATGCCATGATCCACTGCACTTCGTTCGCTACACTTTCTCCGTTTGCCGTCAGTAAATTTACCCTGCACTAAAATGGTCCTGGCTAGAACCCTGAAGGCAATATTCCAAATTGTCAGGACATTCACTAGGCCATTGAATTCACCACCAGTCTGCCGTTGAAACCAATGCCACATGTTGAGTTGCAGACTGTTCCAAGTTCAAACATCTTTATATTTCTATTGAAGTTGAGGGAAAGTGTCTTACGCTATAACCCTACTGAGAGAATCCATTCTTTTTTGTGTATCCGCATGAGATGACCACTTCACCAGAGAGGCGCTTGAAGTCACCACAGTCTGCTGTGATTACGCAATAAGATTGATGAATCGTGGATTATGAGCACAGTGTTGCCATGGTGAAGATATCTTTTGTAATAAATGACGAGTAAGGGCAAAGCTTGAGTAGTCATTCAGACCCCTTTGTCACCATAGCGAATGTTAATACACTTCTCCTTTTACGTGACCATCTTCCACATGGTCCCACAACAGCAGATCATTGCAAATGGCAGGCAGGTACATCTCTGTTCAGGATTGGCTTCTGTGTCTAAATCTAAATGGCTTGTCTCATATGCACAAATGATCCTCGACGCTAGCAACTTCTTGAACATTGTCCAAGCTTATCTTGTGCCAATGTTTCTTTGTGTGTTCTGTGACATTACACTTACAGTCACAAGAGTGGGGTCTCCGGGTTGTCACAAGAGTGGGGATTTACAGGTTTGTATGTCCTTGAACCTGGCATGTCAAAGTCTGAGATGTCATGTAACTGTCTTATGACATGGGGAGGCATACACTATAACTCTGCTGAAGAAGAAGTTGGTAGGACACCACAACCAAGGTTCTTACTTGACAATAATGTATCCAAAAGGTATCTATACTTCAATGATCAACACGATGACCTACAATATCAACCCATAGATTCTATGGTTGTACTTCGTTTTCAGTTCTAAGTATATTTTGTCCTGAAGAAGAAACGTATAGTTTCGATAGCTTGAAGATATACCGTTTCCAATCTATTCAACAACAATATCAACCCACATATGTATGCAATAATCTAATGTTTGATCTGAACATCTGGCAGCACAGCAATATCATCTGCAAAATGCTCACTGTTTTGAATATAACAAGGCAAAGAGTTCTTAGTCAAAGCAAGCACAGAATTTTATTTGTACAACTTTTATGAACAAGACTCAATAGAACACAAAGCTTCAAAGATAGAATTCTACACAAATATCTAACAAGACATATTATGCATGCATCAAAACTTGCTTTCAAACATAACAAACGCCAAACCGAACCACTGAACACGAAGCTTTTTTTGTCATCATGCACGATGCTATGCATCATCAGGCAGGGTTGGCTCACCGTTGTTATCATTAGGGTACCGCTGGATGGAGGGTTACTAGTATACTGCGGAGGAGGCTTTTTGTTGGATAAAGTGTAAGACAACTGACCTTCTATCAGCTGAAAATGCATGCAGGGATGAGTTAAAACAGTTAGTTGGAATGATGGGTCAAATGTTACATTAATATGGTAGTCTTGGGAAAGGGTACAATAAAGTGATAGGTGGGAGAGGGGTGTGGGGAATCTTTATTTTTTGTGGGTAGGGTCACACCATCTGCTAGCCCTCAGGAGTAAAGGCTTTTTAACCTTTGTTGGGGGTTGTCATTAAAGGATTTACGAAATATTTTCAAAAGCTTAGTTAAATTTGTGTGGTAATAATGGAATTACTGGAGTTTTGGAATTTATGTTGTTGTTGTACTTTATTTTTGTTGATGAGATTTTGGGATGTTTTAAAAAGGAACAATTAGAATGATAATGCAGCCTGTAAAAGAAATGAAATAAAAATGGGGATTTTAATGCAAATATGATGGTGTTTTAAAGGTTTTGAGAGAATGAGACAGATCACAAGAAAGAAGAAGGTAAACAAGTGGATGTTTTTTGAGAACTGAGGTTAAAATGAGTTAGATTCACTTAAGAGAAAACAAAATTGCTATTTAGATACTCCGCCTAAACCTGAACTATTGTAAACAAAGGCAGACAACCAGGGACCTGTCATAAATACTTCCTCTTATTCAGGCATAATATGGTCAATGCTGAAATGATGCATACACCGCGACAGCAAAATATAAGTAAGGCTTATTGGCTCATATCTGTACATATGCAGGTTGCTATCTGAAGCAATCAAATGGAGGATGAATATTATGATATAGTAGTATCCTATAGATACATATTTAATGTATCTGATGGTGGTGGTGGTAAAGATGCTCAAATCATACCAAGCAGCATGTGCCATATATAAAGGGTTCAACAAAAGAAAGTATACCACTTTGTTTATGTCATTTTGAGTAACATTCAATTTTGTTTTGACCAAACAGGCTAGATAGGCATTTAGATGAATCTTTTAGGTATACTTTGATACCAAATTTGCCCCCTAACAACAAAGATAAACCATGAATAGCACCACTTAAAGAAAATATCCCATTTACAAAAGTCGCATTTCCAATACACAGCACGAGAAAAAAGGACCATTTGTTAACACACACAATGTCGTAAGACCCAACGCATTTAGCACTGTGCGATTGATAGCCCCGTAAATCCTGGCTAATACGCACACCCCGAGAGACCCCAATTGGTCCTTTCTTCTCGTGCTGTGTATTGGAAATGCGACTTTTGAAAATGGGATATTTTTCTTTAAATGGTGCTAATCATGGTTTATCTCTGTTGTTAGGGGGCAAATTAGGTATCAAATTATGCCTAAAAGATTCATCTAAAGGCCTATCTAGCCTGTTTGGTAAAAAAAAATTGAATGTTACTTAAAATGACATAAACAAAGTGGTATACTTTCTTTTGTTGAACCCTTTATATGGGGGAATGAATGGTTTCATACATAGTGATGAAATACATACAGTTATACAAAGACAATTATTCACCATTTCCCAACACCCACACCCACCCACACATTCTTGACAACCATGGAACTGGTTTTCTGTCTGGTTGTATTCTATCCAACAAAGAAACCACAATACTTCACAAACAAATCAAATGGAGATAACATTTACCAATGGTAAACCTATATGTAACCTTCCTCCTACTAATGGCACCACATATCCTATGACTTGCGAGACCCAAATTCAGATGGGTTAACCATTTAAAAAATCAAGTACCACACATGTCCTTGGTAACTGGTGATTAAATACCTCCCCTAGCATCATAAATTTACATAAATCTATACAGTGTGTATTAGCCTGGTGTCCATCGCATCAATTCATCACAAATCGAATTTGCAGAAATAACAAAATTGGTACACAATTTCAATTACCCTATCCATCAACACTTTCCAAGTTCTGAGTGGAAAAAAGGGATTGGTAACAAACTGGCACAAACTTTGAACTTTGAACTATAATCCAAGGAGGCAGATATATGCAGTCAGGTTTAAGTGCCATACTGATACAAAACAATTCGCCCCACTTCTTCGTCTTCCCATTCTAATGGAATATGGTACGTGGCAGCGGGCAATTATTCCACATCAGACTCGGATAAATACCAATTCAAATTCAACAACCACCAAAAATGCAATGCCAGTTCTATTTCTAAATAAATAACCCATTCATTTTGATCAATACAAAACATATAATGAGAAATACGTAAACAAGTGACAAATGTATATAGGCCTATATTTGTAGGCATGCCACAATGCATCAGTTTTGTCCGTCCAGCATGCTACCATTAATTTCACAATAATCTCGTCAAAGCTCTATCATCCATCCGACTGAAACTCACCAATGACATGTTTTGGACACTCACCATCGGGTGTTTGCTAATTTCTACATAAATTCTCCATGGCATATGGCAATTCGATTTGATGCGATTCTGTTGGCAATATCACACATGTCTCACTCATTTATCTTTATTATCTCACTTCATTTGGTTCATTTATATATTTTTTTAATCTTGCATAAATAATTGTTCAACATTTCCATCCCAAAAGTGTTAGGGTTAATAGAATACATGTACGTGGATTCGTCAGCAGCCTTCCGTCAAATATTCGAGGAGTTTATACACTTGCATGAAGTCCGTCAGAAACAAATAAAACAATGATGTTATGGGGTATATCAATGGAAAGTAGCAAAATGAATTTCAAATGTATAAAACAAACAAGGAAATATGAATTGCTCATATTTCAGGCTTTAAAAAACAAAGGTTTTCTAAACCAAATGATTTGTCTGCAATTTTTCTAGCGATTCTGTGTTACCTTCAATCAAGTCTATATGCACGCTACTTGCACGCAATCGCCATTTTAGAATGAAAGCAAGGCTCTCCCCTTTTGCGGGCGCGCCAAACCGTGTCACGTGATGCACAAACCTGCATGAAACCATGACGCAGTGTGGCGTAATAGTGCGTGGTGAGGGGAGAGCCTCGCTTTTTTCAATGGCTCCATCTGTACCGTGCAAGTGGCGTATAGAATAGCAGAGGACACAAGTCACCGACATTCTAATTACAGCCCAATCTATCAGTGTGCTCCCCAACAAGTTAGATATGGCTACCTATCAGTAAGCAGAGTTTCAGAGTACATACCTCCATTTTGGTCCTTACTACCACACCCGCTACAATCTCTGTCTTGTACGCTTGTTGTTTATCTCCTTCCCCTTCCCCTCCTCCATTCTCAGACTGGGCGGTCTGTGGCGGTGCTAACCGGTCCCCGCTGGATGGTTTTGTATCTGGAACCTGGGTTTTAATCATGGAAGTGTTAAAGACTTTCATTTATTGCAAAATGTAATACAGTACTTCAACTTATTGTATGAATTTAGCAAATATAATCGTGTCTTACTTTGAAGAAAATGTGTGATAGATGTAGCAGAGGGTGACAGATATAACAAGGGTATGAATGCAAATAATGGTGTAACCACAGATGCAGAGACTGGTTTTCGGATGTTTTCTGTTGATACACACTATACAATATGAGAACATAGTGCATAGTTTGTAGGGTTGTCACATGATGAAGTGTGCCACACTTAAATTTGCTGCTGTTTGCCTGTGCATAACACAGAGTGCCGCCATCTAGGGGTGCATAACAAAATTGGGTAACAACTCAACGGACTTGCTCATTTTATGAGGTGTTGTTACGTTATTATAAGAAATCTTAACAAAATGTATTGTTTGTGATTATAACACAAATACACTGAATAGGAATGAGTATACAATATAGTTCATAGCCATTTTGCTATAAATACACTGTATTCTGATAATGTAAAGGCTGTACTATATTTGTGTCAGTCTAAATTACAGCAATCACAAACCGAGACCACGGTGAATAGAAAAACAGCTTTGAACTCTATATTATTCTCTATGATAGAATTTTGAATATTTACCATAATTCTACTGGCTCCATTCAAGCTCTTCACCCACTCCTGTAAGTCCTCTTCACTATCAGCACTAAAGTAGTAGCTCTTATCAGGCGTTGTCACCACTGGTATTCAAATACAAATACACAAATCAGATGGTCATATTTTGATTTGTATGCAATAGACAGGCTGCTGTATAATTGACTGATATAAACTTACATCTGTGCCCTATTGCATAAAAGTCAAGATTCTTCTTAAGTGATACAATTAAAGAAGAGTTATTTTTGAACTCTACTTACACCTTGTTCAGAAGAGTATTATAGAATTATTCCAACGGTTATCACTTAGCCAATCAGAATAAGGAGTTGATAGTACAGGGTTGATGGTACCAATTAAAAAAGTTCAAAGCATTACATTGATTGGCTATTTAGATGACGATATCATGTAATCGACCAATCAGACACAATGATAGTAAGGGTAGTCTTTCTTATATTGGGGTTAAATTAAATTGCTTGTTTCCCTACTTCCCCATGTTGTAAGAGCGAGAGAGAAGGTAAACAAAGGATATGCTCGAATTGCGTCAAAATATGATAAGATCAACCACAGCTCTCAAAATCGTCATATCTATGTCAAACCACAATATATCATATCACGTCACATAGCGATGGTTTGACGCACATGGTGTTTGTTGAGTAATGTTTATGGCCCGTTTGGGTATTTTTAAACAGCATATTCGTAACAACAATGTATGAGTTATCTATATGTAATACAATATAGTGAAACCGCAATTGCTTATAGGGTGAGGGGAAGACCGGGGAGGAAGAGGGCAGTGACATTGAAACATGATTACGAAAGACTTTTAGACATAAAAAATGTGTCTATAAAGAATAACAATTGGGAATAACAATTGCCAAACATTAACATTCATGACTACTTTGTATAGATATATGACTAATACTTTGTGGTGCATTTATTTTAGGTAACTTTGTAAGTTACGTCACAGTTACAATATATCCATATGAAGGCTTCGGCAATTTGGAACTGATCAAACTATAGTTACGTCACAGTTACAATATATCCATATGAAGGCTTCGCCAATTTGGAACTGATCAAACTATAGTTACGTCACAGTTACAATATATCCATATGAAGGCTTCGCCAATTTGGAACTGCTCAAACTATAGTTACGTCACAGTTACAATATATCCATATGCCATCATAATGCTAAGCACACATCGTATCTGGCCTAAAGTGATTGGCGATTGCCGAGTCTATAAATGTATGGGATTTTCCCTTGTATTTTCAGGGACAATTATAATGTTTTACATTTTAGATTTTTCCTGTTTTATATCTTTTAGTGCAGATGACCAACCCTTGAACTGGTCTTTCACCCTTGAAAGCAGCAAATGCACCTCACCTTTAAAGTTATTTTCCCTTTCATGAAATGCAGTTTGTATAGCAAAACTTGAACTAGAAAAAGGTTGTCTTATTTAATTTTGCACCAAGGTTTAAAGTTAAATCGCAATAGACATATTTTTGGTTACAAATTGCGATGAGAAACGAGAAATAAACAGACAAACTAGTAAACAAAAACAAAAACCTACATAATATTGAACCATCAATCAACATGACAGGTTATACAGAGATTACCATCAATGTCAACTCAATGTACACTATGCTGTCACGCTAAATTTGGCATGCATCGGTTATAAATAGCTCACCCACAGGAAATCGTAGATTTGCCACATTGTAAACCTTAAAGCTAAGTCTTGTGTAGTGTAATCAAGGCTTTAGATGGAATAAGGAGGCATGGGGGTTGCCCTGTATATTGGGGACAAAATTCCTAGGGTTCCCTGCATGCCTCTTTGGATCAGTCAGTTTCAACAAGGCTCAGTAAAAACAAAATTAAGGAGGCATGGGGATTACCCTTGCTTATCAGGATACAAATACCAAGGTTGTCCTAAAAAGCTTGTTATGCGAGTTTCCACAAGGCTCTGTGTAAAGATGGAATTAATGAGGCATGGGGATTTCCCTTGTTTATTGGGGACAAAATTCCCAGGTTTCCCTGTATGGCTCTTTGGATCGGTCAGTTTCAATAAAGCCCAGTAAAGATGGAATTAATGAGGCATGGGGATTTCCCCTGTTTATCGGGATAAAAATACCAAGGTTGTCCTAAAAAATAGTTTGTTATGCGAGTTTAAACAAGGCTCAATCTGTGTAAAGATGGAATGGAGGATGGAGGCATGGGGGATTTCCCTGTTTATCGGGATTAAAATACCAAGGTTGTCTTAAAAAGCTTTGTTATGTAAAGATGAAATTAAGGAGGCATGGGAAATGTCCCTTGCTTATCCGGATAAAAATACCAAGGTTGTCCTAAAAAGCTTGTTATGTGAGTTTCAACGAGGCTCTGTGTAAAGATGGAATTAAGGAGGCATGGGGGAATTTCCCTTGCTTATCCGGATAAAAATACCAAGGTTGTCCTAAAAAGCTTGTTATGTGAGTTTCAACGAGGCTCGGTGTAAAGATGGAATTAATGAGGCATGGGGATTTCCCTTGTTTATTGGGGACAAAATTCCCAGGTTTCCCTGTATGGCTCTTTGGATCGGTCAGTTTCAATAAAGCCCAGTAAAGATGGAATTAATGAGGCATGGGGATTTCCCCTGTTTATCGGGATAAAAATACCAAAGTTGTCCTAAAAAATAGTTTGTTATGCGAGTTTAAACAAGGCTCAATCTGTGTAAAGATGGAATGGAGGATGGAGGCATGGGGGATTTCCCTGTTTATCGGGATTAAAATACCAAGGTTGTCTTAAAAAGCTTTGTTATGTAAAGATGAAATTAAGGAGGCATGGGAAATGTCCCTTGCTTATCCGGATAAAAATACCAAGGTTGTCCTAAAAAGCTTGTTATGTGAGTTTCAACGAGGCTCTGTGTAAAGATGGAATTAAGGAGGCATGGGGGAATTTCCCTTGCTTATCCGGATAAAAATACCAAGGTTGTCCTAAAAAGCTTGTTATGTGAGTTTCAACGAGGCTCGGTGTAAAGATGGAATTAATGAGGCATGGGGATTTCCCCTGTTTATCGGGATAAAATACCAAGGTTGTCCTAAAAAGCTTGTTATGCGAGTTTCCACAAGGCTCTGTGTAAAGATGGAATTAATGAGGCATGGGGATTTCCCCTGTTTATTGGGGACAAAATTCCCAGGTTTCCCTGTATGGCACTTTGGATCGGTCAGTTTCAATAAAGCTCAGTAAAGATGGAATTAATGAGGCATGGGGATTTCCCCTGTTTATTGGGGACAAAATTCCCAGGTTTCCCTGTATGGCACTTTGGATCGGTCAGTTTCAATAAAGCTCAGTAAAGATGGAATTAAGGAGGCATGGGGGTTTCCCCTGTTTATTGGGGACAAAATTCCCAGGTTTCCCTGTATGGCTCTTTGGATCGGTCAGTTTCAATAAAGCCCAGTAAAGATGGAATTAATGAGGCATGGGGATTTCCCCTGTTTATTGTGACAAAAATACCAAGGCTGTCCTAAAAAAAGTTTGTTACGTGAGTTTCAACCGGGGTTTCAACAAGGCTTGATCTGTGTAAAGATGGAATGGAGGATGGAGGCATGGAGGTTTATCAGGATTAAAATACCAAGGTTGACTTAAAAAGCTTGTTATGCAAGCTTCCACAAGACTCTGTGTAAAGATGAAATTAATGAGGCATGGGGATTTCCCCTGTTTATCGGGATAAAATACCAAGGTTGTCCTAAAAAGCTTGTTATGCGAGTTTCCACAAGGCTCTGTGTAAAGATGGAATTAATGAGGCATGGGGATTTCCCCTGTTTATCGGGATAAAATACCAAGGTTGTCCTAAAAAGCTTGTTATGCGAGTTTCCACAAGGCTCTGTGTAAAGATGAAATTAATGAGGCATGGGGATTTCCCCTGTTTATCGGGATAAAATACCAAGGTTGTCCTAAAAAGCTTGTTATGCGAGTTTCCACAAGGCTCTGTGTAAAGATGGAATTAATGAGGCATGGGGATTTCCCCTGTTTATTGGGGACAACATTCCTAGGTTTCCCTATATGGCACTTTGGATCGGTCAGTTTCAACAAGGCTCTGCGTAAAGATGGAATTAAGGAGGCAAGGGGATTTCCCTTGTTTATTGGGGACAAAATTCCCAGGTTTCCCTGTATGGCTCTTTGGATCGGTCAGTTTCAATAAAGCTCAGTAAAGATGGAATTAAGGAGGCATGGGGGTTTCCCCTGTTTATCGGGATACAAATACCAAGGTTGTCCTAAAAAGCTTGTTATGTGAGTTTCAATACGGCTCTGCGTAAAGATGGAATTAACGAGGCATGGGGGATTTCCCCTGTTTATCGGGATAAAAATACCGATATGCTGTCCTAAAAAGTTTGTTATGTGAGTTTCAACAAGGCTTGATCTGGGTAAAGATGGAATTAAAAAGACATGGAGGATTTCCCCTGTTTATCGGGATTAAAATACCAAGGTTGTCTTTTAAGATAAGCTTTTTAAAAAAAGCTTGCTATGTGAGTTTCAACGAGGCTCTGTGTAAAGATGGAAATAAGGAGGCATGGGGAATTTCCCTTACTTATCGGGATAAAAATACCAAGGTTGTCCTAAAAAGCTTGTTACGTGAGTTTCAACAAGGCTCTGTGTAAAGATGGAATTAAGGAGGCATGGGAGAGTTCCCCTGTTTTATCGGGAAAAAAATACCAAGGTTGTCCTAAAAAGCTTGTTATATGTGAGTTTTAACAAGGCTCTGTGGAGGTATGGGGTTTTGTAAAGATGGAATTACGGAGGCGTAGGGGTTTCTCAAGGTTACACTGTAAACATCCCCAGATTGCCTACCCTACAGTCTCTGTATGGGTCAGCTGCAAAGCTGGCCTCTCTGTGCAGGATGCCGTTATTAAGGAGGCATAGGGGTTTACCCATTTTTCTTACATGGCTGTAAGGCTCCCAGAAAAAACAACCAACTGATCGACACAAGTTGCTTTGAAAGGGTGCATTCTTTTTCTTTAACCAATCCTGTGTGAGCTGCAGTGGCGTCATTGGGGGGAGGGGCAAGAAGGGGCAGTGACTTGAAATGGGGGGTGGGGGCTCCATTCCACACCCACACCGATTGATTTTATTTTGGGGGGCAAGGGTTCCAAGTGGGGGGCTCCAGCCTGCCCCCCCCCCCCCCCCCTCCCCCGCTGGTTACGCCACTGGTGAGCTGAATATCTTCCCACTCCCCACCCCCTCCCCCAGCATAATAATGTCACTTACCAAAACAGAATTCTACTTTTGGTCTTTGTTTAGTCGCATCTCTGGCCTGAAATGAAATAAGAAACAGTTTATTGATGCGCATTAGAAAAACAAAAATCTGAAAAAAAACTTTTTTTTTCTCTCTTTTTTTTTTTCAAAAAAAAAAAAAAAATCTGAAAATTTCAGATTTTCATTGATCACATCATCTTAAATACAAAAGTTCACTTTAACAAGGATTTCAATATTTTATATTTAATTTTTTTTATTTTTAAAAACTCGAAAAAAAACCGCATTCCGCATTAGTTTTACAACAGGAGAGGAGCTTTGAGACAAACAATTAATTTAATTTGGCCTAATGAAAGTCTGTATGGGAAGAACGTAAGTCGGGTTCCGGTCTAGACCTGGTCTTAACTTTGGTTCGACTACCAAAAGTGTATGCTTTGATCCCCGCCCCTAAATATACCTTTCAACATTTAACAAAATCACAAATAAAACTGCTTTCATGATTTCAAGTTAATCAGGTTCAATACATGTAATGTACCGTAACTAAACTTCAAAAGAAACTTACCACTTCTTGGCAAGGACCCATACTAAAATTGTCTGCATACAAATGCACAATGTATGTACACCAGTAATAATACTTCAATACCTTACTATGCACATGTCAAATGATCAAGAGACTGCCTCAATCACAAACAAGTAGAAGGCATTCAAATGGAACAGGTTCCTGAATAAAATGTCATACATTTATTTTCCATAACAAAGCTTCTAGAGAGACTTTACTTAGACAATAGTAAAAAGCAATATCTTATCATGAAACACATGAGGCATTCATTATAAACGTCAGTAAGATCAATATGCACGGGGGAAAACCCTGTTCTACGGGCCATACCAACCCATTTAATTTTATACAAAATCGTTTTGAAATTATTTTTATGTTTGAAATTATTTTTATAATTTTGAAAATTGTACAATTGATTGAAATTGTTTGATTTTTTCTTCTACATTTCAAAAATGGATGAAATTCACTAAAACGTCCACAAATTTAAATGCCTGCCCAACCGACCCATCCTGACCTCCCTGAGAGGTCCATTTGTCCGTAGAACAGGTTTTTCCCCTGTCACCTAAGGAGCACATTACTATGCAGGATCACACAGACATAATATTTGGTTTACAGGTGCATGTCATTTAATGTTCCATTGTTTTCCTTCCTGTGACATTCGATTCAGCAACCCGTTCCATTTTATATACATTCAGCCTTGCAGGCCATGGATTTATATGACAATCCTTTAAATTAATTTTAAAATCCATGTTTTATTTTGAGTCATGATAATATATTTCTAATCCAGTCTAAAATATTTGCATGCATTATTCTAATAGCAGAGCAGATAACATGAGAGGTCATACATATGGAGGCATATAAATGGACATCAACACAACATTTATTTATAACCTTTCATGCAGCCATTTTAGTACTTCAGTTATAATTTTACAAATGTAGTTTTAAGTCCCAAAGCTTGACGTCTGCTGTTAAGCTACCGTAACCGTAGTACTACACATATATTGTAAAATGTTAAACATAGTAAGAGCACTCCCCATTTGGTTCAACCTTTTACTGACCCCCATCCCTACCCTCCCTTTCTAGCCTCCTCTACCCCTTCCCTCCTTCCCATCCTAAATACATTTCAGATGTCGCCAAGCTTTTTCTGCATTTGGGGTAGTTAAATCACGCTAAGTCTGTGAAACATAGTGGAAATTCCTTCCTCGCTCTCTCCCTCCTCCCCCTTCCTTCCCCTCCCCACCCTACTTACAATGGACAAGTGAGATGTGATCACATTCAGGAAATTCAATGAAGCATGGTAAGAGTTTCCCCCTGACTCTCTCACATTCCTTTTCATCCCCACAACTCCTTCTCTCCCCTCCCCTCCCACCTTACATTT
Organism: Ophiura sarsii; assembly: GCA_035610835.1. NCBI lineage: Eukaryota > Metazoa > Echinodermata > Ophiuroidea > Amphilepidida > Ophiuridae > Ophiura > Ophiura sarsii. The sequence goes on from CM069451.1 coordinate 49,521,870, forward strand.
GAGATGTGCCAAAGCCAAAGCGCAATATCTGCAGTTGGGGAAGCTTAGCACACATTCAGGCTTCCCCTGTATCTCTTACATACATGTACATGTCCCCCCTATCCATCCCTCCTCCTCTTTCCCTAGCCGGGACTCAAATTAATTGAATGCATTGAAGGCAATTGACCCACCTTGTTGCCTTGATACCCTCAACTTCTGGCTGTTTTCACTTTATTCAAAAGTACATAATTGTCTTGGATAAAGTTGGTGCCCTTTTCAAATTGCCTTAAATTGCAGTGTTCTCTCCATTTTTAAATTTGAGGCCTGCCCCTAGCTTTGACCTACTTACATTCTAAATGTCCAAGCTTAATGTCTGCAATTGATGTAGCATTATCAAGCTAAATGTTAAGCTCAATGTGAGTGCACCCCCTTGCTCACCTGCATACTTTTCCCTCTTTCCGACATATATCACCCCCTCCTCCCTCCCCTCTCCTCTCATTTTGACCTACTTACATTTGAGATGTGACCAAGCTTAATGTCTGCAGTAGGAGCAGCACCATCAGGCAAATTCTGTGTACAACAATAATACCATTTACAGAAGGGTTATTAGTTTGAACCTAAACCAAAATTACACAACACTATTAATTATACCAACAAAAGGGGGAGGGGGGGGGGGGAATATAAAAAATGATCAATCATATTTGACTGCATGAGAAGAAAAATTAGTTGAATTACAAAAATATACTTAGGGTATGTGGGTCTCAAAAAATACTTGCTTCAGGAATATTCTGAAAGCCCTATACATGGCATGATGTCCACTTTTGTACACAAGTGCACCCCTCCCCTGGTTTAGCTCTCATTTGAATCATCATAGCTAAGCCAGGAAACTCCTCTGAGCCGTAACTCTTCCTGTGGCATTCGTGCAGGTACCATAACCCTTGTGTACCATGGTATTGGACTGACTGACTGACAGGCTGACCAAATAGGCTTAAAACATTGTGTACAATTCTTCTAATAAAAAAAACCCATATGATATATCAACAAATTAATTTGAAATTCATTATTTTTTTTAATTAAATTAATTAAAAAAATTATAATATTGAAAATATAATAATAATAATAAATAAATTTAAAAAAAGAGAAAGGTTTTTACCCTTTGTATAGGCTGGGTTGGTGAGAAAAACTACAACCTGATCTGAATTTTAATAAACTATACACTTACATTTGGGTTATCCATATAACAATAAAAGGAGGCATCCTCTGGCGAGATCATGAAATAGCGACGCTTAAAACGTCCGCTCTGCTCCTGTTCCTCAAAGTCCACAAAGCCGCACGTTCGGCCATGACGGTCCTTGTACGGCATCGCGACCACACGCGGATATCGTTCACATTAAAATGACCGCCGATATACAATTAGATACAAAACCAACCTGTATGTGGTACACAAAGAGAATAAATAACGAGGAAGGTTTTAAAATGTAGATGAAGTTGACAGTTAAAATCCTCAAATAAGTGTTGTTTAATCCATAAGCTTATTGTGCTAAATTTAGATTTGGCAATTACGCTCCAATGGGCTTGATTCTTGTGCAAGGTGAAGGTTGGTAGGAAAAGAATGGATTCATTTATATAGGCATAATAATATGATTTGTTTGGAACAACTGGATAGGTACCGTAAGTTGACCTCAACTTAACTCAGTTTAGTTTCATTTTTTTAAATTTTTTGCTTGTTTGAATTTTGCTTGTTGTGTTTTTCCTTCTTTTTTCCCTTCTTTTCTTTCCCTATCACTACTTCATTTTTGTTGCATACGGCGATTGTCAGTGGCGAAACTAGGGGCTTGATTTTTTTTTTTAGGGGGGGGGGCCTATGATGGGGGTAGGGGGAGTGGGGTGGGGGGAACAAACCTACTAATTAATGTTGATAAATAACATAATTTGCCATTTCATTGGGGGCATCAGGGGGAGGGGGGGGGGGGGGCAAGCCTTCTGACAGGTTGCAAATGCCCCACCCTGGTTATGCCTCTAGCAACTAATGCAACATTATCATAAATCCATATTGCCATATTGGATTCAGTAGTTGTGCCCAAAGTTCAAGTACAATCTTTTTTTAAATTACAGAATTATGGTAACAAAATAATAGCAAAAAGTAAAATTGGCATTTTTAAAAGTTTACAGAATAAACTGACCTAAAAAGAAGTCTAATTGAACCAGGATTATGTTTAAAATAGATTTTTTCCTGAATACAAATTGTATCCAATTAAATGACCCACATAGACTGAAGTGAGCAACTGTTGAATCCAACATACATTTATTCGTAACAATGCAACGCAACCATGCTAGACTTTAAACAAGTCCACAAGGGAATAAAGCGTTAAACAACAATTAAGCAAGATTTGTATCTAGTCTAAGGTTATATGCTGCATTCAGCTGTTGTGCCGACTGAATGCATTCAGCTGTTGTGCCAACTGAAGTGCATTGCACAAAGAGAATATTCAACACAAATTATTCAACACAAATTATTTGACAGTAATTTTATTCAAAATTGATGCTGCCCAGTTTATATTACAGAACATTCATGATCAATGAATTGCCGTAATGTTATGTGTAGTATCCAAAAAATGTGTGATTAAACAGGGTGTGTTACGGACATAACACAATTCTAAGTTCAAATTCAACCATTTTTTCTTGAAACTCCATAAGAAAAAGGAACTTTTTCTTGAAACTCCATATCAAATAAAAATATGTAGTTCATACATATTACAGAATAGGCTAGCTTGTGCATGCATACATTAGTAAGGCTCGCATTGTGCCTCTTGCATCATGTGCATAGACATGTGCATTTGCCAAAATCATGCATACTGCTTGGATTACTTTTGCATAAGGAGAGACAAAAACCGCACATTTCTCACCAATTTTATGCCCTATGAATCATGACTCAAAGTATTTGACAAGATCCGAATACCATGTACATGTACTTGTATGTAAGTATGGTAATTCATATGAACTTTAAACTGCTTAAAAAGCTTAGCTTTTCCCCATTACAACTGAGATTTGGATATCAGAAGAAAGCCTATACCTTACTTTAGTATCCCTGCAAAAAATGTTAAGACCCGTTAAGATCCCGCGCGCGTTAGTTAATTGACGCGTGTTACAATATTTATTTTATTTTTCAAAAAAACAAAAAACACCTATGTTTCACCGATTTTTCAGATTTTCATTTATCACATCATTTTAAATACAAAAGGTCACTTTTACAAGGATTTCAATATTTTATATCTAAAAAAAAATAAAACTTAAAAAACTTTTAAAAAACGCATTCCGCAGTAGGCTTTGAAAAACTGAAGAGCTTTGAGACACAAGATTTTTTAATATAGCCTAAGCAAACAAGTACAATTATCCCCAAAAGTATGTGTACTGTTCTATATAATGGGAAAATTCTAAGTGAATTTTTGCTTCTATCATGAGAATCACTGAAGTAATTCAACTCAAATTGTTTATAATGTGTCTTGAAGTAAGGTAGTATAGAAAACACAGTATGAAAGCATTGGGTTACATAAGCTGACAGCGTCTGAACTACACAGTTCAACAACAAAAAGGTTCCCCTTTAGAAGCTGCCTGATATTTTTAAAATGAGTTGCTCCATCGAAACGACCTCAATTCAATACCTCAATTTATAAGTTGCTAAATGATGTATTGAAGGAGGATGGTTAAGCAGCTTGAACCAGGGTCTTGAACCAGGGTCTTTGCTTGAACACCACATTTTCACCTTTTGAAATTAGGTATTCCTCCAGTCAATATGTGCTCATTCAAGCAGTACAACACCTGTGCAGTGTTCAAGCAAAGACCCTGGTTCAAGCTGCTTAACCATTCTCCTTCAATACATCAATTAGCAACTTTTGAATTTGGGGTATTCCTCCATTCAATGTGTGCTCATTCAAAAATTACAACACCTGCGTAGTTATAGCCCCGTTCTAGTGTTGCTGTGCACAAGTACATTATGTGTGCCAAAAGTCGTTTCGATGGAGTAACTCGTTTTGAAAATATCAGGCATAATCAAAAGGGGAACTTATTTTTTGTTGAACTGTGTATTTTGAAAGCGTCTTAACTTATTTTCCAATTTCTATGGGTCATCTTATAAACTATAATTGTTCCCTATTGTTACCCTTTTATAGCCCCACATAGGCTGACATAGCCATAGCAAAGCCGATCTCCTCAACATCCTGTCACAGAAATGGAACAACTCTCTGGACCAAAGTGACGAGGTTTGTGTCATTGCCCTAGACATAAATGGATACACAACTACTTATCCGATAGATCCATCAATGTCGTCATGTTAGGTCAAGCATCCAACGCTGCTCCCATAAATGCTTCTGTTCCACAAGGATCTATCCTTGGTCCAGTAATGTTTTCTGTCTTCATTGATGACCTTTATAGATGTTTGTAATTATGAGCTCTACCTATACGCTGATGACTCAACACTCTTCGCACCTATCAGGTCATCAACTGATGCCAACGCAGTAGCTGCCAGCCTCAACAGAGATCTTAGCAACTTGTAAGCATGGGCTGACAAATGGAAACTGACCTTTGAGCCTACCAAATGCAAGACCATGGTAATCTCCAAGAAGAGAACCCTATCCAGACTTGATATCTACTTTGAAGACTGCAAACTACGTACCATCTGCCGAAGAACTTGAGATCCTGGGTGTTACCATTGACAGCAAGCTGACTTGGTCAAAAAACATCTCCGCTATCACAACTAAAGCTGGCCAGAAGATTGGCGCTCTTCACAGGGTTGCAAATAAATTGAAGGCTGAAGGCAGATCCATTGTTTACAAATCACAAGTCCACAGTATAATGGAGTAAGCCTCACTAAGCTGGGCGGACACTTCCCCTAATATCCTAAGCCAGCTTGACAACAACCAAAAAGAAGGCACTCAAAATCATTGGAGCTCACAAAGCTAACTGCACAACATTACCAGCCTGCTTCACAGGCGACTTGTACAAAATGCGTGCCAACCACTGCCCAAGGGATTTGGCAGCGTTGCTTCCGACACCATATGTTCAACATCGGACTACCTGTTCGAGTATATCAATGCCAATTAATGCTCTTTCACTGCCAACTGCCAGAACTCACTGCTTAGACAGAAGCTTCCTTAACACAGCCATTCCCTTATAGAACGGTCTTCCATACGACGTTGTTGGCAACATCTCAGAGGTAGGAATCCAGGCTTTCAAGTGCCATGTGCAAATACACCTTCTCTACAACTTGGCATAGCCTACACACTCTTTCATGAAACCCTTCACTCAAGTCCTTTCAACACCTGACTGTTACATTATAGCATGGTGGTCATGGTTGAAGTGTAGGTTAATGCTGTATTGCTTGGTTGGGGAGATGGTGGATGGTCATAGAAATCATGTAGCCAGCTGGGCTGGTGATACAGCCACGCCCCAACATGTGACAACAGACAGCTCCTGTTAGATTTAGTTCCCAAGTTTGTTGTGTAGGTTCTCTTGATGCCCCTGACCTCCAGATATTATTTGTTCTTTTATTCATATTTTGATGTTCTTTTCTATGTTTGGGCTTTTACTTCACTTTCATTGGCATTTTAAACCCCTGCCCATTTGTGTTGCTTGTATTATGCATATTTTCTGTGTTGCAGTGAACCAATTGATTGGCCTTTCAGAGCTCTTTGTAGAGAGTTACCGGTTTGATTTCTAATCACTTTTAGTTCATTTATATCCTTGTTAATGTCTGTTGGGCTATTGTCCACATTTGCTCTTTATATAAAAAACAAACAAAAATGTGTATTGAATCTAAGGCCTAAAAAAAATATGTTTGATTGGCGTAACCCGACCGACCCTAAATACATCGCCGACCCTGAATATTTTTTATTATTTTGAGGGGGAAAAAAACACACACAAAAACAAAAAACAAAAAAAACTGAAATCTGAAGTTTGTTATTGTTTAAAACTTCAGAAACTTGTACTCATAGAGTCTGTTGGTTTCTATAAATAAAAAGAAAAATGTTTAAAGAAAAGGGAATTTTTGCCGTCTCTTCATTTGTGTGTACTGCTGTCTTTTAAGTGTTCAAAAGTAGATGATTTAAAAAATAAAAATAAATTTAAAAAAAGAAAAATCCCTGCCGACCTACCCTATTTGTTTTGGTCATGTTACGCCAATCAAACTTCTTCTTTTTTTAGGCCTAAAGGTAGAGGTTCAAATTCTGTGATAAAATTTTTCACATTGTATTTTCTTATTTCTTTATTTTTGAGAATCTACCAACAAAAACACAGCAAAACTTGATTAAAACAATATCATCGCTATTTATTGAAAAACGCCCTCTATGCAAATATGGTTCGCGTTATGTATCACACGTACTGCAGGGGGATACTGGCGGACGTAAAATGCTCGTCCCAGCTGTACAAGCATTTTTGAATCGACGTTTTCTTGTACAAAGAGGGCTGATTTTTCTTAATCCTTATAGGTGTAAGTTCATACATGTAATACAATTATAAACATACTAATCCCAGTTTTTATCATAATTGAGGGCGCAGCCTCCAACACATCTCTTAGTGTCCCTTTAAGGGTCAGCATAAATAACAAACTAAACTGGAAGAGCAAATAGAGGAAATTACAGCAAAAGCAAACCAAACACTTGGATCCATCAAAAGAAACTTAAACTCATGCAACAAATCTACAAAGGAGGTGACCAAAACTTGAATACTCTGCAGCTGTTTGGGACCCCTACACAAAGAAAAACATACACAAGCTTGCAACAGTCCAAATAAAAATTCCCTTAAAATGGAACGGAGGCAGTCTAAGAGAAAGAGACATATTTGTAATAACCATTTCCTGAAATGGGAAGTAATTAAACCATACTGAAAACCAGGGAAGTGTATTTTCCACAATAATACAAAAAAACAAAAACAAAAAAACAAACACCATCTAAAAATAGTACAGGAAACCCATAACGTTGATTTTTGTGTGTGGGAGGGGGGCAGTTCGTCAACAATGTAAAATACCATATGAGAACATTTACCAAAGAACAATCTAGTTATAACATGTTGTTCTACATGTATTTTAAAACGTTGTCCCAGGAATTCCTATAATGTTTAAAACGGCACTTCGTGGCCATCGTTATCCATTATTGAAATATCATTAAATCAACCCAGGACATGTACATCTGACCTGAAACAAATTTTTAGTTTTTAGATTTTGAAGAAAAAAAGTGATTGATTTTTTTCCTTACAAATTATTTTGGTGATTTTGGCATTTTTACACACACAAAAAATGATTTTGTTATGTTGTCTGAAATTAGCATTTTAAGTGACATTTGATACCAAAAATGGATTATCTGATTCATTTTCATATCATAAATGTATACTTTTATATACATCACTATAACCCTAACCCTACCATATACTAAGGCTGTGGTCGACACGCCATATGTCGACATTTATGTCGACATAAGGCTATAATATTTAATATATCGACAGAATTAAAATTCCCTTACAAGACCTTCAAAATACCCAAGAGCCTGATTTTGAAAGAAAACAAGTTTTCATTTTGACACTATTATAACTTTGTGCAATCTGGGTCAGTGAAAGTAGGCAGGCAGGTGAATGTCCATAATTTTTTATGTTTCATTATGTTCACTGATATTTGCTAGTTTGTCAATATTAATACTTAAAAGTGTACTAGGATATTATTGTGGGTTCATACTTCATTGTAAGTTTTCAGGGCTTTGAAATTTAGATTTAAGCTTACCCACACATTGTGTATAAGAAGATATTGTTGGAAAGCATGTTGAAAAATTGTCATCACGCAAAAATAATAATATGATTGTGGTAACATATCACCCATGATTATGTCGACACAGATTAATAGTGACATGTTGACATGAAAATATCGTTCCGACCACAGCCTTGGCCTTAGTTACCATATACCCCAAAATACCACGACTGGGCACGTTGGTACCACCCGGCGTGGAAGTTTTTCGATGAAAAAATTGGACCCAGCCCATATAGTTTGCGCAATATACTGCGCAAACTAGCCTTGACAGCCGTGGTGTAGTGGGGAATTGTTTGCCTCTGGTGCTAGAGGTCCCTGGATCAAATACCGGGGGGGTCAAGGGATATTTTGGTCGTTTTTCCATGTTGAAGAAAAAAATTCTGAAAAAAAAGTGGGGGGTGAGTAGAGTTAGGGTTAAGAAGCAATTTTTTGCATTTTTTTTTTCTTCAAAAGAATTGAGGACCCTAGATCTAAAAGGGGGTTAAGTCACATTGAGAAAAATGGAAAAAACTGGGTTTCATTGTGTCCATGTGTGGACTTGACCCACTCTGGTTGTACCTCCCATGGACTCTTACATAGCTTTACCACATAACTTAACTGTAACATTTGAACAGAGGGTGTAGAGATCCTCCTTGTAGCAAAAATTGATACTTAACTACAATTTCACAAGATTGTGACTTAACCCCCTTTTAGATCTAGGGTCCTCAATTGTTCGCCTCTGGTGCTAGAGGTCCCTGGATCAAATCCAGGGGGGGGGGATATTTTGGTCAATTTTCCACGTTGAAGAAAAAATTCTGAAAAAAGTGGGGGGTAGAGTTATATTGCTCAAAAGTATACCAAATCGCACCAAATGAGTTCGAAAATTGAAAAAAATTCTACTTCTGAGGGGGGGGGGGGGGGCACATCCCCCCTCAGACTTCCCTGTTCGAGCTTTTAAACCATCTATACTTAAATCATGAAATATGCTCAACTTCTTTCGTGCTTTGATAAAAAACAAAATATTTATTGGAAATGAAGAGGTGGCTTTTCGATAAAATTTGTGTCAAAAGTATACACCAGACTGTACCAAATGAGTTCGAAAATTGAAAAAATTTCTACTTCTGAGGGGGGCACATCCCCCCTCAGACTCCCCCCCCCCCCCCCCCCTGTTCGAGCTTTTAAACCATCTATACTTAAACCATGAAATATATCAGTATATGCTAACTTCTTTCGTGTATTGGAGATGAAGAGGTGGATTTTCGATAACATTGTGGTCAAAAGTCAGGGTTGTAGCTACGCCAGGCGGCGCCGGGCAGGCCCGTCTGCCTATTGGGCTGGCCGCCTGGCACTCTTTTATTTTTTTTATTTTTTTTACTATTTGTGGATAAAATCATTAAACAGCGTTATAAAACAAGAAATGGTGTGTGGCAAGAACCCTCAAAGTGCATTAAAAAAGCCTAAAAACATCCCGCCCTCTGAGCCGCGAGAGTTATGTAACCAAATAGCAAAATATTGAGCCCGTCCGGTCGCTTCGCTCCCTCCGTTTGCGATTTTTGCCACCTGGCACAAAAGTTGGCCTAGCTACAACCCTGTCAAAAGTATACACCAGATCGCACCAAGAGTTCGAAAATTGAAAAAAATTCTACCTCTGATATGAGGGGGGCACATCCACCCTCAGACTCCCCCCTGTCCGAGCATTGGATGGTACCAGCACAATTTCATTTTTTGGCCCCCGGCCCCCCCCCCCCCCTAAAAAAATTCTGTGCCTGCATTGGACCATACTGACTCAAACTGACTACTCATGAAAATTGATTGGCAATGTCTTGCTAAACGTCCCGTAACTCAAGTGCGCATGCTCAAACCAATTAAAATACGTTGCAGCTATACACGGTTTATTCCGTACGGGACGTGAGGCAAGATATAGCCAATTGCTTGGTGTGTTTACCTTTGTCACATGCGATATCAGATTATCGGTTCTCTCTCGGATGGGGAAATTTGTGAAACCGAGTGAAAGTAATCGTGGTAATTTGTTTATTTCTACTTCTTGTAATTGTTTATTTGTAAGCTTACATTACTTTGTGCAATGTTACTGCAGTCTGTGACTATGCAAATTCATGCTATTGTTTTTGTTGCTAGTGCACTTTTTGCCAATCTGCATGACCAGATGACCGACCATGATCATGATGATGATGACTGCACCAACAAAATCACCGACACTCACACTGCTTTCCCTTCGCTCCCTAAAAAAGCTCAACATTCAGTAAGCTTCATATTAAAGCCAAATGAAAATTCTTAATCTTACCATAAAACTGAATCCTACTTTGTACAGCGGGCATTAAAAGCGTATGTTTCTCACCGCCATGAATATTCGGACTTTGATCATTGATGGCAATTTCCCGTGTGAACTAAAAGTTCCCGAACTTCCTGGTTTGTTTTCAATAGTCACTTAATTGTATTCGAAAGAAGATGATAAAACAAAACAATGTTAACAAATTAATTGTAGCTCGCAAGTTTTAAACCTGTATTCATAATTGTTTTCATATTTATTTGTGGTTATTCTAGTTTATCTTAATGTATTTCTATAAGGAGAGTAAGGAATAGTCATATTCGAAAGTACAACATATTTTTAGGGATAAAAAGAACCACGAAGAGTTAGGTAAACACAGCCAGAGAGGGGGTGTGCCAGGTGACAGGCTACATTTACCAATCAGATCCAATTTCCCAATTTTCCTGAAAAGTTTGACAGCTGAATATTTCAATCAAAAGACACTTTATGTAGCATTGTTAAAGTTAAGGGAAGGTGAAAAACACTTTGGAAACCGTCCATACAGTCGTAACGTAAGTAATTAAGTGTGCTGTTCATATTCATATTCATTTGTATTCACTGTAGTGTAGTACTAGTAGGCCCTAAAAATAAATTATATGTCATCCCATGCATCATGTTGCACAACAATATCAAAAATTACATAAAATAGCACACATAAAAGACATAAAAGCAAGATGCTTGCTAAATTACGGCAGGATTGGGAAAATGTATAAATACTAGAGAGTACCAAGGATAGCCCAAAAAGCCTCCAGGGGGCACTACACTAAATCCTTCCGCGTTTGGTGTATGGTTCGGAGAAATAGTACCTATATCAATTTGATCATCGTCCCAGGGGAAGCAAATAGAAGTAAATCTTGCTTATTTTTTATGAAAAAGATAGAATAGAACCTCAACATTGCTAATGTGGTCAAAAATCGTCGGAATCGAATACGCACGGGAGCCTAGGCTGCGGAAGGATATCGTTGCCGGAACCGGTGAGGAAGCGAAAATATCGGTTTAAAATGGTGAGGGCGCTGTTTAGGTGCCCGTAGCGAAAAATTTCATCTAGATGGGTCAAGAAAAATCAAGTTTAAAATAAAATTCAACACATATCTAATACATTCATGCGAAATAAAAACTTCCATCATTGTTACGTGGGGTAAAAATACGGTCTTGAAAAAGGGCCGAAACGCGTGTATTTCAATGGGGGACGTATTTAGTGGTGTGCCCCCTTCATATATAATATGGAAGCTTATTTCCAGGCATAAGTCTAAGGTTTATAGCGAATCAGGAAAAAATCCATTGATTATCCTTTTCTGTTGCATTGTGGGATTGAAAGGCTTATTGAGGGCGTACTCCCATACGTATCTCTCAATGCCCCTTTAAGTTTCTTGATCAGTTTCTTCACATCCTCGATGTCTATATTTATGTATTGTTGGACAAGCAATCTCCTTAGTGCATTATGTCGGGTGTAGGTGTATGGCTCATGTCTTCGTCTGTAAAAAACGCTGGCAAAGAATGAATGTAATATTTCTGCTCTTTCACTGTCAGAGTTTGCAAAGGAGCCTTCTTCTTTCTTTAGATCCATGATACCAGTTTTTACCTTGGTCTTTGATCTGACATATTTCCAGAAAGATTTTGGGTTATCTTTAACTTTTGCTGCTAGGTTCTTCTCATAATTCTTCTTAGCTTTCTAGATCCCTTTAGTGGCATCGTTTCTTGCTTTGATATAAAACTCGTATAGTCTTGATATTGCTTGGTTCTCGTGTATCGCTTCCAGGAGTTGTACTTTTTCTTCACTTTTTTCATTGCTTCCTTGTTCATCCATAATGGCTTGAATTTCTTAGGAACACTGTCTCCTCTCTTTGGTGTTGTCTTGGGTATATATTACTCTCCATTGCTTTAAATTTTGTTTCGAAAAAATTCCATGCATCAACAGCTGTACAAGTCTTGAGCTCTCCCTCCCAGTCAACTGATTTCAAATCTAATCTTAGCTTATCGTAGTTGCCTTTGTCATACTGTACATGAATCTTCCGCATGGGTCTGCCTGACTAACTTCAGTGCATAGCAATCTAGTGAAAATTGAGGACTATAATGGTCACTCTTAGTCTTACCCAGGGGACTGTTGCCTTTCATGCCGTTATCAGCGACTCTTCATTTGTGATAATTAAGTCTAGCAGGCTACTCCGTTGTCCTAATCGGTATCTTGTGTCCAACTTGGTATGTTGAAATAGGTAGTTTTCTTGTAGGCAATCAATGAGCATGGCACTCCCATGGGTGTCAGCGGCATTCGATGTCCACATATCCCAGTCAATCTCGGAGTAATTTATTGTCACCTACCACTAGCAATTGTGAAAGATGTTGTCTAGTGCTCGCAATGTTCAACAAATTTGGAAAAAAGTGAATTGTTTCAATAGAAAAGGTAATATAGAAGCCCTGAATGATGATAATTTATTGGAAAATGGTTTGGAATAATGGCACTAGATAGATTTTTGGTTGAAACAGTTAATTTGGCGAGTGATGCTGATAATTTTGATGTGATCTAAATCAAAATTACCAAATAATAAAACTTTACACGATAGACGGCGAATTAAGGTAAACGGTTTCAGATGGTAGTTAGCCTAGTTATAGTATATGCTCAAGTATTACGTAGGTGCAAAGAAACCTGGTTTCCATGGAAATTGAGGGCGCCCTCCTATATGTATCTCTCAATGCCCCTTTAAACAGTCATTTACATGCATCAGATGCAGTCTTGCTAATCGGGCCTATGCACTTGCTTTAGGGATAATAGCAGCAAATTGTGGGACTCTTGAAGTTGCAACTTTGAATTCCACTTGAACCCCAATTTCATTGCTCCCTTGTTTGATTTATAACAACATTGTTTGATAACAACCAAGTCATTCAGAGTGTGTCTATAACTCTTGTGTTCATGATAGAGAATGTACTATCAATTTTCTTGATTTACAAATTTACATATATCTTTTTTTCTTCAGAATTCATGCGAAGATGGTTGGGTACAACCTGAGATCTCGTAAGAACAATGGCCCCGCTGTTACTGAGCCGGGTTCTGCCATTCCTGCTAGTGTAAGCCCAGCTGAGTCGGGGCAGCCTGCAGCAGTGTCCTCTCAACACCAAACCTATCCAAAGCCTGTCATGAGTGAACTCAACCGACAAGTACAGGCTGTCGTGGCCAAGGCCTCGTGGTGGGATCTATTTGGCATTGATTGGTGTATTATTCTCTCCGGCTGTATGTTGGTACCACCGGGGTTACTGCTGTTGCGTAGCAATGACTGGGGACCTTTTCTGACTGGTAAGTAGGTATCTTTGATAAATCAAAAACAAAGATGTCATCCGTTCCAAATACAGAGTGAGGAAACAGCTGCAACACAGAAGATTTTTTTTTTTTTTAATTTTAAAAATTGATATTTTGAAGTATTTAAACCTTTTAAGAATGGTATTATAGTTAAATTGGTTTTGTTATCTCTCCGTGTGCAAAAGTAATCCAAGCGTACATCCGCGATTATGGCCACACGCACACATCACGCATATGATGCCCAGTACGCTAGTTGCCTTCATGCACGTCCACATCCTTTTATATTTATGCGCTACTATATTACCAATGATGTGTATAGAGGGGCATTGACCAGATGACTCTGGTTGTTAAGAATGGTCTACTTGCCCTTCTTAATAATTACCATTATTGAATTTCAAAGGTGCATCCCAAATGACGAATTAACCGAACACATTAATTGTCTTATTGGGCATGTCTTGAATTTTACTTTCTCTTCTAGGTCTGTTCTTGCTCGGCCTGACACACAGCATGTTGGAGACAAAAGTATCCCATCTGTCAACCCACAATGCCCTATGCCACTCCAAGATGTGGTCCAAGGTATGGCAGATTCTCTCCATCGAGTTCTTCGGTGGATTCTCCACGGTGGCATCATACGACGCCCACATCAAGATTCACCATCCCTACACTAATGTGATAGGCTTAGGCGATTCAAGCATATGGCGTGTACCTTTCCTACCCATGCCGATATACATGTTTATTGCTCCCTTGGTCTTACCTATAATCACCCCGTTAGTGGCTATCGGTGCTCTTCTGCAAGAACGGAAGTTCCTGGACACCATCAACTGCGTCTTTGTGATCTCTGCAGGACTCGTCTGCCATGTGATAGTGCTCATGTACGTATCCCATCTGTCCTGCATGCAAGCTATTCTCTGTATAGTCGCATATCGCTCCTTCATGGAAATCCCATATATTCACATCAATATCTTTCAGCACATCGGCTTGCCGATGTTCTCCAAAAAGGATCATCCACCACGAATCCAGCTGATGGCCAGCGGGGCGCTCAATCTTTCCAATGCACCGTTCCTCATCTGGAATTTTGGCCATTCTCTGATTGATTGTCACATCGAGCACCACATGTTCCCCAATCTGTCAGATAACATGTGCAGAAAAGTTAAACCGTTGGTAAAAGAGTATCTGCTGAGCCACGGTCTGCCCTACCATGAAAAAGATTATTGGGAACGACTCGAGGTTTTTGTCAAAAGATACGAGGAGCTCATGGTTCATGCCCCTCCCATTACAGAATTCATTGGAGTGCAATAAGATGGAAAATGTTGTTTCGGCTTCTCATGGATTAAAATAAAATGTTTAATTGCACATGTTTTTAATGGGTTTTTTTTTTAACTTTTAGGCATTTTGGAGTTTTTTGACATAAAATTGTTAAATACAGGGTGAGTCAAAAAAACAATAGTGGGAAGAAGCCATTTTGTTTTCGAAACTAAGTTGAATTTTAAAACTTGTTAAACGTTGCAAGAATGACATATTTGATCCTAACTTTGTGTGAAAAAATGAAGTCGATCACATTTTCCGTTTGTCTTTGGTGACCCTCTTTGCTGTACAACCCAATTTATACATTTGTTTGTATATTGGGATACCTGTACCAATAATCCTTTTCTTGGGCATTCCAACATTTTATGGTTCAATCAGCTCCAAATTGGTGAGAAATATTGGTATAGTAAAGTAATTCAAGTGTACGCTCACGTTTATAGCCACACATTTTTGGCCGCAAGCACAAGTCATTCATATAATGCACAATGCGCTTGTTAGCTTCATGCGTGCCTTTGTCCTTCTTTATTTATTAACTGCAGTAAGGTGGCTTTGCCCATTTGGAGCTGATCAAACTATAGATCTGATGTGTGCTGCATGCATGTACTCAGATTCAATGTTATAAACCCTCTTGTGTGTGATTTGTTTCTTATTCAATTTGTACCTTCATCGTATCCTAGTTGTTCATGATAAAACGCTGGTACTCATATATAAAAGTTGTAAATCATCTGTGTGAATCCACAATTTGTCTTACAGGTAGATCTCATTTTGGGCTATTTTTCCCAACATGACATGTGATTACCGGCCCAATCAACCCTTAGCGCGGATTCAAAAAGAAACCCTTATTCTCTGAAATGGCCAATTTTGATACCTTAGCACAGGCCCACGTTGTGGTTGAAAAAAGCACCCTTAATCTACTATGTTTTCGATCACACGGATGATTACAACAATATATGTGACTGCCCGCCCCCCCTGATGGGATACACTCTAAACATCACTGCAAGCTTGGTAGATGGTGTATTTTGAAATATTGTATCTTGGTTGTGTTAAATGACATTATACTAAATATTATATGTTGCAATTGGTGTAATACATACATTGAAAATAACCATGATGTTAGAAATATGGACCTTCAACCTTAAAAGATTTATAAAACAGGTTTAAAATTTTAATCGATCAGTGGTACATGTTGTAACCACATTACTTAACTTCAAGTCACAGAATCTCAAGTTAATCATAGACAGATTTGGCTTGTATATCATGTAGTTACAAAATTGACTGATACCCTTAAAATTCCTCGTCAAACATGTATAATTTAACTTAGAATATCATAGCAGAGGAATACCAAGGTTTTGGAGGACCAATTATAGACAACTCAGTCATTGTCACTGTTCTATCAAAAACTTGTATCTCAATCTGACCTTTCAGCATGTATAAAGTAATACTTCCTATGTATAACCTTGGTCCATCTGCTCTAAACATGTGCAAGGGCCAAACAAATGCATCTATTAAAACCTTGTAAGTGCTTTTGCCCCTGAAAATGTATAAAGCAACACTTCCTAAGTTCCTATGCATAACTGTTGTTCAGTTCTACTTTATACATGTTGAAGGGTTCCCCTGTCCAGTCTCTGTACAAATAATTATATGGTAACAGTTCATCAAAAATTGTAATTTAGGGCCGAAAAGGTCAAGATAATTATTAGCACCCTATATTCTTATTCAAAGGCAGCAAATGTCACTCCATCTCCCCACCCAGTGGAAGTATGGTTATGCTACTAATAGTATAAGTATCATGTATAATTATAAATTGTATCCAATACTTAAAAATACTCTGAACTGCGTATTTGTTTGCTACTAATATAGTGCCAAAAATGTGCTGATAAGATGTTCTATTTTGTCTCTCAGTGCGTTGATTATGTGACCAAATAAGATAAAATAAGAACTATTCTTATTTTATAATAGGAAGGTAGATATTTGATGCAATAGTGTATTTTTCATTCATTTAACTCTGTGTAGTGACGTCATAGCATACTGTAAAGCAGAAATGTTAGTGTGCATTTAAATGTTGCTAATTTCACAAAAGCACTAAAACTAACTCGTGACAATTTCATGCTGCGAATATTCCCTTGTAGCAGTGCATTGCAAAGTTACACAATGTAACTCCAAAGTTTACATTCGTAAAATATTCATTCCATGGACTATGTGACCAAATAAGATAAAATAAGAACTATTCTTATTTTATGATAGGAAGGTAGATATTTGATGCAATAGTGTATTTTTCATTCATTTAACTCTGTGTAGTGATGTCATAGCATACTGTAAAGCAGAAATGTTAGTGTGCATTTAAATGTTGCTAATTTCGCAAGGAGCACTAAAACTATAACTCGTGACAATTTCATGCTGCGAATATTCCCAATCTACCTTGTAGCAGTGCATTGCTAAGTTACACAATGAAACTCCAAAGTTAACATTCGTAAAATATTCATGCCATGAATTCAGGCCAGTATTGCTGATTTGTGAAATTTTAAAAACATACTTTTTAGAGACTGGCCTCGGCTATGAGGTTAAGTGTTTTTAAAATTTGTTTTATTTATTCCATACTAATAAATACAAAAAACCTCATTCATTTTACTCATTTTGAAACAAAGTTTGAAGCAGTTTGTCTTTAATAATGTTTTACGATCGGCTTATTTTATCCCTTTTTTATTGAAAAAAATCAAACATTTACCGTCGGAGTACCAAGCCAATTTACGCACCAAATTGAAAGAAAAATCATTCTCTTTCTATATCTAGAAACACAACCAGTCGCAAAATTGGGGCACAGTTTCAAAATAACAGGCAAACTTTGGAACATCGCTACCTATAGAAGCAAGTAGACTGATATAGTTATAGATGAAGAAGCGATTGATTCTTCCGTATAGAAAGATTGTTGAGTGGCACCGTTCAATGTGTTGCAATGCAGTGATTTTATAAGCACAATTATCATGCTTTACATACGCTCATATTAATTAGTCAATATTTTCAATATAATTGTGTTGTTTGGAACACAAGCTAAAATAACGTATTAGGCAAATCCATGGTATGATTCTTGGAAGGTTCCTATGCGTATTAATTTTTAAATGAAATTTATTCATTTATTTTGTTTGAACAGAATGTAAAATTAGCCACAATACAGTGTGCTTGATTAATGAAATGCAATGTTTTACATTTTTTATGGTAATAAATGTCATTAAATATTATCAAAAATATGTGTAGACCATGAACTTTAAGAGTGGAATATTGTTACTACACACTGCCATAGGTCTACACCTTGGGACGGATTGTATACACTCTCAGGTCTGGACTTGTTTTTAACTTTTGATCCATAAATACCATAATCTCCAGCTCTCATTGCAAAATTACAGGAAGGTATTTGTGGTCTCTGAAAAGTAGGTTTTTGAGAGCGCGACTTACGTGGCATGATGCACGATCGCCCATACTCCCACCATGGTTGCACCGGTTCCAGCCTCGGGGACGACTGACCGCATTTTTTGTGTGTCATTATTATGCCCATGTTTCCTTCTGAGGGGTTAGGGTTAATAAATCAAATCCACTTCTAGGGTTTAGTGTGCAACAAAGGGCCATCTGCATTTCGGTCATTTTGAGAAAAAGTGAATTAAAGATTTGTACCCATCATTGTTCCCTATTGGTTTTGACAAGTTAAAAGAAATGCTATTCAAACCTTTTTGATTAGGTGAATTTACTATTTTCTCATAATTAGGTTCCTGATCTTGTGCGGATCATTTTGGCCAAAAATGCAGATAGCCCTCAGTTGCACTAAACCCTCGACTTTTATTTTGTCTTAAAAAATGAAGTTAATACTTTTCCAATCATCAGTTGAGATGAATAAGACTTAATTTGTACTTTGTATATATCTTGTAGCTCTTAATTATTGGACATCGAATAGTAAACCAAAATTAGGTTAAAATCACTGAATATTTATGATGAGAATTAGTCATAATTGTCTGTAGCTACTGTTGTCTGTAGCTAGCTAATTGTATGTAGCTAGTTGTTACAGGTAGCATGTTCAGGATATACTACATTCAACCTGAAGTATGAATGTGTATGAATGTGACATGCAATGGCATGGCAGCATGTACTCTAAGGTCTAGGTCTAAGGTCTATGCACAAAACAAGTTAGACGGGTCTAACTTGAGACCTGGTCTAAATGAAGAATAATCCTCTAGAACAAGCATGTGCAACCTTTTCTACCACACGGGCCGCATTGTGATTTTGATATCTATTCACGGGCCGCAGCGATTGTCAAACATTCCAAAACACGTCCGGAGGAGGAGTAATAGGGAGAGGCGAAGTCCATTGCTCATGGAATACCCGCTTCTCTTCGTGCAATTATCTCTTTTTACTCACTGTTGGTGCTGCAAGCGCCATTTTAACCAGGGATTTTATCACGCAATCACGCCTTGGGTTATATTTACCTAATGCAGCGCGTCACCCTACTAATTTTAAGGGAGCACACTACCAAATCAATCCGCCATTTGTGTAGAACTAGGGAGCTCCGTTTAAAACGGGCCGCATCAGTGGGAATTTTAGGATTGCTTCGCGGGGCGCAGATTAATGTCGGCGGGCCGCATGTGGCCCGCGGGCCGCAGGTTGCACATGCTTGTTCTAGAAGAACCATTTTAATCGTATTCCCGGCTTGTATACTTCCTACCAAAGTCCAAAAGTAACATTGGGAGTCACCTCATAGGCTTTAACACTGACATGTATGTATAAGGTCCATAAATAGTGCTGAATGAGGTCATCTAAGCATAAATAGATTCTTTCTGGGAGGACTATTCCTCTTTTAGACCAGGTCTAAGTTGTTTTGTGCATACCAAACTAAAGGTTTGTTCATACTTCTGTTGTTGGAAGTCCATTGTTATCAACGGATAAAAGTTGGTATTGCCTCAACGCATACACAGTCACAGATCAGTCAACAAAAGTATGACCAGGCTATTTTGTATTGGTGTATGTATTCGCACAATCAAAAGTTGAATCCCTGTGCGGTTGCCTATGTGTTCATCTATGTGGCTGAAATACACACAGCTTTCACCTTTCATACTTGAGGTAGAATAAAGTATAGTTGTATATTTAGATCATAGTTCAGGTAATTTATTGTGGGTATTCTCTGTGTTACCTCAAGTTGGGATTGACATCATGACATACTCCAGTATATAGGTGCAGAATTGTCTTGCCAGGACCGACATTCTTCTTATAGACCATGTCACCTGTAACGTCACAGCCGCTAAGTAAACGAAAGCTTGCCTGCCAATGGGCGCGCCAATTGCCTGCCAAACAAAAGCTTGCCTGCCAAACCAGTCTTCTATAATAACAGCAGTCAATACAACATGTTCCCCCATGCATGGAATGGAACCGGGCACTTAACATTGTTGATCAACAAGAGGTGACATCAGGCGGGTGCCACTGTACACAAGCTCCCATTGCCGAGATTGAAGCCGCAGTGTGATAGCGCCCTCGATTTACGAGTCACATCGCGCGTCTAAATTAATTCACATTAAGCGTCTCATGTGCCTTATAAGGACTTTCGTGCTGTCGATCATGGCGTTGTCAAGATAGCGCCCTCCTTTTACAAGTCACATCGCGCGTACTCACGCCCATGTGCCCTTATATGGGAGGCTCTTGTTTTGCGATTCGAATATCCCCTCCCATTATATACTCTCCCTGGTGACATGGTCTATACACACTGAAGAATAATTCATTGGTAGATTATCAGTGTAGTCATCTTTAGCCTTAATTTCACTTCTACAGGAAAGAAGTTCACAGACTATCCATTATTTTTCACAGTCTGCTTCAAGGTCGTGTTATTTACATTTCTTCCTGGCAATTCTTTGGCAAGATTTTACTCTGATGGGACTGTCAATTCAATAATGCATTATTAGAATGAGGTCTTATGACCCTTCGTCCATCACCATTGGCATCTACACTTCCCATTTGCCAGTTTGGCATTATTTGGTTATCCTATTATCACTATGTCAACTGGATTATGCTTTTTAAAATGGTCTATTGCAGAGCATATCTACTGTAAACGTGGACATTTTCGCGCTACTTGAATTTTTGCGCTATTCGTGCTCCAAGCAGTTACTGGAAAAAAAAAACATGCGAACATATTTATTTTGTGTATAAGTCTATGTAATGAACTTTCCAATCTTGAATTTAAAAACAAGCAAAGTTATTGAAAGTCAGCAAAGAGCGAACATTTAATCGCGCGAAAATTACCACTTTTACAGTATTGTTTTCCAGGTCACACAATCATCTGACTTCTGTCACAAACTCTGGATCTACTTGAGGTAACATTATATATATAATAGTGTAATACATTTTTAATCCAAAGTGTAATGTGTGTGTAGGTTCTCTTTGATTTATATACTGATATAAAATATATATAATTGTAAATGTTTATTATAAATAAATATAAGTTTATAATATTATAACACTATATAGCAATAGGAAGCAAATGCAATGCAAATAATATTATGTATACCCTTTTCACTTTGGGTACCTTCTGAGAGCCACATTGTGTATTCAATGCATTTAATGGGTCAAATGTCTTGTAATAACTATGCTTTCACGTCAATCTTATGTGTCAAATTATGGTGTAGAATTTTTCCAAATATTATAGATAACACATTAATACGCATCATCATGTACGATATTTTGATTAAGAATAAAGTACTATTATTATTGATAAAGATATTATATTTCCATGGATATCAGATCAGAGTAATTAATTTTAATTCATTACTCCATGAATAATCGCGATAGCTGCGTAGCAAGTGCGTTCCAATCAAATTATTCGTTAAATGAGAACGCGCACACCGAGCGCGGGTTACTAATAATTGCCCGAAAGTACTGCGCCAAAGTGTTCCATTGTTTTGCTCACTGACCGACCAATCAAATTAACGCCTCACGCCCCTAAACTGAATATTCAATGAGTTGTGAGGAAACACGATTAAAGCTTATTTCTGATTGGTTGAATGATAAAAATGTTAATGAGGGGATGACCCGACTTGGACTGTTTCAATAACTAAGAAGGGGTGGACAAAATAAACAGAAAACTAATTAATTATTAGCAAGATTATATCGGTACAAATCAACAATTTGGATCAAATATGCATCTTTTTCAGTAATGAATGAGAATAATGACTGCTTAACAACTGTTTTCGTGAATTTGTTTTGAAATCCTCGGGTTTTGTTCTGGTCATTCGGAATTGTCCCTCGGGGGCTGCGCCCCTCGGGACAATTCCTCAGACCAGAACAAAAACCTCTGATTTTAAAACAAATTCACGAAAACAGTTGTTACGCAGTCATTATTCTCTAAATGTGTAATTTGAACAGTAAATATGTTGGTTCTGGTTAAGGATGTGGTCGACACGCCGTATGTTGTCACAAAGCATAATCCCGACATGTCGCTATAATATTCAATATATCGACAGAAAAATAATTCCCTCACAAGACCTCCCAAATACCCAAGAGAAGTTCAAAGTCCAACAGTTTGGGATTGCAGGCAAAAAGATGCAAATCTGGGTCAAAGTATAGGCACTGAAATGTCCATAAATGTTGATGTTTCATAATGTTCACTGAGTTGCTAGTTTGTCAATATTAATACTTTAAAGTGTACCACTGCTTCAAAATGATATTATTGTGGGTTGATTGTGAATTTTCAGGCCTTTGAAATTTAGATTTAAGCTTACCCACACATTGTACAGATATGCCCTTGCTTATGTCGACATAAAATTAATATCAACATGTCGACATAAAAAAATCGTTCAGACCACAGCCTTAGTTCTGGTAGTCTATTTAGAAATCAGGATGCTCCAAATGGTAAATCATTAAATGGACATTTGATTACAAATGTCATATTTTCACATCAAATATTATGTATACCATTTTCACTTTAGGTATCCTCTTCTGAGAGCCACATTGTGTATTCAATGCATTTAATGGGTCAAATGTCTTGTAACTATGCTTTCACGTCAATCTAATCTGTCAAATTATGGTGTAGAATTTTTCCAAATATTATAGACAACACATTAATACGCATCATCATGTAAGATATTTTGATTAAGAATAATGTTCTATTATAATAAAGATATTTTATTTCCATGGATATCCGATCAGAGTGATTAATTTTAAATGTGTAATTCAAACAGTAAATATTTCGGTTCTGATAGTCTGGAAATCAGGATGCTTTGGTAAATCATTGAAATGAACATTTTGATTACAAAATTGATTTTGATGTTGCAAATGTCATATTTTCACTTCATTTGCACAATTTCTTTTAAATAGCAGAATGTTAATTTACCATGACATTTAAAAAACAAATGTTTACGGAAATAACAATTTTTACACATTTTCCTCCCAAATCCTGGTCAAGGAAATGATTAAATGCTACCACTCTTGGTTGCTAGCAACCTCCAGTTCTCTTGGGAATTTTACAAGCTTACAATTTCTCCATGTTAACTATGTACTGTCTCAAGTGACCAGTTTGTTACGTCTGTGCTGAACTGCTAAAGTGGTAGGCCAGCTTTAAGGATTCGTCACGGGGGGGGGGGGGGGGGGGGGGGGGGGGGGGCGGGCATCATTGGGTGAGAGTGATTACATCAAAAGAAAATATATGTGGTCATTGGGTTATTATAGCGAGAGTCTGAAGGGGATCTTAACAGCCTTTATAGAGACCCAGCATCTGGGACCCTCAACCGGGGATTTGTTGTTAACCAGTTTAAAATGTGTATCGGTATGCTGGGTCCCTCAACCAAGGATTTGTTGTTAACCAGTTTAAAATGTGTATCGGTTTGAGATTGCTATCTACTGAAGATAGCATTAAATTATCATAATAAATTACCCACAGCCACACACATATGACAATGTTTTGTAGGCCTCATCAATAAGTAGGAAATGGTTTAATTGCACTGCATCCAGCTGAATCCCTTTTCAAGTGTCTCTCATGCATTTTACCAAAAATGCTGACAAGATTCACTATCCTCATTAACGCTTTCCATGCGGCAGGCGGCTGCAGAAGACATACCAAATTGACACAAAATGTTTCAAAAATGTCAACATTATTGAATTTCATTATCATATTTGGAGTCACCATGAGAAATGCATTGAAATAAGTACAAACATGACTGGTATTGGTTCATTAATCCTTGAGATAGACCTTGCAAGTTTGGAAATGTTTTTGAAAAATCTGTCTTGCATATATGGTAAAACTAATAGCGGTGTGGAAAGTGTTAATCATAAAAGTTACACAATGAATAATCAGAATCAGAACTGCCTAAACATGCAAATAAACTCTTCAGCAGAAGACCTACAACCGCATTTTGTTTATTAAGGTTTTTTTGTTTGGTGTTTCTGTCGTATCTTGGTGATGTCGTCCCTGTACTGTATTGTCATAATGCTATGGACTTAATTCCAACAATGCATGTGCGTACAACCCAGAAGTGCCTCATGAGACGCATTCAAAAATGTCTACACGTCCTGATTGGTCAATCGTGAAACCATCACACGCATGCATATTTGTTTGTGCATTTCATGCATCTGGACGCAGCTCCTGGAACAACACAACATGCTTGTGTGAAAACGCTTGAATTTTGTCCATGACAATGATTATTATACCGCCCCCGCACCGTAAGGGACCGTTCATTATTTATGGTGGAGGGGGGGTTGGGTAAAATATAGGGGGGGTCATGTAACTTTCATATGTTGAAATAGGGGGGGTTATGTAACTTTTTATTCTGAACAGGGGGGGTTGTGTAAATTTGTTTAAACTAAAGATGGTGATGATTGGAGTGATTTTAGAGGCTATTTTGGAGTGTAAATGCCATTTTTTTTCTGCGCTTTGCTCATATTTTCTTAAAACCTATCGACTTCAAAACCTTTTACTATGAGACGACTTCTGGACAGCAAATCGACGATATGGTGGAAAAACATCTATACAATCATCAACGGTCGAGACATTAGAGCCACAGGGTGTATAATGTTACAAAATCCAATTTTATGATTTAAAAATGTGATTTATTGCATGCTTTTCACCTCATCTCTGCTTTGCACCAATGCTCACAAAAGTAGAATGTTTCACTGGATTATACGTTTCTGCTCATAATGTTCTAACTTGTTCGGGTTATAAAGACACCCAAAATGTATAAATATGAAGAAGAAAAAATCCAACTCGCTACGTTCACACAATAAAAAGAAGGGGCATCATAAAATTATTGGCCATTCAGATAGGGCACAAACAAAATTTGCCAACGTATCCATGAACAAAATTCCAAAGGTAAAGACAGCCCCGTAAGTATGTGACAAGTTGATTTTTTTTCGGGGAGGGGGGGGGGGGGGGGGGGGGTTGTGTAAAAAGCTACTGGTTAGCAGGGGGGTTATGTAATTTTCAGTTTCAGCTGTAGGGGGGGTTAGGTAATTTTAACATGAGTCTCGAATTTGTCCCAACCGCCCCTCCACCATAAATAATGAACGGTCCCTAAGCTATCCAAGGTTGAACTCAATATGGGGGAGTGCTTTAATGATACACATACACAAAAGCGAGAGAAAGTCGGGGTTGGTTGCAGTGGGTTCCGTTCTGCACTAGACTGATATGTCATTGTGAACCAATAAATAAGCAGCGGAATTGGGAGTTACGGGAGGGACGTCATCCCTCCCACAAAAGAAAACCAGTTAATGCAGGGGAATTTAACTGGTTTTACTCCTTTTCTATCCTTAATTATGGCCAACTCCATGTAAATAGTAACAACAAAAATTGTACACACTATGCACGCTTGTTTTCATGGAACAACCAGACCTAATCAACCAAAATGGTGTGAAATCATATCGGCCGGGACCCTCCCCCACCCCCACCCCAAGAAATCCTGGACACTCCACTGCCGCAATTATTTTTTTGTACATGAGTTGAGTGAAATCAGTTGATTTGTTTAAAAATCCTTTTTTTTTCAGTGAATTTTGCTGTATTCCGTATTAAATTTCACTCATCTCATTACGATAAAAAAAAACACGCTCGGGCCTCAATGTTCGTGTGGAACCCAATATCAACGTCCTAAGGCAACAATATTTTTTTTACTGGCGAATTAAATATACCAATTACCACACCAGTCTGAAGAGAAAATAGATCAATTCTGGGCATATAATTCAGTGTTTCTAGGACTCGCAAATTCCCAAAGTCACGAGCCTGGCTTCTTGTTGTTGCGTCTGACTCCCTTTGGCAGGTGACGATTGGCGCTTTATGTCAGGGAGAGTATATAATGGGAGGGGATATTCGAATCGCAAAACAAGAGCCTCCCATATAAGGGCACATGGGCGTGAGTACGCGCGATGTGACTTGTAAAAGGAGGGCGCTATCTTGACAACGCCATGATTGACAGCACGAAAGTCCTTATAAGGCACATGAGACGCTTAATGTGAATTAATTTAGACGCGCGATGTGACTCGTAAATCGAGGGCGCTATCACACTGCGGCTTCAATCTCGGCAATGGGAGCTTGTGTACAGTGGCACCCGCCTGTTTATGTTTGGAGGAAATAACACAAAATCACAGTCACTACCATTCAAAATGGCGGTAAGTTTGACAAAATAAATTGTGAATTTCTCGAAAAATGTAGCAATTAGAATGACTAGATTGCGCAGATTTTAGATTTGCAACAAAAACAAATGGTATTGCATAGTATTGTGCTATTTTAATGAAAATAGGAATTTGAATTAAGACACTGTAAGGTTGTAAACATTGCCGTTTTACGGAAGGTTGTAGAATTCGGCAGTTACTCCACGTGTAAATGTTATATTATAAAGCTTATGATGAAGGCTATAGTACAATGAAGCTACTACTATAGTCAAATTAATAATTGAACGAACAACACGCACGCAGTACAAAAGATGATCCCGCCTGAAATAATCACGCTTATGCTGGCTGTGCGCGCTTTAGGTACATACGAATCTCGCGATCTCGCGACTGTTCGTGTCAGCCCAAATAGTCATGGAAGATGCGCGCGATGGCCGCCATCTTTTTTTTTTAGCTGCCCATTGGCAATACACACAGGTGTAGGAAAAATAAGATTACTAAAAAAATAAACATTGCCCATCACTAAGATTTTTTTCCGGCGTAGTACAGACTTCAAACTTCCTTCACAATAAATTTTTAATCGCCGTGGGCTACTGACTTTTGCGAGATCGTGAACGTTAGCCGACAAAATCAATTTTCGATCATTTGACATGAAATTTCTCAACTTTATCATGGACCCGCGTGACGGGACTTTTAACCCGCAGAAAGAATAATTTCTAAGGAAACTAAAATGTAACACTTAGTAAGCTTAAAAATGTGGGCAAAACTCGAAAACACAGAACAGTGGGAAGTGATTACTCGAAATTCCGAATTCTGCGCCCTTTAAATTTCGCGATGTTTACATTATTGGCAACACTGAGACTGAGTCAGGTTGCAAATGCAGTGCAGTATAGGCTAAATGAATTATTTTTCATTGTGTATTCAATTTCCACCTTGTTTGTGTTTACTTTTAGGCTCTACTATACTTGAAATAAATAATAAAAAGTAAGCAAGCTTATTTCAATAAATGTTGGGGGTTGGGGTCGGGTTGGGGTGGGGGTGGGGGTGTTGCCACCCCCACCCTACACTTTTTAATAGTTGTTGATACACACAATTTTATGGTAACACATACAATTTGTG
>CM069451.1:49549377-49714377 GCA_035610835.1 Ophiura sarsii
AATTAAATTAGAGTAAAGGCGTACTACCGGACGTACGTTACTCAACGTCAGTCAACGATAATAAAATACAATCATTTTCTTTTGTACGATTATACTTTATTATCACAAATTGATGATCTCGATTAAATTAGGGTAAAGGCGTACTACCGGACGTACGTTACTCAATGTCAGTCAGCGATAATAAAATACAATCATTTTCTTTTGTACGATTATACTTTATTATCACAAATTACTGTTTAAAATTAGAACACACATTTGTATACTCTGTTTGGCCATCTCGAGACAGTGACGTAACTGAACAGGCGCAGCTTTTACGTACGCCTTTCAACGCTCGTGTTTCTACGCCAGCGCCGCTAGTATGCGTGCGCGTTATGTGATGCAATTAGTAGAATACGCGGTTACGTCACTGTCTCGAGATGGCCAAACAGAGTATAGCTTGCTTCATCCAGTCTGTAGTTCATTTCCTGAAATGAAAATAAAACATGATATGAGTTAAATGGAACTTATAACTAAAATACAATTTTATTTAAAATACTTATACGAACTAAACTAAAAATACTTATAAAAGGTTCATATTGGGCTGTTTTGCATCACAAATTGGGTGCATTTTCAATGAAGATGAATTAATGTTTATCTTTTTATATACAGTGTTAGGTGTTAAACAGATTGGATTTTTGTGTGTTCAAATTATGTACTTTTTGGTTAAATTTGGGCTACATTTCAATCAAATTGTTGGTACTTTTGATCAAATTGGGCTACTTTACACTTAAATTGGGCTTCTTTCTCAATTGTAGGTGTTTTAAAGACTTATAGGGTTATTTATAATCAATGTAATTGTTTTTCCAATGTCTTGTGCTTTAACAAACAGATTAGATGAATGTTACAGTTAAATTATTGCTTTATGTACATTCTTTTGCTGTTGTTTAGTTCATTTTGATGATTTAGGATTGAATTGGGCTCGTTTTCATTTGATTTTGGGTGCTTTTATACTAAATTGGGCTCTTTTCGGTCAAATTGCGGGTTTTTACGCATTTTTCGTGCGAAAATTTGTCCGGTTCGAATTGTGGCATGTCTTTTATTAATTGCTGGTGCACACCAGTTACATTTAGGGTAAATAGGTTATCAAATGTAACATTTGCATACCAAAACAGCCCATTTATACAACATTCATTGGAAATCTGATGCTGTAGGTTTTACACATGTTTTCGCACTTATTTGGCTGAATTTCCACGACATTCAAATGATCATATCTCCGCAACGGAATATTGAATTGACCTCATTCAAAATTAATTTTCTTAGTTTGAATGAGCTCTTTAATTTGAGCCCAGTCTCAACTTGTCTAGTTGATGTTGAAATTTTACTTGTAAGGCTAAGCCTTATTATATAATCGCCAATCGGAAAAAAACCATTGATTATCCTTTTCTGATGCATTGTGGGATCCAGAATGGGGCAGATTTTGCGATCCCACAATGCAACAGAAAAGGATAATCAATGGCTTTTTTTTCGATTTGCGATCAACCTTATGTACGCAATACGCTGCTACAAACAAAGAAGTGTTCGTTCAATAAGCCCTTTCAGATTGAGGCTTTCACTATTCCGAAAAATTGCAACTGCGCATGATTTGCGCAGAGAATAAGCCTATTCGCCATTAGCCGCCCGAAGTGCATTCTGGGTAATATTCGCCAAATTTATGGGAGATAAACATGCCGAGGTTGCGCGTGCTTTCCCAATGTGGCGAACTTCGTAATTATCCTTAAAATGACTGTACTTGCAGTTTTTATTACCGTAACACCTCCATTTTTTCATGAAAATTGCACCTTGGAGTATTGATTATCATGCGGCTGAAAATAAATGAAATGATTACTGATGGCACAAACAAATCACAGGGGATTCCCCAAGAGTCGCAGTTCATCACATGGCCGTCTACGGTCGAGTTTGTCTTGTTTATCTCCCATTTATTTCCGGAAGTAAAACTTCTGAGCATGCGCGGTTGTAATGGCGAATAGGCTTATTGATTAGAGATAATCACACGAGGTTGCTGTACTTTCCCAATGTGGCGAACTTTGCACTTTCACAAAAAATGCACTGTACTTTGCGTTTTGATTACCGTTTCATCTCTTTTTTCCTGAACATTGCACCTTTTGGAGTATTGATAATTATGCAGCCGAAAAATAAATGAAATGATTACTGATGACACAAAGAATCATAGGGGATTCCCAAAGAGTCGCAGTTCATCACACGGCCGTCTACGGTCGAGGTGGTCTTGTTTATCTCACATTTTTTCCAACGATAATATTTCTGAGCATGCGCGGTTGTAATAGTGAACTGGCTTATTATAAATATTAAATCCGACTATAATTGAGGGCACTGTAGTGTTCTCTGATTCCTAATGGGTACACGCATACGGAATAAGCTGCATAATTAATCAATAAGGCTGGGGAGCGAAGCCAAGATAAGGGGGAGGTTATCAGGGGGAACGTCTAAAGAACAGCAATTTTGCATCAAGAGATGGTTAGCTTCCACCTTACACACTTGCCTGAATAAGTACCAAAATCCTAGATTTTGGTACCAAGGACTATGAAAACATAAAAAATTCAGTAATATCCCAAAATGACAGTTAAATTGCTCCAGTGGTTCTCATGATAATACATGTAAACATTCACTTTAAAAATTTCCCAATAAATAAACAAAATACAAATTCTTGTGTGGTCAACCACTTTGGAGGTAATAAAGTACTTTCACTCATAGCATCTAAACCAAGCATGTGCAACCTTTTCTACCACACGGGCCGCATTGTGATTTTGAGATCTATTCACGGGCCGCAGTGATTGTCAAACATTCCCAAACACGTCTGGGGGAGGAGTAATTACTAATAGGGAGAGGGGAAGTCCATTGCTCATGGAATACCCGCTTCTCTTCGTGTCATTTTCTCTTTTTACTCGCTGCTGCTGCTGCAAGCACCATTTTAACCAGGAATTTTATCACGCAATCATGCCTTGAGTTATATTTACTTAATGCAGCGCGTCACCCTTTTATAAGGGAGCACACCACTAAATCAATCCGCCATTTGTGTAAAACTAGTGAGTTCCGGTTAAAACGGGTCGCATCAATGGGAGTTTTAGGATTGCTTCGCGGGCTGCAGATTAGAGGTCGGCGGGCCGCATGTGGCCCGCGGGCCGCAGGTTGCACACGCTTGATCTAAACAAAACATCTCCCAAGCCTATGCTATTAAGGCTTAGTCGTCCCTGGTTCACAGACTATAGTGATAGTCGTCGTCAGAATACTTCATCACTTTCTAAAACCGCCAATGCACGCGTCTAGTTAATGAGCGTGTGGGCGGGAACATTCATGACCCATAGATACGATCGCGGCCAATCGGATTACAGGGTCGTGACGCGTCGAACTGCTCAAAGATGACGCTGTTCTACAACTCACTTCCGTGTTTACGCTGTACGCAGTTGTCGCGGAAAAAAAGTGCTTAAGTATTCTGATGTCGACTATAGGGTGGATCTACCAACACATTTACAGATTTGTAATATATTTGTACTTTTTTATGTTTCAGCAACAAGGGGAAAGAAAAAAGAAAGAGAGCATCTTGGACTTGTCCAAATTCATTGACAAACATATCCGAGTAAAGTTTCAAGGTGGCAGAGAAGGTTTGTATTAAGGACACCAGATAGTGAAGTCAAATCTAAATTTTTTTATTTTTAAATGTGAAAATAAAATATTTAAAATAATAATTAATCTGTTTTTTTCCCTGTTTTTTCTGACTTACAATAGACTTTGCCTGGAGGACTTTAGAGGTTTTTTTTATATAATTGATCGAGCTTGAGAAATCACAATTATACAAGCATCGTAGCTTTGAACTCTCGGAGGCTGGTTGACTAATGGGTCAGTTTTAACTATGATGCAGCCCATTGCATACAGCAAAAAATACCAAAATAAGTTTGAATAGATAATATTTTGGCTATAGAAGTAAACTAGGGGTGCTTGTACCTCTTAGAAGTAAGGAAATTATGTGATGGAGCACATCAAAAGAGGGGACTTTGCGGCTGTGTGTTTTTCAAGATAGATGAAAACTGACAGAAAAGTAAATCAGAATTTAGGAGTCATTTTCACTCTTACAATCTGAATGCATCGATCAATTTTGATAACTTTTGTGTCATTTTAAAACTTAGAATATGCTCTGAGAGCACACATAATCAACTTAAAATTGACTTCACCTGCAAATTCCCCCTTTTGATGTGCTGCATCACATATGTTTAGATGCATAAGCTCTCTTGAAACCTTTACTGCATCTAAACCTTTTAATGAGTTGAAATCTGGAAGAATAAATGTCTTGTACACTTTTATATTCATTTTGGTTTGTTTTTGGTTTCATTTCAGTGACCGGTGTATTGAAAGGGTATGATCCCCTGTTAAACTTGGTACTTGATGGGACATCAGAATTTGTCAGAGGTAAGTTGTGTACCGTTTTACACTTGACCAATGAATTCTAGATATCAATGACCATCAATCAGGCGGCACCAGTGTTACATTAAATGTTTGTAAAAAGTATTATTAGTGGAAATCCTATTTGCCCATTACACGGATTCGCCATTTGCCAGGAGAGCCTTAAACTGGAATCGGATTGAATGAAAATGTTGCATCAAATCACAATGTCTCACTGCATGACCAGTCATATTGTCCAGAGAGAGTATAACCATAATCATGTAATGGAATAGTCCCATTCAATGCGATACCAGTTCAAGGCTCTCCTTGCAAATGGCGGATCCGTGCAAAGAGCGAATGACACAGGCAGAAATTGTTGCACTTAAAATGAATACTTTTGCCTGTGTTTGTGTCAGAAAATATAACATGGTAATGGTCTAAAAACAATCCTTGGCTGTTTCAATTTAGCTATTTTAGCCACATTTGCCAAATTTCTATTGGCCACAATTGCCAAACTTCTATTAAAATGGGTAAGGAAGGAGATAGAGACTGTAGGCTATCTTTTAATCACAGCAATATTTAAAGGTAGATATTCTGATTGCTGACCCGATTTTCAACTTGATTTTTCTATTTTACATGAAAGGTCATCCTTAAAATTGTCACATTCCAAAGTTTGAATTGCATAACTGCAATGGTTCTAATTTTAGACGCCAAGGGCTCACAAGAATTTTTCCCATTGAGAAGTACACAAACTGGCTGGAGGTTATCCACCTTTGACAGTAATTCACCACATTTTAGCCTATAATTTATAAATGGAACATTTCTGGCCCCTGAGATTTTACAGACATAATGAGATTTATATGGGGATTCTTCTGTTATCAAAATATCATGATGTGAAGAAAAAAATCAAAGCCAGAAAAAAAGGTGATCGGAACATACACCTTAAGCTATCTTTTAATCACAGCAATAGTTGTGATAACTTATTGAATAACACACACCCATGCAATTAAAACACAATTAGCCATTATAATCAGGAAAAGAACAGTAAGACATGCTTCAAAAGTGCAGAAAATGAATCAAAATATTTTGTCAACATATTGTCTCATTATACTCTCATATCACTTTGCATGACTTTTCTGAAAACCTATTAGATGGCTCCAACTTGTATCAGACTGTTTTAAAGAATTATGTTAATATTTACAGCATTTGGGATTGTCAAGCTTAGCTATCTGCTCTCCCTGCTACAACCTGTATCGTAATGATGGAATAAAGCTCAACAAAATGGGCAAGGGAATCATATTGTTTGAGGTAGATTTGTCCTCCATTACAATAAACATACCATGTGCCCAACAAGTTAGCTTCGCCACTTAACCTCCTGGGCACTACAGGCCTATCTTACAGTGGTTCTGATTGGTATATTGCAAGATAAACTCATTTGAATAGCCAATTGAAATGCAGCTTGTAAAATATTTCACTCCAATCTTTATCAGGGATATAATTATTCTAACCCTGTCTCTGATTGGCGCAATAAATGATGTATCTATCTTTCTAACCAATTGGCCGGTAGTTCTCTGGGGGTTAACAAAGTTTCCAAACCACTAAACCAATGTCTACATCTTTTCCATCTCTTCCACAGATCCAGATGACCCTTTCAAATTGACCGACGACACAAGGAGTCTTGGTCTCGCGGTATGCCGTGGCACATCGGTTGTTTTGATATGCCCGGCAGATGGAATGGAACCCATAGCCAATCCATTTGTACAGCAGGAAGCCTAGCAGGCTCTACATGCACTGGACTATTTATATGTGTACTTATATTTTTATAATGTTTTATGAAACTCATAACCATGACCTCCTGAAAGCCAGATGAAAGATGAAAGAATTTGGAGAGAAGAACTAATAGTGAAATAGTAGTACTGCTACTCAAAAGTTAACTCTATGACAGTCCTCTTTTTGAAAGATTGTGAAGTTCAGGAGAGAAGAAACTAGTGAGTGGGCTGTACATTTCAGCTAGCATATTAAAGGTGGAGTAAGACTTTAAACTTTGCACACCAGTATACACAGTATCCTGGATTTGGCGTTCTATACAGTAAATGAACCTAAAATAATGCAGAGTAAGCCCGTGCAATGTTTAACTGGCATCTTTTATATGATTTGGAAAGTTTGTTACTCTTGACGGTCAAAATAATCATGAATGTATGATCATAGAAATGTTATTGTGATGTGACAAGTATGGGATCATCATAGGTCTGTTTACATACCCTAAATTCTAGGTTTTAAGATGGTTCTGATACTTAGTTATCAAGGATATAAAGAAAAAGAAAAACACTTTAGGTTAACTATATTCCTCTTGAAGTTAAGGCGTGTATGTGTACGCATGCATTTGCGAAACGAAAACGAAATCTCAGCCTCAACATGTAAATATGCTGAGGTGTGAACTGAGGTCAATTTTTTACTTCAGATGGAATGAAGTTTAGCAGTGTATAACATTTGACCCTGGTAACATTGTGAGAGTTTAATATTAACCCTAACCCTTCTAAATCCAACAGAAGCAACCCCATTCACCATTCTCATTATGCAATCACACAAAGGTACATATAGGCTCCGAAAAATACATTTTTGGAGCGCAACCCCCATAGCGTGATGCACAATCACTCTGACTACGGCCGCCGTGGCCCGGGTTCGATTCCCATGGGCGGCATACACCACTTTTTCTGTCCTTAATTTGTTCCGTGCTTCCCCCTGTTAGCTTTATTGCTACACAAATGACACCCCCATGAGGGGTTAGGGTTATTAAGTCATTCACACAGACATTATGTATGTATTGTACAGCAACAAGTGTAATGATTATGTAAGAATTTTTAAAGAGATCATACCCTTGGGGTATATTATTATTGGTTCGAAAGCAGTGGAGGTTTGCAGGTCTATCAGTATACATGTCAGGTGATAGGCTAAGACATATCATTAAGTTTTCACCATATAGTGGGTATAGCCTAAAACTGGAATCGGATAGAATTATAGTGTTGCGTAATATTACAATATCTCACTGCATTGTGCTGATAGAGTAGAACTAATTATAATGTTATTCATCATGGGTACCAGTTTGAGGCTCTCCATGCTAATGGCGGAGCTGTGCAAAAAGTGAATACAACTAGTTTTCACCATTATGGTAAATCAAATCAAGGAAAGGAAAAGAAAAACAATGTGTCAATGTTGTCAATATTATTTTATTATTTAGGAATCTGTTTTAATTCAAAAATTATAACATTTTGACATTTGTTTCGATTTTGTTGAGTAAAGTCAGATCCGGGGCCTGTTTCATAAAGGTCAACTTAAGATTGTAAGTTAAGAAGAGTTTCTATTAGATTCTTCTTAAAGTTAAGAATTAAAACTCTTCTTAGAATAAGAAGAATATTACCTTTGAACTTTAAAAGAATTTCTTAGTAAAGTTAATCTAGCCACTGACCTCTTATGTTATGAAAGTTGTTTATGAAATAGAAAATAAGAATCTTAACTTAAGACGATGTTCAGGATTTAAGAAGAATTTTTAGGATTTAAGATGAATTGATTCTTAAATAATCCAACTTAAGAAGATCTTAAAGTTTTTTTAAATAGGGCCCTGACCTCTTAAAGATAATCTTTTCTATTCCCAACCTTCCTGGTTTTAAATAATGATTGACAGTGTTGTAATTGGGTCTTGGAGAGCTACATTTTATATGCAGACAAAATTTTAGAAATTATTTTGTATACAAAGAACATTTCAAATACCAGTACACTGGTACATTTTCAAACTAATAGCGCTCTTATTCAGTGACTATCAAGATGTTGCCAATAAATCCAAGAAAGCTGTTGAAATGTTTTCTTTTGAATAAAAATTGTTGTATTTTCTCCATTTGAAGGGGGTTTCCCTATCGCTTTAATTTGGAACCTTCAAGACAAGATGAGGAGACTTTTATGGCTAATATTGTGTTCATAATTTGCATATTGCATTTGATGTTTATATTTTGTGATGAGTAAAACAAAAGCGAAGCACATTTGACTGGCTCTCTTCTGTCTATTTTATGTGTTGCACGTTTCACATAATTTCAATAAAAAAGCGGTTTGCAGTTGATAAAGTGTGAATGCAGATGTTTTTGAACGGTTGTAATCATGAAACTTCTCTTATTCTCTAAATTGTAAATCATTATCAATGGAAAATACTTCACACTGAAAATCAAAGTTTGAAAATAAACTGTTTATAGGTCAAAAAAAT
Organism: Ophiura sarsii; assembly: GCA_035610835.1. Lineage (NCBI taxonomy): Eukaryota > Metazoa > Echinodermata > Ophiuroidea > Amphilepidida > Ophiuridae > Ophiura > Ophiura sarsii. Next base: position 49,558,061 of record CM069451.1, read on the forward strand.
GCGTATGTGTTGTTTCGAGAGAAATTAGACAAATCAATGCACACATTGATTTTGATATGTGAATAATGGCTATTGTGAGCATATCAACATTTGCGCAAGTGCATTGATTTTTCTAATTTTTTTGAGAAAAAAAACATACAAATGCATCGACCTAATTCATACACGACACTATACAAATCAAAATTCACAATTTGAGCATAATTTTTACTAAGCAAAAAAGAATAAAAACAGGTTAACAAGTTTGCTAACACCCGCAGCGAAAATCGGCAAACATGCGCTTCCTGAACAACGAATCAAAACAATCAAAATGGCGCACAAGCGGAGTGCATTGGACACTTTCAATGCACTCCGCATATTTTAGTTTCATGCTTTCTGATTAGTTAGACACAACTAAGAGTGTATAACTGAAGTACACCCATCAAAATATGTAAGTTCCCCCCTAGCATATACTACAATATTTCCAAAAATATTTGATGGATTTAGATAATTGTAAGCTAGAAAGATGCACCCAATTGTTAGGCACATTTTGATACCAAATTTGTTGGCCTTGAGACAATGCAACAATAAGAAATTGTGCCATTTACCAATTTGTATACAGAAAAAAAAGTGGCACTAAATCTCACTGGCTATGGCTGGTTTTGTCCATAAAATTAACAAACAAGATTATGATCTGCTTATTGATTATGATCTGCTTATTGATTATGATCTGCTTATTGATGTATGGACAATCTAGCCATAGCCGGTGCGATTTAGTGCCACTTTTTTTTCTGTATAAAAATGGGTAAATGGCACAATTTCTTATCGTTGCATTGTCTCAAGGCCAACAAATTTGGTATCAAAATGTGCCTAACAATTGGGTGCATCTTTCTAGCTGACAATTATTTAAATTCATCAAATATTTTTGGAAATATTCAAGTATATGCTAGGGGGGAACTTACATATTTTGATAGGTGTATATTATATTGTCAAGCTATTGACACTGTATTGACATGTTGGCTGTGTGTGCAAACAAGTGATTGTAATTTGTGTCAATACAAAGTAAAGGTTCCTATCCAGAAAACAAGTTAACCAGGTCTAAATTTAGACCTGAATCCAGGTCCAATTTAGACCTGGTTTAGTGGTTTATAAATTGAGAATAGTCCTACCCACTGGACCTTTGTTGTCATTCTCATCCCTTATTCAACATTGATATAGCAGATCACATGGAACAGGAAAAGTTTAAAATACAAGTTTATATTACAAGGGTTCTATCTACAATGGCTGCCATGTGTAGGTTGTATTTTACAAGGGTGCACCCCATACATAGCACAAGAAGTATATAACATGGCAGCTATTACATATAGTGACCTTTCACATCCCTATGTATCTGAACAAAAAAGACCAATATTTATTTGCAATCGCTGTTCTGAATACATTGAGATAATACCACTTACTCGATATATAACAACTGGCAGCTATTACAGATAGGGCCTTGTGACACTATTTAAAGCCCTCGATTATATGGATGAAGCAGTTTGAATTGTTTGTCTTTGTTTTCAATACAAGAGGGAAAGAAAACAAATAAAAGGGTCCCGTGTGTAGAACTTACCCCCATTTAGAATAAGTCTGATCTTAACTTCATGGCACAAACCACGCACCATGATTGAGGTCATCGATTCTCACTAAAATGGCTGAAAAAGTCGACATATCTCAAAAAACTACTCCTCCCACTTCCTTTGTAGGTTGTTTATAAGGATTTATGTCAATAAAAACCAACGGGCGAAAAGTCAATACACCCAATGACCCAGCTCATGGCGCAGCGAATCAGGCATGTTGTTTTGTGCATACTGACCAAAATCTTTTACAAAGCCCTTGTATTATAGATTTTGTACTTGGTGATTTCAAATGCAACTATCCAAAAAATTATATCAGCAGTAAGGTGGACAAAAACGCTCTATGGTTTGAGGCATAGCCAACAACCAACCAGCTGATAGCCAGTTTAATACTAAAGATTTCGAGCACATTGCGGACAACCTTCTGTCCACTTTTGGTATTATACAGACTCTCACTCCATATCATCATGCTGCAGTAATATACAGGGTGAGTCAAAAAGACTGCAATAGTGGAAAGAAGCCATTTTGTTTTCAAAACCAAAACGAATTTTAAAACTTTTTAAACGTTGCAAGAATGATGTATTTAATCCTAACTTTGTGTGAAAAAATGAAGTCAATATCATTTTCCGTTTGCCTTTGGTGAACCTTTTGACCAGTGTACCCATTTCACACGTTTGTCCGCCACGAGATACCCAAAATATGCATCAGATCGCAAAATGTGTCTCTCATTCAAATTTGGAAACTTGAGTTCATTTGTGATGTTATTGGAATTTGATGCATTCTTTTCGTGTTAACATGTGAGTTATCATAATTAATTATAATCATACCCATGCTATGAAAGCGTATAATGTTCTTAATGTTAATAAAAAAAACCTGACATTTTCCATTTTTGTTGTTGGTGGGATATTCAAATATGAAAATGCAATGTGTGCCATTTCAAATGAAAATCACTGTGCTCGTGGACAAACAGGTAAATTTGGTTGTGCAGTAAAGAGGGTCACCAAAGACAAACGAAAAATGCGATCGACTTCATTTTTTCACACAAAGTTAGGATTAAATACATCATTCTTGCAACGTTTAAAAAGTTTTACAATTCATTTTGTTTTGAAAATAAAATGGCTTCTTTCCACTATTGCAGTCTTTTTGACTCACCCTGTACATGTCTTAACTGTGTAAATCCCATTGGAATGGCGAAATCGCGGACGGTTTATAAAACGTGTCACAGTTTGCTTTTTTTCAGTCGATTACTTTTCATTTTTTGGGAGGAAAAGAAAAACTAGATTAACAACGCTTTATCATTTTATACAGACAAAAAATCCATGGTTCAATGCACGCGTCAAGGTCAAATGGTCATTTAAAATCGTGCACAATTTTTTTTGATTCACCCTGTACTGTCCCACACGTCCTCTGTGGGTATGGGACGTGCCATTTCTTTTTAAAAGGTTAACTGCAGATTGATCTCATGGCAACTTACTGAGGTAAAGTTGTAGGCCTAATATAGGTTGCCCATTCAATTTGCAACCAATTGCAGATGCGGATCGAGCTACCATGTGATTTAAAATAGTCATTTGCATACTTTGACAAGAAGTACCTTTCAGTTTTTGTCCACATATCTCAAGAAGAAGTTACTATAATCACAATCTAACTTATAACAACAGCAAATGCGTATCTCATGTATTCATTCAATCAGGAACTCTTTATACATACATCATCGATATGATGGAGAAAGTGATCCTCTGAAGTTTGGATCAACATGCCATGAATGTCGCTGAGTTTGTAAGCCCCCTTGTCTCCATTTATTAGGTGCTGAATTCAAATTGTCTATCGGAAAACTATATTGAAGGTTAACTGCCTTTATTTAGATGAACCAGAGCTACACGCGATACATGTACTTATTGTGGCGGCGCCACAGTCACGACCTTTTGCCCCACCCACTCCTCAAAATTACTTAGAATTGTCTTAAAATTGGTCTGAAATATCTAACTCGGACCAAATTGAGCTAATTTCAGGTGATTTCGCATTTTCGCCCCCAATAACTGTGCACCCCCCCCCCCCCCCCCCCCCCCCGATGTTTCCGTGCCCACAGGCCCCCGAAATTTATGCTTGTATCGCCACTGCTTATTACTTATGAAATAAATCACTTAGTTTTGCTACTTGGATTTGGAGAGCTATACCTCGTAACCTTATAAAATTGTTATAAATAGCAAATCATTGTATCAGTTACCACGTATCAGATGCGTAAACAATATAGATCTCTCACAGGTGCAAATGTCAAATAATTGTAATTAATTGATAACGGACTAAGTCCATATTTTATTTGTACATGCCACTTGAACATCAAAAGTTGGGTGATACAATCCCAGAGGTTGCTTCAATGTGATCCCAGCATGCAGTAGAAAAGCGGAGTGCACTGAGATAATTCCACACCTATTTTCCATTATGTTCAGAAATATCATGGTCCATTAGAGGAACTAAATAGGCCCCAATTGAAACTTTTCATATTTGTATGAATATATGAATTGGGATTCTATTTCTCAATACAATGATATCAAAAAAGTTGGCTGGTCCTCTTATATTTATTTCATTCTTTTAAAAGGTTATTTGTTCAATTAATTTGGAATATCTAATACATATTAATGGAAACTTTAACCTTATCGGTTAGTTCCTCTAATGGACCATGGTATTTCTGTAATGTTTCAATGCAATTCAGGTGTTGAACTCAGTCTCCAAATATCACAGTGCACAGTGCTTTTCTACTGCATGCTGGGATTACATTGAAGCAACCTCTGATACAATCCCTTCTCGTCTGTTAAACATATCGTATTTACAGTTTACCATCATGACCATAGAAAACAAAGACAAAACACTTCATCATAAAGAAAATGCATTTTATGCCATATATTTATCATGATTTATAAACTACAATATAAATAAGTTCTTCCAACTGTCCTCCCATCATCGATTAACCGTCAATCAAGTCGGTTAAATTATCAGACGGTGAGGCAATATTATGTTCACAGTCACGGTTAAAATGTTCATCATTTTTTGGAACACTATTATTTCATCTTAAAAACCGCTGGAGTTTGAAAATCAACTCCAATGTACAATCATTTTGCAATTTTATCCGCATTACTCGGTCGTACGCATAATTTAACCTGGAATATTCGTGAACGAGCCCATCAATCAGCTCATATCCGGCATCGTCTGGACCATGCTCTTTCAAAACAGAGCTCCCTCTATAGTTATTTTCTGGTCAATGTAGAATGTTGTGACAGTTGCAATAATTTGCATCCATGAACTATATGAAAATCAATTGTTAATATTAGCAATTTCTAATTTGCTTTAATTTTATTAGTAATATATGCACACTCTTTAAACAAATACGTATGAAAGGAAGGGCATATTTCAATTCAATATCAAAATCCACCTTTTTGATGATTTGCTCAAGTCACTCCCGATCCCACTGCGTAAGAACTTGAAATAATATTATTGTGGTACATAAGGACTGCAATATTGTCAATTTGGCATTACTCCTATGAGCCGTTCTTCTGGCGATTTCGTGAAATCTTTGGCCAAAGCTTGGAATGTCATATGCCGTAGTACATTTGCTGTAACTTGTTGAAATATTACAAGTCCTAGAATGTGCCCCCGGGGGGGGGGGGGTGGGGGGGGGGGGGGGCAGTCAAACATAATGAGTACACATGCGTGACCAAATTTTTTCCAGACACCCCCTAAACAAGTTTTACCCTGCAAGCAAAATGACCCCCTAAACAAGTTTATAGCGCGCTTTCCTTGCAAATTTTGACCCCTAAACAAGTTCTTGTCAGAATATGACCCCTAAACAAGTTTTGTCTATTTAACGGGGAACAAAATAAGTTACCCTAAACACGTTCGACCGGGATTTTAAGCCGGGATTTTAAGCCACCCTTTTTCTTGAAAATCAGCGTTTTTGATACCCTTAACGCGTCACGCGCGTGATGTGACGCGTCCAACACTGAAAAAACACCCCTTTTTACGCGTTTTTTGGTCACGCATGTGTACAACATTATGTTTGACTGCCCCCCCCCCCCCCCCGGGAATGTGCCGGTACCCAGCCGTAGATTGCCGTAGTACATTTGCTGTAGGCCTTATACAACTTGTTGAAATATTACAAGCTGAGCTCAAGAGCGTGAGAAATTGTCTCATGCGTAAAATTTTATGCCGAACGCGTGAAACTTGACAGCCTTCATGCTGTAAACTTCAATTTCTCCTAAATTGACTAAGGGCTGACAAAGGTCTATCATTTCTACGCGTTCATTGCGTGTACGTCACGGCAGGTGTTTACAATGTGAAGATTATTCGGTTAATTCCTCAATATCTGGAGAACACCAAACACACTTTCATTAGTTGAACTATATAGATGATCTAGGTTGTCCTCAAATGACATGTGTAGGAGATGATGATGGGGGTTGTCATTGCTTCCGGAAGGTTCTAAATATATGAGGAATTCCAGTGCAACAACAGACAAACGTCAGTGCCAACATTGAACTTTAAATGTCATACTGCTATCATATGTTACGTTACGTACTTAACATTTCAATGTTCAAACCGTTGGCAAAACCCTGAACAATCAACATCATAAATTATACACTATACCACTCATGATACTCCATAGTCAATTCTACCTTGAGCAGCATGGCAATGGCATGATGTTCAGGTCCGAATTTGACTGATAGCATGGCGCTTCTCTTTTTGCAAAATAAACTCTTTTAATACAGATATCAAAAGTAGGGGTTCATAATCATAATCCCGTTCATAATGTTCTCAAATATGATTAACGTGGTTCTTTTAAGAACGTCTTTCTTAACAGTTTTACTTTTAGAGCTATGTCAAACTCCTCAAAATGTGTGGGGTTTCTTTCTTTCTTTCACGTAATTGTTGGTATCCATCACCTTGGGGTTGGAATGTTGGATGGGCGATGCAGATTAAGTTCATTATGTGCACCACATGTTGAAAACAGCGGGATTCGAAAACATGAGACCGCCACTTACTCATCTGCCGCGCGACATACACACCCCTCGGATAGGTCGTCAGTAATACATTCAAACCAGAAAGTTAATAATGGACGTTGGAAGGGGACTATTTTTAGACGGTTGTGTTTGATTTGATTGATGCAAGAATGAACTCTTTCAGAACCGTGAATGTTGTCTTTGAGATATTATCAAATTATATCAATTCATTTGTATTAATCTACGAGATTATAGTCTTCATTCACCTTATAAATCCGTTCACGCCATGTTTTGCGGCATTTTGGGCCTTTTTTTCGGCATTTGGGCAATTTTTCGGCATTTTGGTCCATTTTTCGGCATTTGGTCCATTTTTCGGCATTTCGGTCATTTTGCGGCATTTTAACCACTCAACCGGTCATTCATTCAGTTGGGTGTTTGAGCATCAGATGTGCAGCTCTTCCCCCGTCAAAAGTGGAAGTAACAGTCACTCGTTGTTTAGTTTCTTTAAGTCTTCCGGATTTAGATAGACTGAATTTCCGTTGCCGCATTGCCCTTGAGCGGCATCAGCCTCCTTTCCTTCGTGATGATCCGGGGATCTAGTAACACTGTCCGAAGAGGATGTCGAGGAAAGACGTTGGTTCTTTGTCGCGTCAGTTGTCTTCGTATAATCAAAATGTGGAGCTGTACTTGTGATATGAGAGTCTTCTTTGCTTAGAACTGGCGAAGCCTTGATGGTGTTGAAGGAGATTCAGTCTTTAGCTGCTCTTTATTCATGCGAATTTTGGAATGCTCTTGCAATGTACTGGCATTTGAGGAATCCTCCGGTGCCTTTGATACTGTCTCTCCAGGCCCGTCATTATACGTTCCAGCGTTGACTGCGGGCGTCAGCCGATGAGACTTTGACAGCGAATTGTTAGGAGAAGATTTTACGGCTTGGGATTTAGTATTTGCAGTCGTAGACCTATTCTTAGCTTTCGGGATGTTTTGGAGGAGAATTTAAATGAGCTAAGGAAGCTTCGTGGGCGCGACCCCTTGTCCTTGGAAACATTAGATCCAGTTGCCGATTCGTCTATCGAAGATCGAGGGGAGTTTCGCGGAGAGTTTCGAGGAGAGTTTCGAGGAGAGTTCTTAGAGGTCTTTCGCTCCACGGCAGCACTGAGCTTTCCAGTTTTCTGTCCACTCGGCTTTCCAAGCTTTATGTTCGACGACATCTTTGACCTTCACAACATTGTACATATGATAACCTAGTATGTTGTTTGTGCTAATATGTCTACACTAGTGTTTCAGTTTCAGTCTGAAGTGTGGTATGAAGAAATAATCCAACTCAAAGAGTTTACCACCATGCGATATACTGTCTCGTTCAAGACTTGTCAATCGCCATGTCCTCATGAGAAAGTGGACAAAAACCTTGAAATCGACATCTTCAGAAGTCAGAAAGATAGATCAAATTAGTTTTCCCGTTAAACATAAGATTCCATGTTCTGTTCAATGTGTCTCTGTCTAGCCGGTCGCCTGATATGATTATGATAGTTGATTCGATATGAAATTAATCTTTGTTATCGTAAAATTGAAGCAAACTTTGAACCTTTATACAGTTCAACCCCAACCTAGCATGCCACTTATTGACTTTGTCGTTACTTTAGTAATTCGTTTGCTCATGTACTCCGGTCGGTATATGTTTGTTAGTCTGGAAATTTAAATGTGGACGCCATTATTATAATTAACATACCGTAGATCATCTGATATTTGCATTAGTCATTTTTGGTGATAACAATTTTAAAAATATGCATTATTAATAGCTCTTGAAAGAGTCAGTATTATGTTATGGATGAAATTATTATAGTTAATAACATATCTTTTTGCATGATCAACCAATGGTTAGATAATATCTTATTATAATTTAAGGTTGTCCCAATCAGTGACAACATTCATCTCCTTATTATTTTACTGGGAAAAATTCTTGAGGATCGATGACAAAACAACGTCAACGAAAGAATTAATAAAAACAATGGCTCAATCAATGTTGTGCTAGTCCAATGTTTAGTTGTTAATGTTAAAACAATGGAATTTCTAGCATGTCAGGGTAATCATGGTAATTCACTCTTAGTATAGGGTGAGTGAAATTGCTGACATTCATGTTTATTGATACAAAATATGTGCAAAAATAGAATAAATTGATCACCAGCGCAGCAGCTATAAGAACCTCTTCATACCTACTTTCTTTTAAAAAGATGATCACCCCTATTAGTATTATATTCCTCTATGAAGATAACATTGGGAAATCACTTTATTGTAAAACATCTCTTGAGAACAAACTGTGAGCTCAGAGCATCCGAGGTCTCTATTAGACTAGACCTTTTGTGGGATAAACGGTTTTATTCCAAATGTATTGGAGCATATTACTGGGGTTGTTAATGTTAGCATAGTTCCATCTGTTGAATTAAAAGTACAGAAAACTTGATTTGGTGCAATTTTTTCCTTAATTCTTCAGATTTTCTCTATCCAAATAAGTTTTCGGTTTTATACTGCGAATGATTTTACTGTAGATGTAACGCTTTAAAAAACGTAAAACCCCACTATAAAAACCCGACCCTATGCCTATTATAATACATGTACTGAATGACATGGATATAGTATAAATATGTCCATGGATGGGGAAGCCTACCTGGATTTCAGGGCACCTGGACTGGAGGTGCAGGCCTGTATTATGGGGTATCTGGAATAGTAAGAGCACCTGTGATAACTGACTTTTAAGAGAATACATGAACCCCAACCCGAGAACCGGCATAATTCTGTTATACCCTACAAACAAACAAACACACCAACAAACATCGGTAGTATGCGTCGTTCTTAAAAATCATGCACTATGAATACCTCTGTGAAGGGTATTACAGAATTACTCCCGAGAACCGATCAACTCACGAACCGCGAATTCTAGTAACCTATATTTTCAGAACCATAAAGACCACACTGTTATAAAAAACCTGTACATTTTACGGTCAAAAGCTGGCAGCAAGGATGCCAACTTTTTAGTGTAACATTTACAGTTACTCACATGTAAACAATAATTCAATAAAAACACTTGAAAATATACATATTTGGGTAATTAATACAGAGCCTGGGCATGTGTAGAGAATAAAAAGGCACTGGCAACCGCCCTAACTTAGTAAGCCTGTCCACAAAAGTAGACCTTCTTTTTTTACTGCGTAACTCAAAATTTACAGTTGGTTGTAAAAATATACAGGAAAAACCTGTAAAAGTTTTATTTTTACGGTCAAAAGTTGGCATCCTTGCTGCCAGCTTTTGACCGTAAAATGTACAGGGTTTTTTTTACTGTAAAATTGAGTCCTTAATCGTATAATTGACAATTCATAATAGTGTATTATGATGTTGATATGCTTTAACACTTGAATAAGAGCTGCAGTTTTAAATTTAGTCATAATAGGCCTTGAAAATGGAACATAATAAATACAGTATTTTGCTGTATTCCAACTTACAGCCAAATACGGTCACTTTTTAGCCTTTTTTACAGTATTTGACTGTAAATTTTACAGTAATTTCTAGCAGTGCAGGCTCTACTCAAAGCTTTGTATTTCAACTACGGTAGTTGACATCAGATTAGTCTTATAATTTCACCAATTAAGGTTAGGGATAATATTTACTTTTATATCCCATAATATGAAGCAGCTCTATTTCCTACTCAATCACTTATAAGCTCTTTAGTTTTTGGACCCAGGTTTTTGGGACACGCTGTACAATCTTACAATACATGAAAATCTTGGTATTTCAAAGGACAACTGAACACTTGATTCATAAATTATTTCACACTGGTAGTAATAATACATGTCTCATTTTGAATTTCACGTAATTTCTTTATAAGATGTAGGCCTATATTTAAGTCATAATGTAATTCATCGATTATTGTTACACAATCGTAAACACGGTAAAATTAAATTTTACATCATTTTAAAAAAAGGAACATTTTATTACCAAATAGGTACATAAGGATCGTTGATTAGAATCTGATATAGAATGTTCACTTTACTGATCTAGTGTAGGTACTCACTTGTACGTTTCAGACACGTCTGTATCCTTTAGAAAAACTTTTGGTAGTGACATATTGACGACTCACGACGCTTTTATTTTGAAAATGTGTGCTTCTTCAAATTTTAATTTCACATTGTGAAGTACCATATCAGCTTCATTTTCTTGCTTGCTTCACAGAGATACCGCATTACGCATCGCATTTTTTACTAAAACAAATCGTATTTCTTCTGAGACAAACTCTATTTTTTGCCTTAAAGAACCGCATTTCGCAGAGCCAATGTTCAGGTTTCTTCTGAGACAAACTTGGTTTTTTGCCTAATAAATATTTCATAACTCTAAATTATAGCTCCTACGTAACAACATGAAATGATAAATTTGTAAAGAAATTTCTTCTCTTTTTTGAGATATTACACGTAAAGATTGAGTGAATTTTTACAGAGCTGTGTCCAAAACAAAAAAGCCAAAGTTCGTTTTTTCATTTAACATTTGGTTCTTTACACGCCTCGGTGTATATAGCATGTAATAGGCAGATTATTGATTAACTGGTAGCGACAGCTCACCGGTTAATATTATTATGATTGGGGATGTTTCAATTGATCAATGCAACCCATTCACATACCTGTCAAACTATATAGCATATTCAAAACCCAAGTGCAAAAATGAAAGTTGCACTTTGTCTCATTTTTTTCAATGTAGCGTTCTTAATTGTTAACCGATCTTCGAACAATATCTCACCGCACAGACCTCGCAGAATGTATAAGTTATTCTGATTATTCATAATATTTACATTATTTATGTTGACTCAATTGTCCATTATTGGACAACTCAAACGAAGAGAACACTGGCAAAAGATCATAAACACGGACCTGTTTTGCTTATAAAACTCTCAATTTCTTCATTTAACCTGGAAATACAGAACCCATCCATTAAAATATGATACGGAACAAATCATTCTGTTCTTTTGCAGAGCAGTTGGTATAGGTGAAGGAGATACACCGCTTTTCTGAGGAAATCATTTACATCGTCATGGAAAAGTTGGTGTTGTTAACAGAAAACAAAAATTGTAACGGACACAACCGTCTACATGGTCTATGCTACATACCGTTTCGTAAATTTATGAATGTGACTGTAAACATGTAAAGTAAAACGTAGGTTGAAGTGTGTATACATCATTTCATATTATACATGTACAATTCAGTCATAACGTGGAATGACTACGGGCAATCAAGAGAGAGTGACGACGGTAAATGGTAAAGTTTTTGATGACATTTTTCTCGAAACTTTCTCCAGAAAGAACATCTGATGAAGTCCCTTTTTGAAAAGGCTGCAATTAGTTTCGGTGACGAGTCAGTAAGTTTCAATATGTTGAGTGCTTGGCTCACTGGACTATACTCTACCGGTTCAGGATACCCCGCTTTGTTTTTATTTTGGACATTTTTTTCACACCGTTATGGATACTTATTGCAGCAACGTATTGGTAAAATCCCAGGTTTCGTCCGGATTTCTATGGAAATTCACAGATTTATAAATATCCCCCTTTTTTAAATAGTGTTAAAATGAGAGATCTTCCACATCAAAGCAATTGGATACTGTCATGGATCTTTGCTTCCTTTCTTTGACTCGTCCTGATTTGGACAAACTGAAAGATCTGGATCGCATGGCTCGAGTAATAGCCGGTCCCATTACTTCGTCATCGTCGTCTTCGAATGCCGTCGACGTTTTAGTCGTTGATGAGTCTAATCCAACATCAGTTTGTGATTGACGCATACCGTCATACTTCGGCGCGATTGTGCCATCAATTTTGTTCAGCATTTCAGAACTGACCGCGGACAATACTTTTGGAGATGGAGAACCAGATACGTCAGAGGCCTTAAAGTTGGACTTCGTTGCAGATTCTTTTGGCTCACTAGAAGATGATTTGGTGGAAGTTTTTAATAATGGTGTTGATGTTTTGGAAGGTGACATTTTTGGAAACTTCAAAGGATATGTCAGAAGCCGTGGACGTTGACTACGCGATTTATCCGAAGGAAGACCATCTGATGTAGTCCCTTTTGCAGACGGCTGCTGCTGAGATGGTTTCGATACAGGGTTGTTGGGCTTGCTGGACGACTTTTGCGGCCCAGTCTTCCCGGATTTATTATACATAGGCATATTGTTCTTCAACAGAAGTTGTGCCTCTTGCCGATGATATACAGGAATTTGTCAACAGTCACAGCTGGATTAACTGGTGGCTGTGTGCAGACTTGTGGTCCAGGTCCAGTGAAAGCCTTCAAGGCCGCTTGGTCGAACAACTTACAGCAGCTATGTGATTCAAGTTTCTGTGAAGGTTTAAATAGTATCGTGGCTCTCCATGGATTTCTTCAGTCATCCGGCAGATTCATGGACAGGAAGCACATAGTTAAACCATCTCAGCTGGTTCAAACTAGTCATAAATTGTGGAAGGTGCTGCAACATCAGTACAATAACGTATATAATTTGGTTGTTTTCGTCTACCCTATACCGTCCAAAATGGCGATCAAGACTAGCTATTAAAAACTGATACAAGTAAGGTTTTTCGCCAAGTAATACTAAAATAGTCCTTCGTGGCATTGGTTAAACAACGTTTGTATCAATGACAAGTAGTTGCTTTGGTCTGATATGAAGCTGTATAACAAACAATTAAACGAAAATTATCAAGTACTATCTAAACTTTGAACCGTTGTAAAAGTGTCGATTATATTATTTATGACGCAAACTGTGCTACCTTACATTTCTCTTAATTAACCATTTGAATTGAATTGGCGTTCTTATTTTCTGTTATTCTATAGTTAATTTATGGTTATGTTGATTTGGTCTTCAGACAACTTGAGATTTACATAAAAAGTATAGTTTTATTTCATGTTGTGTATATTCGGCTTCAGACTTGAAAGTTGATATGAAATGTAGGCATTCAAATTATATAATGTAGATTTTGGCAAACAATTCTGTTGAACTTTGGCATGTGTGCACTTCCCACGACGACGCGGCAATATGAGTGATATACCTTTGAACTGATGATGTCAGTTAGGTGTCAGTAGTCATGACTCGCAAAACAATTCTGTAATTGGGTTTAAGTGTAAAAATCACGAATTTAAAGATCTCGCGAGTTAGAAAAACTCCTAACACTAAGTCGGGCACCGACGTCCTATGTTTCGGATGTAAATCGCATAAATCTGATCCCGTCCGTAACTTGTGTCCCAGGACCACAAGTGTTAATATTTTGACACCGCTGAAATGATATTCATGAATGAACAAGTGTATGTCAAAACAGGGAGTTGATGGTGGGGGAGGTAAAAACAAGGGTGGCCAACAATAAATATGGGATATCCTACATTTTAAAACTATTCAGTGGCCGATCAAGGATTAAAATTTACGGGGGGCTGACCAAGATTTGTTTAAGGGACCGTTCATTATTTATGGTGGAGGGGGGGGGGGACAAATTTCGAGACTTGTATGTTAAAATTACCTAACCCCCACTACAGCTGAAACTGAAAATTACAAGACCCCCCTGCTAACCAGTAGCTTTTTACACAACCCCCCCCCCCCCCCCCGAAAAAAAAAAATCAACTTTTCACATATGGGGGCTGTCTTTACCTTTGAAATTTTGTTCATGGATATGTTGGCATATTCTGTTTGTGCCCTGTCTGAACGACCAATACTTTTATGATGGCCCTTCTTTTTACGTGTGAAGTTAGTAATGGGGAAATTGTGTCATATTTATACATTTTGGGTGGTTTTGTGAGTCTTTATAACCCGAACAAGTTAGCCTGTACATTCTGAGCAGAAACGTATAATCCAGTAAAACGTTCTACTTTTGTGAGCATTGGTGCAAAGCTGAGACGAGGTGAAAAACATGCAATAAATCACATTTTTTTTAAATCATAAAATTAGATTTTGTTACATTATACACCCCCGTGGCCAGGGGTAGCACTGGCTCAAAAATGTGAGGAGTCCCATTTGCATTTTTCAGGACCCTTTAAGGACTGCAAAAACTAAATTTAAGGGGTCCCCCAGAAATATAAGGGGTCCTGAAGTTTGAGCCTTTGAAAATGGTCAATTTTCTTTTTAGAGACAAACAGTCGCTAACACAGATACGCACACTAGCGTAAGATCATGTAACTCATATACCTATGTCGTGTCCATGTTAATCAGTAGAAGATACTTATATATAGAATGTTTTGAAAATCGCTTGAAACTTTTGCGGAAGCAATTCGGAAGCGATTTAGTGTGTTTATCAACTTTTAAAAATACAGGATTTGCATTGTATTTATCTTTTACGGACATTAATAAATTTAAAATGTAGGCACAGGATGGAGATTGACAATTTTCAGAATGTCTTAAGGTTTCCACGTCCATACATCGTCAGATTTAAGGGGTCCCTTTATTTTCGATTGGGACCCGTTAGTGAAGTTCAATATGTATATAAACTTACGCGTCCATTATCGTCCAACAAGAAAATAAGGGGTCCTAGGACGCGAGGACGCGCAAGAACGCGAGCACTGCCCGTGGCTCTAATTTCTCGACCGTTGATGAGTATATAGATGTTTTTCCACCATATCGTCCGAGGCACAGAAAAGATTTGCTGTCCAAAAGTCGTCTCATAGTAACAGATTTTGAAGTCGATATGTTTTAAGAAAATATGCGCGAAGCGCAGAAAAAAATTGCATTTACACTACAAAATAGCCTCTAAAATCACCCCAATCACTACCATCTTTATAGTTTAAAAAAAGGTTACACAACCCCCCCTGTTTAAGAATAAAAAGTTACACAACCACCCTATTTCAACATATGAAAGTTACATGACCCCCCCCCCCTCACTATAGTTTTACCCAACCGCCCTCCAGCATAAATAATGAACGGTCCCTAATTGGTACCACAAAAAAATCGTAAAAGGTCCCTATTTCCCCCCCCCCCCCCGTCAGCTCGTGAAATTATGCTAAGTGGGGGGGGGGGGGGGGGTAGCGATGTGGTATTCTCAAAACCGGGGAGGGGTAGCGATGTGGTCTTCTCAAAACCTGGCAAAAATATCGCATGGTAGCCTACAAGTCGTAAAGGTACCGACGGAACCTACCTATGCCTCTAAAAAAGGTTAAGTGGT
This sequence comes from Ophiura sarsii, assembly GCA_035610835.1. Lineage (NCBI taxonomy): Eukaryota > Metazoa > Echinodermata > Ophiuroidea > Amphilepidida > Ophiuridae > Ophiura > Ophiura sarsii. The sequence goes on from CM069451.1 coordinate 49,573,804, forward strand.
ACACAAAAAGGACTATTGACAAACAAATTACGGGGGGGGGGGGGGCGCCTGCCTACTCCGCCCTCCCCCCTGTATCCGCCACTGATTTTGTCAGCGTTATTGCGCTTTATTCCGTTGAGGGCGCCAAGACGGAATACATCTGTCTAATCACACTGTCTAATCGTGAGTATTTCTCTGTATGAGGAGCACAGAAGGTTTAAAATCAGCTGAGAATGTACAAAAGGTTTGATGATCTGATTAGTTAAGTGGGGTGCCAAGAGTCAATATTTTGTATTGCTGCCGTGTCGCATCCTGTACGGATGGTTGCTTTTGAAAGGTCAAAGGTCATATAGGTGTCAAAATGTAAAAATGGTCTGATTGTACTGATATGCATATCAAACTCTTCCTGCGATCTTAAGTAACAAAAAAGGAAATGGTTGTATTTCCACCGATTCTTAGTTTCCGAGATATAGGGTAAAATAGGTCAAATGTCAAATGTTGCCTCAAAATATCTGTAAAGGGGGTCAAACTCTCAAAATGCTCCGATTTAATAATTTGCCATATCTACAAGTCAAACATCTATTAGTTTCAGTGGCGTAGCTCAAGGGGGGCAGTTGCCCCCCCCCCCCCCTGACATAATTGTTTGTGCCCCCGCCCCCCCCCCCCCCCCCCCCTTTGTGCCCCCGCCCCTCTCTTTGGATATAGTGCTTATATGTGGGGTAACCATTTAAAAATGACCGTTTTCGCCTTGTTTGTAAAAATAAATGACCATTTTTGTGGAAAAACTGCTTAAAACCCTGAGGATTGGCTAATATTTGTTGACTACAGTGCTTTTTGGACTGCGAAATTTTGTGTCCATGCGAACATTTTTGACCGTGCGAAATTTTTTGACTTCACGTACGTAGTGTAACGGGATCGGGACGGCCTCAGTCACCAACTACCAGGTAGGTTGGTAGCGTGCACTGGAAGTTGGCAATGTAACACCAGGGCTCGTTGTAATTGTAAGTGTAATTATACGTTTGCGAGGCGAAATACAGACTGACGACGAATTTACTTTCAACACAATTTATTTACAGTCCTTTTACATTTCCATCCATTTTATTATCTATTTGTAGTCATCAATCACCATTATTGATTTCACTCACCCATTATTTTTATATCCCATTTGCCTTTTACTTTTTAATCTCCCCTTTGTCTATGTCATCCTTTTGTTATTTTATCCACTTCATCAATCAGCTGTCTAGCTTGATATCTTCCCCTATTCATTCATCTGTCACTTTGACTTCCTGCCTATTGTTCCTCTGTCTATATATATGTTGTGTTATGTTGTATTCTGTCATTTTACCTTCGATAAAGATTCTGTTAGAATCGAAACGTCAGGTCCTCTTATATTTATTACATTTACTTACACAGGCTATTTTTGTGGATAAGCAGTTTGCATTCAGCTTTTACATTATACAATTTATTTACAGCTACATTTATCTCCATCATTCACATCGACAATACATCACTTTCCCATTCACATCACCTATGATTATTCTGCCCTGATTTTAGTGCTGTAGCAATTAACTTGAATTTTACACCCAACTTGACTCCCTGATTGATCCTCCCTAACTGATCTTCCCTCTTTGATGGTGTAATCAGAAGATACATGAAAATAAAGAAATACAAAATATGTTACTTAAAGTGTACTGATAATTTGGAATATAAATCATAACAAAACATTTGGGTCAAATAATTCAAACATAATAAATCACACCTTTTATATTATGTATGTAAACATTACGAGCATTTAAAGATACACAATATAATTGTTGAGTAGGTCAAGAGTGATACGTTGATACTGACGCGTGAACGTTGATACCGACGCGTCAACAGACAGGGACTCGAACCCACATCTAAACCTTGTCGTCGCACCAATGACTTCGAACCACCACGTGTCGATCTCGGGACTGGGACTTTAACCCAAACTTGGTCGTTCTGATCCAATCCACGTAACTTGTCAATCACCGCGCGGGACTCGAACCCCGGACTTTAACCGTACTAAATATCGTCGGCTGATCCGATCCCAACTTGCGTAGAATTATGTCGCCCACTGGTGGGACTTGAACCCAATCTCCAAATACACTCCTGACCATACCCAAATACTTAAATATTTAGACTTATGAGTACATTACATTACAGCTTAAACATGTTACGTAATAATAAATGGCAAGTGGCTACTCCGCTTTATGCGCAGTACCTGTTCACATTGAAATAACTCACACGGACACAGTTGATCAATACTGAGTGGGTGCCAGAAGTTGTGACCAAAAATATAACACTGTTATTGAATAATCTCAAAGATCGACTATTTACTCGCTTCGTGCGCACAATAACAAATTTAGGTCAACGGAGTTCTTACCGTACAATAAAACTCATAAATATAACCGCACCAAAACAATGAGCGCACTTCGCATTCTTTCTGCGCGTATTTTGGCAGATGCAAAACGACAAAATATTACAATCAAAATAGCAAAATGAAACGCATAATTATCACGCGATGCGTAAAATGTCAGCGCACTGGAAAATCTTGCGTTAAATGCGTACACACGACAAACGTTAAATTCACACACTAATTGAACACTGTACCAATCGCTTAACAATACAACGCATCCAAATATGACATGAGTTTGCAGTTATTTTTGTTGATTGCAAGTTTCACAAAATACACTATAGGATCATTTTTATATCAAATAATCATGACTTTTACAAAAAGCATGACTCTTAATATATAACACTCTGGTATCAAATAATCATGACCTTTACAAAAAGCATGACTCTGATAACACTCTGGTATGCTAACCATGGCTGTAGCCGTCACCATCAATAATAATTATAAAATATAAGTAATGTAGATCTGGCAACAAATATTGGGTACATAAATCTTGGAATATAAACCAAAATAAGTGTTCATCAAGCACAAAGTACATCTAATTTCTCACATGTCAATTTTGAAATACACACACTGTAATACGAGTAATTTGGTAGAAGGTGATATTCACATAATCATGAACATAAATAATCAAGAAATCACGAGCTAGCACACCAAGGTAATAATTTGTAAAATGGTTTACAACATCCAGGCAACCTTTGACTGACACTTACTGCCTGTAATATTGGGGGAACTCACGTTTACACAACATGACGTATTTTTATTGAAACACTCTGTAAAACACGATTTATCCAAACCTGCCAATTTTCTGGATAACAACAATTATTTATATACCTGATTAAACCAACGTATTTTTACGACCATATAATGACAAGCGAGTGTAGAATATGATTGAAATGATCACGCAATAGTCAAATAACAACATTTAAAGTTTGTACACACGTGAGTCACATAGTAAAATTAGATGAAATTATGCAGCAGAAAATCTCACTAAATCTCACTTTTACGAATGCATCGTTGAATATAACCTATCCACATATGATCACAAATATTTACTCTAGACTCGGTTTGTACTTTGATTGAAATATGTTAATGATAAAACCGATAAAATAAGTGAAAGTTTTTCCCATTTCAAACCTTGTATCTTTTTACCTTTGATGATATAATCAGAAGATACTGTACAGGTCAAAACGGGGATCAAGTTAATTAAAGGTATATTATGTGATCTTTCCAGGGAACGCCCTCAACATCGAAAAAAAAATAGAAAGCAGATTTTCTTGCAGATTTACATTTCTGATCATAAATCATGCATACATTCCAAGTTACAGGGCGATACGATTCTTAATTACTTCAAAATCATGGTTTTAGAGTGAAAATAAACTGTCGGAATCCCGACACTTTATATTTTTCACTCTAAATTCACTCTAAAACCATGATTTTTAGGTAATTAGGAATCGTATCGCTCTGTAACTTGGAATGTATGTATGATTTATGATCGGAAATGTAAATCTGCAAGAAAATCTACTTTCTAAAAAAAATCATGAATAGAGGGCGCTCTCTGGAAAAGATCACATAATATGCCTTTAACGGTCCAGCTATATAGCGCCCTCACTATTTCAGACGGCCTAAATGGGTATCGTATTGCACCCGGTGTCGGACGTATTCTCGATCCCATCACAGTAGCCTACCCCTGTATTCAAATCTGTGTATATCCTAAAGTTTACATAAGATTGGTCTCTCAATTTCACCATCAAATATATTTTCTTTCATATCCTTAGATACAAAACAGTTCTGTTTCCAACTTTTTAAGTTATATGCTCTCCAGTGTGTTTGGACCCAATTTTTTGCAATATTAAGGTGCATGATTTGGTCCGCAATGTTGGCATTATGGACAAGAGTGTAAAATCTGGTCTGATGCCGATATTATTCCGTTGCAAGTCAGAGGTGAACCTCTTGGCCCCACGCTATCGATGGGTCAGTGGACCGGGAAATGACCAATATCTCATTCGCAGCTAACTCAGGCATTTTTTGGGGACACGCTGTAAATATATTACCAGGTACCCCAGTATAATTGCACCCTCTGTAGAACATAGTAGGCCTAATATCAGCAGCGTGCTTTAGCGTGGAATACTTTCATGTCCCTAAATGAAAGAATATTTGAATCAATGTTTTGTTGTAAAGCCAGGGTTGATTGGTTGAATCATTGTAATTTCATACATACAATTTAATTGCAAAAAAAGTTGAAATCCCTCTATCATGATCAAAATTGAGGGCGCAACCTCCAACTCATCTCTGAGCAGACTGAGCAGACGACACAGGTCACGATGTGCCTAAAGTTGCCTATTTATATTGGTTTAACACGTAATCCACCCCCAGTCAGTTTAAGTCCCACCCCGCTTGGACTCCATACATAATCGAAAATGTCTCAAAGTTTTCCATCTGTACTAGTCTAGTCCCGTGGTGTTTGGGTACTGATTGCGGCGTGAGACAATTTTGAATTGAGATTACTCTGAAGGCGTTTCTAGCCATTTCAGACCACTTATATTTTATAAAATATAAGTGTTAAAAAAAATATTGAGACTTGAGTGGAGCATCCCAACATATGCGCATGCAGAACACTAAACTGTTTATTTTCACTCTTTAAACCATGATTTTGAAGTAATTATGAATCATCGTACCGCTCTTTATCTAAATCCCTGGTGTAGATCTGCAAGAAAATCTCCTTTAAAAAGAATCAAGGATAGAGGGCGTCCCCTGGAAAAGATCGCTTAAAAATTCAGACGACGATGGCCACGCGTCTCGGACGACCCAATAATATGGCAACGGGAAGTGCACCATTTTGAAATATTTTTAACAGTCACCGCCCGGTTAATTGATTGGGAATAAATCTTCTAATTATGAATTATGAATTTTTCAAAATGACCCGGGTTCTGGACGCTATACTGGGGATAAGATTACCATCCGCGATTACTGTATTCCAATACGAATTCAAAATTTAGGTTTCGCGTGGCCACCGTCGTCTGTAAAAATTCGCTAAATAATTGTCCGTTGCTTATACACATACAGTAATGTTACTGTTTACTGGTTTACCTATACTTGAGCCGAAATCTGATATGCGACAGAGACTGTATTATGACCGTTTCACTGTAACAAGTGCGGATGAATAAGTTAAGTTTCTTAGGTAATTATAACATCAACACTATCAATGATTTGCAGGAGATATTCCTTAATTATTATAAAATTTGAGAAATAATGTATCTGTATTTCAAATTCTTAAAATCAACCCTTTTTTGACAAGTGGTTTGTTGGATTATTTTTTTGTTTGCGTAAACACACTGCACAATGTCTGGTATGTTGTTAGGCGATCTCAGACCCCGATGATCGACTAGCGATTGCAACTCTATGATTTACATACATTTTATCGAAAACTTCTTTTTGTAAGAGGTCAAATCATCATTATTTCGATCAAACGCTCATTTCCCCGTAATTTGGTCGAGCTTGGCGGTGCAAAATGAGCTCCCTTCTTACGTTCACACCACCGATAGTCAAGCGTTTGTTGGGGTGGAAAAAGGACGACACAGAAGACAAATGGTCGGAGAAGGCAGTCAAGAGCCTGGTGAAGAAACTAAAAAAAACTGGGGGACTTGACGAACTTGAGAAGTCCATTTCGACGCAAGACCCGCAGACCAAATGCATCACTATTCCTAGGTCAGTATGGTTGTAATGTCACTCGGGTCGCAATTGCAATGACATGACATTGAGTACTTGTATAATATTGACCAGTTCATCATGTTTACTGTAGTACATCAGATCAGATCACTTGTTTGTTATTTCAGATCAAATCAAGTCAACAAGATCATGTTGTATTTATAATGTTCATAATGTTTGTGCAAGGTTTTTGTCATTGAATAATAAACTACTACTTGATGATTATTGAATATGTATACTTTGTGTCACCTTAAAAAGTTGGCATGTAACGTTCAGCACATGTACTGAACCAACCATGATACTGTGCATTATGCAATGATGTTTGCATCCACTGTGATGAAAGAAACATGTCATCCGTGGTGCAGAAGTGCTGCGTCTATCACTAGATCAAGCGCTGATGTACTCCCAATTTGAGCTGACACCGAGTACACATGAAATGTGTAATCAACCACATATTATATTTAAAGTACAGCTGTCAAGTGGAGAATGACTTGTTTACTGTCTGGTAACACATGTACATTGTACATGTTACTACATGTATGTACGCATGGACGAAAAACTACAGAATTTAACTTGCTATAATGTGATTTTCTGAAGAACAAATTTTGAACTCTTATATTAAACATACACTATACAGTACATTTATATTTACCCCCCCCCCCCCTCCCATATCAAAAATTACAGTGTATCATGCACATTCTTTCCCATAATTTGATTTTGGACCGGGAAGTAAACGCTTACCTAATGTGACGTTATAAAAAAATAATTTCATCATATTTTTATATTTTGGATCGACATTTTGAGTTTAGGTACTTAGTTAAAATGGTGTTTTGTTACATTTAAACACATGCCTCTAATGTAGTCCTGATAATCATCCATAATGTATTGCATCATTTGCCTGGTTATCAGGTCTGTATACTACATGTACATGTAGCATCCCACGTCTGACACCAATTTTACACTTTTGTTAATCCGGGACAATTTAGACAAATGTTATCTTGATTCATATCCCACCTCTTCATTATTATTGGATAATCATTACCCTTGCATGGCAGGGTACATACGTATGTGTTCAATCTTCAGGACGAGGCAAATAATGAGCCTTTTCACGTGAAGTCAATGATTGCCCTGGGACATTTGATCAACATTTTTGGATGATTGATGTGGTGGTACCGCTAAGTTGGGTGTAATGCAGCTGCTTTTAAAGCACATCTAAACATTTGGTCAATCATCACTCATCAGCCCTTGATTCACATAGAGATGCATTGATCTTTTGAGGTAACGAATCATTAACATAAACAATTGTAATTGTGCCCATAAATAGTTTATTTTCGCAACATTGAAATTAGTGATATTGTTAGGTAGTACATGTAGTTTTAAAGGTTTAAAAATAATTTACATTTCCTCATCAATTTTTCTTCACTACTCGAATCACTTACATGTGGAAGTGGCTCTTGTTACAAGTGTTACGAATCCTAATCCAAGGCCGAAATCACCTGTACCCAAATTCAACACTTAAATAGGAAATCAAATCGACACACTGTTTACTATCTAAATCACTGTTTAATTAATGTTTCTTTTGTTTGTTTTGCTTCTGATCGTTCGTTCATCATAGAAATCACATATATACAATATAATACACACATACATATCATAAACATTCAAATAATATGGCTTACTAATTAGAGTTCGGATCCAATGGAAACATTGAAGATAGTAACCTTGGTGAACGCAAAAGTTCTCCATGCAAACATATCCTGGGCGATCGCGAATGTGCACATAATTATACTCGAGTCGTAGTACCAATTGCAGATGTCTTATTGTCGATGAATCGTAGTCATCGCGAATGTCCCTCTTGGTAACATCCGTTGTTTCTTGCAAATGTTCATCCCTCCAGTCATTCAGCTTTAACTGCTGACCGACGACTTTCTCCAATCGCAGAATGTAGCAATGTTCGCAGCTTCTTAACGTCAGCTCCTGGCTTGACAAAAGTGACCAGTTTACAGTCACCAAGTGGAGTGGAAGTTATCCCACACCAACATCATCCAAAACTGGATTATCACTGCTATTCTTTGCTCTAATCATAGAGCACCACTATACTGCAAATCAGCTTGTTTCGCTGATCTATTTCTCCGGCTTTACCATACTGCATTTCACAGCTTCAGATTACCACTCTTTCAGTGCTAGACCAGCACATCCATTCAGGTTGAAGTTCCTCAAAAAAGCCCCGATCCTCTTCCTTCCACTCGCAATCACAAAGGTATATGCAAATCAACTATACCATGATGTCACAAATATTTGCATATTAGGATAATACATACAATTAAAGAACCTTCTAGAAATCTCTTATAAGCCCTCCCCTACTCACCAGTCACTGGGGTTATTGACAGTCGGACTTGGTTCAACCGACCCTCTTGTGACCATTTATCCATCTGTCTTTGGGTCAAACTTAGCCCAATTTCCATCTTATCTTTCTCTTTGTTTTCGGGTAGCAATCTTGGCCTAATTTCTGAGAAAGTGCAAGTGCCCCAGAATGCCACATCATCAAAACAACTCAAATTTGAACAATGGCCTACTTCTTCTTAGCTCTTATAACACGCTCTCATAACACCCTCCCCCTTAAAAGAAGAAAGTGTGAATGTAATGAAAACTTTCTTGAGTTATAAAACTCGCATAAAATATTAAAACCTTACTACTCTACATGACACATTATTTATAACACAACTTATTCTACGGTCTCATTCCCTTAAAAGGGACATTCTTGTTAACCTTTTACACTCATTCAACTCTGGACAAGGCATCTGCCATAACGTTATCTTTCCCCTTTATGTGCCTTATGTCCAAGTTATATTCCTGTAGGGTCAAACTCCATCTCACCAATCGTTGGTTTTTGTTTTTCATCCTGTGGATGAAAGTGAGTGGATTGTGATCGGTAAATACCAACACAGGGCACACTGTGGTATTCAAATATATATCAAAATGTTGTAATGACAAAAGTAATGCCAAACACTCCTTTTCAATTGTGGAATAGTTTCTTTGGTGTTTGTCAAACTTTTTTGAAAAATAACATATCGGGTGATCAATTTCATTATCACCTTCTTGCATGAGTACACCTCCACATCCTTTGTCACTGGCATCAACTGCCAATTTAAACTGTCTCTGAAAATCGGGTGCTGTGAGCACCGGTGAACTCATCAAAATTGCCTTGATTTTGTGAAATGCATTTTCGCATTGATCTGACCATGTGAATTTGACACTCTTTTTTAACAAATCAGTCAAAGGACTTGCAATATCCGAAAAGTTTGGACAGAACTTTCTATAGTACCCCACCATGCCTAGAAATCTCATCAGTTCCTTTTTGGTTGTAGGTGTGGAGTATTTCTCTATACCCTCCACTTTTGCATGGATAGGTTTGACCTTCCCTTGACCCACAACATGTCCTAGATATGTGACTGTGGCATGGCAAAATTCACTCTTTAGTAAATTTACAGTTAACTGTGCTTCAGCTAACTTCTTGAATAGTTTCTGGAGTTGCTCCATGTGTTGTTCCCAAGTTTGACTATAGACAATCAAATCATCCACATAAGCCTCGCACCCCTCAATATTGGATACAATTTTGTTTACCATTCTTTGGAAAGTTGCCGGAGCATTTTTCAATCCAAACGGCATGACTTTGTATTGGTACAAACCAAAGGGTGTACAAAATGCCGAAACTTCTTTTGCACGATCTGACAATGGAACTTGCCAGTACCCTTTCAATAAGTCAAATTTGCTGACAAATTTTGCATTTCCAATTTTGTCAATGCAATCATCAATTCTTGGAATAGGGTATGAATCTGTCTTTGAGTGCACATTAACAGATCTCATGTCTGCTACTAACCTATAACTACCATCCGGCTTAGGAACTAAAATACATGGTGAGCTCCAGTCACTATCACTTGTTTCAATAATATCATTATCAAGCATATACTCAATCTCACTTTTGAGATGTACCATTTTCAATGGGTTTACTCTGTACGGATGCTGCTTTATTGGTTTTGTTTCACCAACGTCAATATCATGAATTGCAACATTTGTTCTGCTGGGTGCATCCGGAAAGATACCATCCCAGTTTTCAACCAAGTTACCAATTTCAATTTGTTGGTCCTCTGAAAGATGACCTAACTTTTGGTCCAAGTTGGAAAGTACATCAGAATTTTGAAGTTTGACATTGTACTCTTTGTGATTTTCATCACTGACATTGTTGTCATTTCTTACTTCAGAATTATCTATATTGGTTTCTACATCAGCCTGGTTCACTGAACACACAGGTTTTGTCATGCCATCATCACCCCTTTCAATATACTCTTTCAACATATTCACATGACACAATTGTCTACCTTTTCTTCTATTGGGTGTTTTGATAACATAATTCACATCTCCCACTTTTGACTCTACCTCACATGGGCCATAATACCGAGCTTGTAATGGTTGGCCTGAAATTGGAAAAAGTACCAACACTTTGTCACCTGGCTCAAAAACTCTACTTTTTGACTTTTTGTCGTACCATTGCTTCATTTTGGCTTGACCCTGTTTCAAATTCTCCCTTGCGATATCAGTAGCTCTATTTAGCCTATGCCTAAATGTGGATATGTAATCCAAAAGATTGATATCTGATTGTTCATTCAGCCACTTTTCTTTCAGCAATTTCAAGGGTCCACGCACTGTATGTCCGAAAACTAATTCAAAAGGACTAAATCCCAAAGTTTCTTGCACAGCTTCTCGAGCAGCAAAGAGTAACAAATGTACGCCCTCATCCCAATCTCTTTGAAATTCTAAACAGTAAGTTCTCATCATGTTTTTGAGGGTTTGATGGAACCTTTCAAGTGCACCTTGCGACTCAGGATGATATGCACTTGACATGTATTGCTCTATACCTAATTCGTACATGACCTGCTGGAACAAACCCGATGTGAAATTTGAACCCTGGTCAGATTGTATGGATTTAGGGAGCCCTACAAATGTGAAAAACTTGATCAGTGCTTTCACAATTGTAGCTGCCTTAATGTTCCTCAAAGGTATCGCTTCCGGAAAACGCGTGGATGCGCACATAATTGTCAGAAGGTATTGATTACCTGTCTTAGTTTTCGGTAGGGGACCCACACAGTCTATTATGACTCTACTGAACGGTTCATCAAAAGCTGGAATTGGCTTTAAAGGCGCAGGTGGGATTTTCTGGTTTGGTTTACCAACCACCTGGCACGTATGACATGTTTTGCAATACTCAGAAACATCTTTTCTGAGATTGGGCCACCAAAAGTGCTGTATGACTCTATCATGAGTTTTTCTAACCCCGAGATGCCCTGCCATAGGACTGTCATGTGCAATAGAAATTACTTCATGACGATAGACCTGTGGTACTACAATTTGGTGAATGACTTTCCATTCCTCCTCTACAGGTGCATCGGGTGGTCGCCACTTTCTCATAAGCACCCCATTTCGTTTGTAAAAGCACACAGGATTTTCTTCAACTTCCTGTGGGGACAATGCCCTGGTACCTAGATTTATTATTTCAGGATCTTTTCCCTGTTCAGACACTAGCTTGGCATGACTCAGTGGATCTGCTTTCTTACCATGTTCATGCTCAGCGGCTGGGTCCTGCTCAGGAGTCTTCTTGTCTCCTTGAGATAGAAGTTTTTCTTCATTCTCATCTAATTTGGTCACAAAGGTGTCTTCTAAATTGAAACCAGAATCATCACTTTGTGTGTGACTCTCCTCATTTGTTTGTAATGAGGCCTTTTTGCTCATTGCCCTTGTTACGACACATGCAGGAAACATTTTGTTTTCCTCTTTTTCATTTTTAAGATCGCAACAAGGTTTGTCAGAAACAATTGGTTCTGGAAGAACTCTTCCTCCAGCCAAATCATTGCCCAGTAACATAGACACCCCTTTTACTGGTAGTTCTGGCCTAATGCCTATAGTGACTCTACCTGAAACCAAATTTGATTTCAGGTTGATTTGGTGGAGTGGGACATTGATTATTTCCATACCAATCCCCTGTATCAATGCGCTAGTACCCGTTGAACTTTCTTCATCAAAGGGTAAAGTTCCTGCTAGCATCATCGATTGTGAGCAGCAGGTATCCCGCATGATCTTAATGGGCTGGTGGTTCCCATCACTAAGTGATACAAATCCCTCTATTACAAAAGGTTTAAAATCCTCACTCACTTTTTCCGTCTCCCTTCCCTTTTGTGGAATTTCTTGTTTAGTCACAATAGAGTGTGTGGGTTTCAGTTTTGACCCTAGACTGACTGTGCAGCCTACCGTTTCTGACTTTTCTAACTCCCTCTTTTTATTTTTCAAGTAGTAACACTGGGACATATTATGCCCTGATTTCTTACAATAATTACAAGTAACCATGGATCTACTTTCTGACCCACTTTTTGGTTTGTAACCTGTAGCTCCCTCTTTCTTACTTCCCTGGGAATTAACTTGTGTTTGTTGCTTCCCACTCTGACCCTGACCTTGACTTTGTCTTTGCTGGTATGTTTTATTTTGGTAACCCCTTTGTGGGTTATAATTTGGTTTACTAGCGCTCAATTTGTGTGTAAGCGCATAGTCGTCAGCTCTGATAGCTGCCTCATGCAAATTTTGACATTTTCCTTCATCCAAGTGTGTTTTGATATCAGCGTGGACACAGCGCTTGAATTCTTCAATCAGCATCAACTGCCTAAGTTGACCAAAATCATCTTTGACTTCATTAGAGCCAAGCCATCTATCAAACATTTGCTCTTTCACCCTCGCAAATTCTACATGCGTCTCGTCCTGCTTTTTTGCATACCTGAATTTTTGCCTATATGCCTCCGGCACCAGCTCATATGCCTTCAGAATGGCATCTTTTACTTCATCATAGTTATTACTTTTTTCCAACGGAAGAGATGAATAAATTTCACGAGCTTTCCCAACAAATTCACTCTGTAGTAAGAGCATCCAAGTTTCTTTAGGCCATTTTAAATTCGTGGCTATTTTTTCAAAATGCAGAAAATATTTGTCAACCTCTGCATCTTGAAACTTTGGAACCAGTCTAATGTATTTAGCTGGGTCAAACGGCTTGTGGGTGTGATTTGATGAGTCCCCTAGCTTCTCTAACTTTTCGTGCTCTAGTTTATATTTGGCTTCAATTTCTTTTTCTTTCAATTTGTTTTCCATTTCAAGTTTTTGTTTCTCTACTTCAAATTTCTGCTTCTCCAGTTCCAGTCTGGCAATTCTTTCGTGTTCCTCCATTTTGAGTTTTTCCATTCTTTCTTGTTCCTCAATTTTGAGTTTTTCCATTTCCACCTGCATCTTAAGTTCCATTTCTTTTATCTTAAGTGCATCTCCCTCAAATAGCATTTGTACTTCTTCTTTCTCTTCCAAACACTTCAATTCCAAAAAATCATCCCCAACCAATACATCAATTAATGCATTCTTGATCACTTGTTTTCTGGTACTTTGCTTGAAGCCCATTTCATAATATATAGACAATGCTAATAGCTCAGGTTTCTTTAACTCATCAAATTTTCCCCACGTCACCTCTTTCATGAAAGCTTCTACGTTGAACGACATTTTCAAATAACAAACAATTTCTAAATAGCAAAATGCTAAATTCAACAGTGTGTGTTTCTAAATTTCGAATTCAATCTCCCGGACAAGCCCCCAATTTCTGTTACGAATCCTAATCCAAGGCCGAAATCACCTGTACCCAAATTCAACACTTAAATAGGAAATCAAATCGACACACTGTTTACTATCTAAATCACTGTTTAATTAATGTTTCTTTTGTTTGTTTTGCTTCTGATCGTTCGTTCATCATAGAAATCACATATATACAATATAATACACACATACATATCATAAACATTCAAATAATATGGCTTACTAATTAGAGTTCGGATCCAATGGAAACATTGAAGATAGTAACCTTGGTGAACGCAAAAGTTCTCCATGCAAACATATCCTGGGCGATCGCGAATGTGCACATAATTATACTCGAGTCGTAGTACCAATTGCAGATGTCTTATTGTCGATGAATCGTAGTCATCGCGAATGTCCCTCTTGGTAACATCCGTTGTTTCTTGCAAATGTTCATCCCTCCAGTCATTCAGCTTTAACTGCTGACCGACGACTTTCTCCAATCGCAGAATGTAGCAATGTTCGCAGCTTCTTAACGTCAGCTCCTGGCTTGACAAAAGTGACCAGTTTACAGTCACCAAGTGGAGTGGAAGTTATCCCACACCAACATCATCCAAAACTGGATTATCACTGCTATTCTTTGCTCTAATCATAGAGCACCACTATACTGCAAATCAGCTTGTTTCGCTGATCTATTTCTCCGGCTTTACCATACTGCATTTCACAGCTTCAGATTACCACTCTTTCAGTGCTAGACCAGCACATCCATTCAGGTTGAAGTTCCTCAAAAAAGCCCCGATCCTCTTCCTTCCACTCGCAATCACAAAGGTATATGCAAATCAACTATACCATGATGTCACAAATATTTGCATATTAGGATAATACATACAATTAAAGAACCTTCTAGAAATCTCTTATAAGCCCTCCCCTACTCACCAGTCACTGGGGTTATTGACAGTCGGACTTGGTTCAACCGACCCTCTTGTGACCATTTATCCATCTGTCTTTGGGTCAAACTTAGCCCAATTTCCATCTTATCTTTCTCTTTGTTTTCGGGTAGCAATCTTGGCCTAATTTCTGAGAAAGTGCAAGTGCCCCAGAATGCCACATCATCAAAACAACTCAAATTTGAACAATGGCCTACTTCTTCTTAGCTCTTATAACACGCTCTCATAACACAAGCATGCTGAAAATAAAGAATAATGAATTTCATCGGTTGCACAAACTGCCACCATCTCTATAATCATTGATAATCTTGATACAAGTGTATTACTCTCTCAACTACAATGTTAGAAAATATTGTTCGAACACTTTCTAGGTGTAATGTAAAATGTTCCCCCTTCTCCCCTTGATCAATGTTGAATCTCACAATTTGTCCACCATCAGCACATGGCCCGCAACATTGATCGGTGGGAAGGGGGCGGGGTATGAAAAAGGGAAACTTCAGGCTACTATAACATGTTTCCATTTTCACAAGATTCAAATAGCATGCGCTTTCTGTTACAAACAGAATGGTAATTAGGGTCAGTGTTCGAACATATTTTTCTAGGATTGTAGGCTCTATCTATGTACATGACATGCAGCGCTATTAAAATAAGACAAGACCAGAAATTTCCCAAGCATGGCAATCATCCATTTCCAAATCAAATGCACACTGAAATTCAAATCACTAACACGACGTATTTGTAAGTTTGGAACAAGTGTACTTTAGGTCCCAGGTATGCAACAATTACATGTACAGTACATGGTTGGTTGAATAAAAGTGTCTCGTTTTAACCATATGTTGTATGGTACTTTATTCTACCACTACCATCGACTTTGAACATACCTGGCTCCTAAAGTATCATGTATCCACACTTTTGCTGAATCATTCAAAGGGCCATTGAGGGCGTCAAAATTGCAAATTCCTTTTTCATTTTGCTTTACCTCAATCAGCTTGGACCTTCGACAGCCCCCCCCCCCAAACAGTTCAAATGTAAAAACATTAAGTTGCCAGCTCCATGTTCAACCAGGAAATCATCAAACTCGGTCAACTTCTCAAGTTCATCCTTACTTGGGGGATAAGTCATCCTGATCCAAACCCAGTTTTGTTTGTAGAGGACGCAACATGAAAAGTATGAAATGTAGCTGGCAACTTAATGTTTTCACACTTTAATTAAGTTTATATTTAATGAATTTCCAATGTGGGGAGATAAAAACGTAACACGGTCGGGAAACGGGAACCTAGGCATTGACTTTCATTAGCCTAATACAAGTGCTCTGACAATTATTAGAAAGGTTTTCACTATGGGAATCCATCAATAGGGTTGTCACAACACAAGACATATTTTAGTGCCAGCAGCCAGCTAAATGGTATGTAAATAATAATAATAATAATAATAATAATACTGTTCTTATATAGCGCTTTCCACAATGCAAGCACAGTCCCAAAGAGCTTTTGGCTAATTATTATCGCTGCCAGTTTAGATATCAGAATCTTCAAAATGGTCTCACAAGGGTAATTTTCCAGCTGTTATGAAAGGCAAAGGTACAGTTTCTCCGTTTTCCGTGAGTGATCAGCCTGAATGCTTGTTGGTGCCAATTAGTGTACATTTGTAGCCACAACCCTGACGAGTAGGCCATTGGATGACTTTATTAGTCAAACTTTTAAGTATACCAGTTTAATTTACAAATGTTGGTGTTACCTTCATGTGAGAGAGAGCCAGAGTAAAGATAGTCAATCTGTAAACACTGACTCCAAGGCGCAATTACATTCATGATAATGATCGATCACTTTTTTGCACATACTTTGAAACGGCTGAAATAGTCTCCACTCACAGGGCGATCGATTGAAATATGATCATCAAATTTACTAACTGGATTATTCTTGTCAAAGTATTAGGGCCTCATGTTTGCAAAGAAAATATTTTGACTTAAGAAAAGATGTAGTTGTTGCGCTGTATTGTTGCCATCTTATTCCTTCAACTTCATATGGCGGAAATTGTTGGCATTTTGGATAATTGGGAGGGATAATTAGTTGTTTTACAGATTTATACAAAAACATTTTGTGGGAAAATTCCTCTGGGAATTGACCATTTTCTAGCCATTATCACAGACAAATATCACATGTAATCTATAGTTGATATGTACAAATGTATGGCCTTTACATGTTAAATGTTAGAACTACTTAATGCAAAAAGTCTCACTGTCTGTAAGGTCTGCTATATTTGTTAGAGCTTAACAAAACTTGAATGAACAATTTGGAACAGAGTCGCATACACCACCAGAAGTTGCGATTTCGGGCCCTGACCTGAGTGTAGATCTGTATGCGCAGTGTTCTTTCAATCAATCAGAATAGGCCATGTTTAACAAGGGCCACACCAGCAGATATTCACATAGTCAGGCCTATGCCTGGTAGTTATCGCAGATAGGACCTTTTTGCATGAGTTGTTCAAGCAAGAAATCCCCTTATATTATATAACTACCATTATTATCCCGGGTGGCACAAAACACTTCTTCAACTATAGCTTCCAAAGCAAGCAAGCCAGTTTCAATTCAAACTTTCCAAAAGAAATGAGAATGCAAAATAAAACATACTCAAATTTGTAGATCACGATCAAAATCAAGCCAATTATATTAATTCGGAGGAAATTAAAAGTTTCCTTGCTTGTACACTTTCAGGTTCTCTGCACTTTGTAGGGTAGGGTAGCAACGTGTGTAAGGAATATGGATTCAATTTGAAAGTTTTACGCTTTAATAAAAGTGCTGCATGAGCTAGTAACCTCAAAAGTTCATGTTTTCTGATACCTGACATGCAAAACAAATAGAATCTTTCCAGTGTAAATCGAGGCAACTACTTCATGTGCATCATACTGTTAGCCAAAATGTTTGCAGAAAGATATTTTTGCACATTTTGATGTCAAAGACATTTTCGCGAATCGTTATTTCTGCTCAAGACAATGTATTCATCTAATATCGTATACATGTAGGAACAAAGTTGAAAGCAATATTTGTGTGGTGCAGTGTTTTTTTGTCACCAAAATCTGCACAAATCTGGATTTTTAAAAGAAAAATTTACATGATTTGAGAAAAACGTATCTAAAAAAAAAGAAGAAAAAAAAAATCCCAAAATCGCAAAAAGCCTGTAAAACAGGTTTGTAGTTTTATCGTCCCCTAAACCACCATGTTTGTGCAAGGGTACTTTTTTTTGTTGCAAAAACATTTTGGAGTTCATAAATGGCAGCAATAATGTGCAGTTATTGTATCATTCATTATTGACAAGTGCATGCCAAGTTAGAAGATGGAATTCGCACTCTTAGTTGACAATGACTATCCAAACTGTTTGGTTGAATAAACAAAATTGACAAATGTGTCAAGGTTAACCTTAGTCCTAACAGTATAGAAATGAGCAATTAAAATTATACAAGATCAAATTTAGAATTGGTTGTACAGTGCTCTAGAACAAGGAGTGTGCATGGGCCGAATACCCACAAAATTTGCTTAGGGCCCACTGATTTTTAAAATGATTTAATAAGGGCCCTTGGCCCCTCAAATATATGACAGTGAGCTTGAGCCTTCATAGGGCTCTCTAAAATTTTGGCTTATCATTAGGACTGAGCTTTTGTGGTTTTTGTTTTGCTTTGAATTACATTGACCAATTGATAACTTACATGTAGGAAAAACATTATGACATATCCCTGGCAGAGGTTCAAATAAGCAGGAGCCAGGAGCAAATTTGCGGGCATAACTCTGGAATACCCATCTATCACTTAATCATCCACAATCCCCATCCATCCAGGGGAGTAGCTACAAACCCGAGAACCGCCAAACCCGGGTGACCGCCTAGTCTATATTATAATACGCTACTCTCTGTCTGTCTGTCTGTCTGTGTGCGCTTTTTCGTCGCCTTCCCGGGGTTGGGCGGCATTCAAACTCGGTGGGTGGGTGCAGCCCGCAAGAGCAAGTTCGCATTCGCTAGAGCGTACGAGGTCAAAGGTCATCTAGGGGTCAACTTTTTGAAGTTGGTCGGATCGTGCTTAAACTCGGTGATCGCGATGCTCGATGCGAGGTGAGCGTGGCAAAAATAAAACGGGTTAGCGTTTGTTGGGTCTTCCAGGGTCAAAGGTCGTCTAGGGGTCGAATTTTCAAAGTTTGTCCTATCGGGCTTAAACTCGGTGACGGGAAGCCCGAATACCAGTAGAGCGTGGAAAAAATGAAACGGCTTTGCTTTTCTTGGGTCGTCCGGGGTCAAAGGTCGTCTAAGGGTCGAATTTTCAAAGTTTGTCCGATCGGGCTTAAACTCGGGGACGGGAAGCCCAAATGCGAGTCGAGCGTGGAAAAAATAAAATGGCTTTTCTTTTCTTGGGTTGTCCGGGGTCAAAGGTCATCTAGGGGTCAAATTTTTAAAGTTTGTCCGATCGGGCTTAAACTCGGTGATGAGAAGCCCAAATGCGAGGCGAGCGTGGAAAAAATAAAATGGCGTTGCTTTTCTTGGGTCGTCCGGGGTCAAAGGTCATCTAGGGGTCAAATTTTTAAAGTTTGTCAGATCGGGCTTAAACTCGGTGATGAGAAACTCGGTGATCTGTTTGTTCGGTCCCGCAAGTTCGCATTCGCTAGAGCAAATGAGGTCAAAGGTCATCTAGGGGTCAACTTTTTGAAGTTGGTCGGATCGTGCTTAAACTCGGTGATCACAATGCTCGATGCGAGGCGAGCGTGGCAAAAATAAAACGGCTTTGCTTTTCTTGGGTCGTCCGGGGTCAAAGGTCGTCTAAGGGTCGAATTTTCAAAGTTTGTCCGATCGGGCTTTATGCATGCATTCTACAAACCACCAAACCCGAGAACCGACAAACCCCGGGTGACCGCCCAAACCCGAGAACCGACAAACCCTGGGTGACCGCCTAGTACACTTCATTCAATAATGTGTAGAGAGTGGAAGGGTACAATGTGAAACTTAAGGGTATTACATAATTACTCCTAATTGCCCACTCTTACAATGGTTCTGATTGGTGTATTGCAATATATACTCATTTGAATAGCCAATTAAAATGCGGAGCTCTTGTAAAATATTTCACTCCAATCTTTATCAGGGATGCAATTATTCTAGCACTGTCTCTGATTCTGTATCTTTTTGACCAATCGGCCAGTAGTTCTCAGGGGGTTAAAACTAATGTTTGTTTCTTGTGTGAAATGTATCACCAGCCTAGGAAAATGTTACATTGAAAATTGCCCCCCCCCCCCCCCCAGTTATGCCATTACACTTATGGAATACTGTAAAAGCTGAAATGTTTGTGGTGGTTTTATTTTTGCGCTTTTTGCGGAAAAGATTTTTCCGCGAACAATTATAACACGCACAAATATTGTTTTCAACACATCCAGAAGGTCGCCCGCGAAAAAAACAATTAGCGAAATGTCTATGATATCAAAATGTGCGAAAATATTGGCTTTTACAGTAACACATTTCTGGGGTTTTGACATTTGACAGGGATGCAAGACTTCGGGAAATATCCGGAATTATGGTCCGGATATTTGGCCATACAAAAATAAAATTCCAGATTTTTGGACGAATGAAGAAGAAGAAAGTTTTTTAATTTCTCATTTTTTTTGCATTTTGGATGATGATATTTCAGCATAAAAAGAGGCAAACATGGTGGTATTTTTGTTGTTGTGATACCCTGTATTCTCCAGACGAGTCCCCATAAAAGTTTGATGCTGTGCGCAAACACTCTGGAAACTTGCGTAAAAAGTTAAGGAAATGGACCAATCACCCACTTGCATCCCTGATTTAATAGTTTCTGGTGGTTAGTGGTAAATTCCCCCTGGTTCTGATAAAACCAGGAGAAATGTTGTGAAAAAAGTAGCTCCTACTTCTAAATCCCTATATCATTCATACCTAGTGAATTCCTGGTAAGTCGGGTGTATTTAAAACTGTGAACTAATAAGAACACTTTCCATGCACAACAATATTGATTTCATGATCATTATTGTACAATAACTTCTTCTGGCTTCACCCTCTCTTATCACATACCACATTGGTGTAAAACAGTGTACTAACTGAAGGGTACCACAAATATACTAACTTTTAAGGGCTACCACAAATACAAATAGTTTGCTGAAATGTTATTTTATTATAGTTGGGGATTGGTTAGAGTTTAACCAGTGGATACAGAGTCTTAAAGATACACCCAAATGCTTGAGTCTGTTTTTTCAGGGTTCTAGCTACGCCGGGCGGACCAGCCCAGCACTCACAATCTCCGCCCAGCACTCTAAAAAAAAAGGGTAATTTTTTGTTGTTGTTGTTGTTGTTGTTGATTTTTTTTAACAATTTGTGGATGAAATCATTAAACTGCCTCATAAAACAAGAAATTATGTTGCAGGAACCCTCGAAGTGCATTAAAAAACATTCAGAAGGCCTCTGCATCCCATGCCATGATCCACTGCACTTCGTTCGCTATACTTTCGCCGTTTGCCGTCAGTAAATTTACCCGGCACTAGATTGATCCTGGCTAGAACCCTGCAGTGTTTTCAGCAGTGCATATTGGAATTAGTGGGATGTATTAAAGTACAAAAAAATTGATGGAACATTGAAATGGAACAAGCTGGGTCATAATTTTCCCACAACCAACTGTGAAAACTCAAGTTTGCAGGAAAATTACTGAGTAAAACAAGACATTTCAGCCAGTATTTGTACATGTAGTACCCTTAACCACTATCTTGCTCTCTCTCTCTCATTTATCTTATAAGCCACCGTATGAACTCTCATGATTGTTTTGAGGTGTGCAATTTCATGGTCGATGCCAAATCGGTCGATCAGGTTCAATTGCATATTTCAGTTGCAAGAAGTCCGGTTTGCAAAAGTATGTAGGCATGAACAGGAAGGAAGAAACTCGCCACACTGTAGAGATTTTAGTGGTCACTGGCACCTACCGAGAGAGGGTTCAGGTCTATATAAGGAGGGTAAAACCTGGTTATTGGTTAGGGTAAGGGTGTACAGGGTGGTCAAAATAAGTTGACCCATTTTGAAAGCCATATTCATGTACATAGTAATAAGGGTAAATTAAAAAAAATCATTTGTCGCAAAGCTCCCGCGCGCGTTAGTTAATTGCTGCGCGTTAAAAAAAAAAAATTTTATTTATTTTTTTATTTAAAAAAAACCCCCAAAATTTCACCTAATTTTTAGATTTTCATTGATCACATCATTCTAAATACAAAAGTTCAATTTTACAAGGATTTCGATATTTTCTATTTATATAAAAAAATTAATTTAAAAAAAACCTTAAAAAAAAAATCGCATTCCGCATTAGGTTTTGAAAAACTGAAGAGCTTTGAGACAAAAGATTTTTTTAATATAGCCTAATTACTTTGTTTTTTGTATTGCATTAGTGGTGAAAAAGTCATATCTTTGTTTGTAAAACATGTAAGTTGAAAGATTGGATTATGCTCCATGAATGCCCTCTCTTATATGTGTACAATGAATCAGTTAAAAGATTGGATTATGCTCCATGAATGCCCTCTCTGCTATGTGTACAAATAAGTCATCAACTACTTAATTTCATGAACATGCTTTAAAATGGGTTAACCTTTTTGAATCACCCTGTACTTGGTACAGTGACAATAATTGGTGCTTTAACATGGCTGCAGTTTCAGCCACTTTGTGTACAGATGAGTAACCTATTTCTGGGTTGTGGTTTTTGTGAGCAACATGTCTACCAATTTTTATCAACCAAATTCAAACTCAAGAATATTTCCATTCCCCTGATTAGAATATTTATCAACCAAATTCAAACTCAAGAATATTTCCATTCCCCTGATTAGAATATTTATCAACCAAATTCAAACTCAAGAATATTTCCATTCCCCTGATTAGAATATTTATCAACCAAATTCAAACTCAAGAATATTTCCATTCCCCTGATTAGAATATTTATCAACCAAATTCAAACTCAAGAATATTTCCATTCCCCTGATTAGAATATTTATCAACCAAATTCAAACTCAAGAATATTTCCATTCCCCTGATCAGAATATTTTTCTATGCAAGGTTTAAAAAGGTTTTGTTGTGTTGCCTTCAATATTTTTTGCTAACAAATATTACTGGCCAACCGTCGTTCATGTTAAGACAAAATTGGTAAATGTTAATTTCACGCATTTTTCTAGTGTGATTATAGTTATTCATTTCAAGCAGAAAATAGTAATATTTTGACAATTTGGTGTTATATTTAAATCTTTAAAAAATAATTGTGACCCTAATTTTTGAGATTTTATGGTTGGTCACTGAGGGCAACACAATTTTTTGTTTGCCTCATGCTAGAAAGAAGGATATTATAACACTCTATGGTATGCTCAGATAACATGTTTTTATCAAATATAAAATGGTTACAAGTGTTAGACAGTAAATTAGACTGGCACTTTTTGAAACTGGGGGTAATAACTAGAGGTCTCTTGTGACCGTGTCAAAATGACCAGAATAGGTGTAACTCTAGATCACCACATGGCAACAGATTTCTTTTCCAACCCCCAAAATTCACCAGAAAGGTCACCCAACCCCAACCCCCCCGGATTTGAACCACGGACCTCCAGCACCCGGGCCCAGATCCTAGCCACTACACCACGGCTGTCATTCGACACTTGGCGAGTATATTCGCCTCGTTTAGCCTGGGTCCGTTTTGTAGTCCAAAAACCTGCACGCTGGGTTATAAAAACATTTTTTCCGTACAATTGCCGTGTGGTGTAGTAGAGTTAGGGTTATAAAATAAGGTCTTTAGGTTAAAAGTTTGCCAACTTTTTAAAGAAGTAGGGGTCTGTTGGGAGAGAAATATATGTGGGTCTTTTGGTGACATTTTCAAAAAATGTGGGAACGTTGGGTGAGAGCAAGGTCGAAAAGGGGGTCTTAACAGCCTTAATTACCCTAAAATAGGAGTGCCCCCCCCCCCCCCCCCCCCCCCCCCCCCGGTTTTCGTTACACACATTACTCGTCCCATTGTATTTCAATTTAACATTGTGAGTTCGCATTTGTGTTCCTGTGGTAATTTTGAAGAAAAAAAACACCATTTGTCAGTCTACATGCTGCTATACAATGTCACTAATTACTAAATTAATAAAACACCAAAAAACTGTACCAGTTTCCATGAAGTTGTAATTGGTGATTTGATGTGTGCCCAATGTGTCTGCTCTAAATTGCCAAGAGTGTTGATCAATTGTACTTTTCTTCTACAGGTACATTGTAAGGTAATTATTTGTAAAATATCAATTGATGTTTCCAGAATTGGTATTTCAATTTCCCAAACAGAAGATATTGTTAAATCCAACCATTATGTGTAATGAACGCCACAAGAGTCCACACTCACTGTAGAGACCATCTGAATATCTTCGGATAATGAAACTGATAGACATCGCTGATGTATATTTCTGTACATTTTGATACCTTATTTGCTACCAAAGATTGTGAATTGTGGACGATAGACCATATCGCAAATGGGTAAAAATCAATTGATTATCCTTTTCTGATGCATTGTGGGATAGAAAAGTGGGCAAAGTTGTCCCTTTTCAATCCCACAATGCATCCATTTTCCCCTTTTTCTCCCGGTACCCCAACTCATGTACCCCTTTGCAAGGTTTTTTCAATAATTTTACCCCCTTTTTTGGCAAAAACGAGGACAAAATTGGGGTGAAAAAAACCCCTTTTTTGGTTTTCAATGACTATCATTTCAAACACCCCTTTTCAAAGACACTTTATACATACATTAAAAAGATAAAAACATGTTGCTCCCAACAGTAACAGGCGTGTATCATGGTCCTGTGTTATAAACTGGTGTACCCCAAATGGTGGATTTGGGTTGTTACCATGTTCTTATCAAATGTTCAAATCCATACTCTGATGAGCAGAAGTGCCACAATTCATGAGTTGTTTTTCCTCTTCGAAGAAATGCAATACAATGGTAACCCAGTTTATGACACATGATCTGTATAATGACCAAAATAGCAAAACATAATACTTGTAGGGCCTATGCAGAATAGTAGAATGTGACCCATTGCATCAAAATAGAACAGTTGGCAAACATAAACTTTTTTAGGATTTCGTAAAATACCCTTTTTTTAATTTCGTGGAGACTAATTCATGAAATGATAAAATACCCCCTATTTTCATGATTCTGCGGTCCACGCTGACAATAGAAAATATACCCATTTCCATGATTTTTAGAACAGTCATGGGTACTAACTTTTGTGTTGAGTTGGGGTACCAGGCTTTTTCTATCCCACTATGTAACAGAAAAGTATAATCAATTGATTTGTACCTATCTACGATAAGGTCTATATATGAAGAGGTATTTTGCAAAAGGGCTATGGTGCATTTTTTCAAAAAATGAGTTTGATATAGAAATGTATAGGGAAAAATCATATGTTTCAAGGGAACAAAGTCATTTTTTTCAAAAAGACCTACATCTCATTGTAAACAGCCATTGAAATTGTTGTTTTGTTGCAAAAGGGCCTGTATCCAGAATTATAATATCGGGATACAGGCCCTTTTGCAACAAAACAACAACTTCAATGGCTGTTTACAATGAGATGTAGGTATTTTTGAAAAAAATGACTTTATTTCCTTGAAACATATGATTGTGACCTATACATTTCAATATCAAACTTATTTATTTTCAATGATTAAAATAAATGATTTTTTGTGTGTGGTATTTTTTCTTTATGTACAAACAGATGGAGTTTTGTTGCAAAAGGGCCTACATCCAAATTTTCAAAAAATGTAAACATGATTTAAAAAAAAATTAAAACTAGCACATTTAAAATGTATATCAATTTCAATTAGTATGTAGTGTACCTCTTTCATAATCCATTCAGTTTTTCAATTGCTCAACTTGAATATTTAGAAACAGTTTTTTGACTTTTTCTCAATAAGAGCCAAAGTGGATGTAGGCCCTTTTGCAAAATACCTCTTCATATGTGCATGTACAACAGTTTTTGAAGAAACATGGAAGTCTCACGTGTCACAAACAGCTCTCAATTGATTGCATTGTGTGTAATCATAACACGTTGTGACATTTGGATCTGCATAATTCAATCTTTTACAGTCTCTAATAGATAGTACATAAGGTATCAAAATGTAGCGAAAAATGTCATCAAAAGTCTTTATCAATTACATTATTTATTATAAGACGGTCTGATATAAAGTGATATCCTCTCAAATGAGTGTGGACTTTCTGTTTTTATGATGTTCATTAGAAGTAGCCTTGTTTTCTTACAGTTGCAGCAGCTTTATACAAAAATAATGTTATGGTCGAAATAAATTGTCCAACTCAAAATAAATGCAACAGTAGGACTTTGTTTGATTTAAATTGATGTATCAATGTATAACAAATCATTTGAGGCAATTTTTAATGGTGAATTGATCTGAGAAATTGCTTTCCATGTCAAATTTTGTCAGATGGGACAGCATTTATTATCCCTCGATATCGATATGTTACTTTTTTTAGAATTCACAAAATGAATGAAAACAAATGTTACTGTTGCATTTATTTTGAGACATACTATAAAATTGCATTATAAAAATGCATGCCATGCTGCAAATTAAAATCAAACGGTGCCCACTGGCCACCACCCCTGATCAACTTTTTGTCATCGAAAGAAAAAAAGAAGTAAATTTTATATAGTCTGGACCAGTGAGAGCAAAATGCATGATTGTCGTCGCCATGGTAACAGAGGCATCAGCTTGAAAGGCCAAGTTGTCATTATAAGCTTAAACATCATCCTTTGTTGACAAAAAAACAATTGCTTTTAATCTACTAAATTATTCTTTTGCTTCCTCCATTTATGAACACAAATATCATATTGTGATTATTAAATCTATCTTATGTTGTTGTTATTTATTATTATTATTATAATAATTTAATTGATTTTTTTTTCTCATTTCAATGCCATGCTATCTTGGGTTTGGCACTATAAACCGTGTCATCCCTATCTACTTTCCGCAACATATCTTTATAAATATTTATTGACAGGTGTTAAACAAAAGGACTTGTACTCCTTAGTTCTAAAGTCATATCTTTTAAACAGTTTGAATTCCATCCTTTTTTTAAATATTTGACATTTCAATTTTATTTGGATTTATTAAATTATTTGACTCAATAATAGTCACAAGTTTGCCAGTGAAATTCAATCAAAACATCTTCAAATAATGAATAATAATATTTTTAAAGAAAAATTGTACCTAAAATAAATTTATGGACAAAAAAGAAAGAATACACAGTTCCGGGTGTTTTCGTCTTGCCAAAGAAATAATTCCAATGTCATAGGAGTGCAAGTTCCAGACTGTACACACCTGTCAGTATGTATTGATATTGAACTGTTACATGAGAGATGAGAGTGACACAGTTAATAGTGTTATTGCATGGTCTCTTCTGTTCTTCCAGATCAGAGCATGTGGCCAGTGGAACACTCTTTTTGCCGCACCCTTCCCATCCCAAAGCTGCGTAAGTGATAAAAACGGCCTGCTTTTTAAAATTATTGCCCTCAGTTGTTATGGGTCATCTTTTGCGTTTTTATATTTCTCTTAGTTTTTGTTTTCATCATTTTTTTTCTTCTTCATCTTCATTTCATTCTTAATCTCTTTGTTATGTTTTGGATTGATTTGTTTTGTGTTGCTCGTCATCTTTGTCATTTAATACTGTAAATAATAAT
Source organism: Ophiura sarsii (assembly GCA_035610835.1). Taxonomy (NCBI): domain Eukaryota; kingdom Metazoa; phylum Echinodermata; class Ophiuroidea; order Amphilepidida; family Ophiuridae; genus Ophiura; species Ophiura sarsii. The sequence goes on from CM069451.1 coordinate 49,601,237, forward strand.
AATGTAGTTTAAATGTCTAGCGTCTATTGTGTACCGGTGTTTCTGTAAACTCCTTGGGTTTTTGAGCACTTCTATTTTAATACATATAAATAAATCCATATTTCTTATCATATGTATGTAGTGATATTATCGGTTGATGTGTGCAATAATGCATTAGTTTGGATGTATAGACTTGTATTTTAGATTTATAACTGAAAGAAATCTTGAATGTTGTTGATGAAGCATGTTCAGTGTGAATTGGATTGGCATGCTGATGATGACGTTAAAAGATATGTTCTTGCTCGTTTTTTGATACAAAATATTTAATTGTTAATTTGTTTTAAAAATTTGAGATTTCAAAGCGATATTTAGAAATAGTAGATGCACAGATATATAAACCAACATTTTTAACAGTGTAAACTACAATGAATTCTCGCACTACGGTCGAGTGATTTTTACTAGGTCAATGAAAGTTGAATCAAGGGTTCCCGCTGTATGCCCGCATTGTTAGTCCATATTAGCTGCAGGGAAAAAATACCCACATTAGGTTCAATAGAAGATCATCCTCTTGCATCGCCCATCAACACTAGCTGCAACAGAAAAGACACCGTCCACATTGCCCATTCACATTAACTGCAACAGAAAATCACCTACCCGCATCGCCCACCTGCATTATTAGCTGCAACAGAGAACCGTCCAACCTCATCGTCCATCCGCAATTCAGCATTATTAGCTTCAGCAGAATTTGCTTGTCTGAATCACCCTGCAACATGAGTTCAAACAGAAAATCAAAGAAACACGGAATACAACCAAACTTGTATCATACATGCATCATGGGAACCTTCATATGTCAGTGAGGTCAAAGGTCACAGGTCACATTTTAAGGTCAAAGGTCATCTGAGGAGAAGTTGTCAAATAAGCTGGAAGCATCAACAAATGACAGTTCTTTTTCATACAAAGACTGATTGCAACCAAACTTGGATTATACATAGAACATGGGAACCTTCATGTCAATGAGGTCAAAGGTTACATACCAAGGTCAAAGGTCATCTGAGGCAAAGTTGTAAAATAAAGCTGAAAGCATACAAAATGACATTTATTTTCACACAAAGACCAATTAAGTTGTAAAATAGACCGAAAACATCCAAAAATACAAAGAACAATTAAAACCATTCAATTGCAACTTGGTTCATATGAAAACCTTCATATAAAATTGACATCACAATGTTCACTTATCTACTCTTAAAAACAGACGACCTATCTCAGACCGTGTCTATATTTTTCAGTAAGCTTATTGTACTGTCGATATGGGTTGTTTTCAGGAATCACGCTTCGGGAAGGGTGATTTTTGTTCTGGGGCCCTCAACATTTTCGGATGGGATTCGATTTCCCGGACACGCCCTAGCCTTAACATTCAACAATCAAACGTGATGGGAACACTCTAATCAATTTTCAATTGCATTGCATAAGAACAGACTTGGAGCCAAGATTGATCTTGCTGGCCTGACCTGGTCACATGCAAATGAATGAATCAACCTCAACCAAACATTCCTTTTAAAAATATTTAGCTCAAGTCAATTTGCCTTTTGAATTTCAAAAGTTGTGAACTCCATAAGACCTCTGAGAACTAATATGGCACAAAAACTTGAATTAACTAACAGTCATTGCTACGGTCCCCTTCTAAAGTCATCCTTCACCTTTTGAAGATCTGCGACACATACTATTGAGCTAGGTTAGTATCTGTAATCTGAGCTTTTGATAAAAAGGTGAACCATCTTTCGTACTGTGTACATTATGTAGGCCTTTGTCCCTCCCATGAATTAGTTTACTCCTCCACACTTTCACTCCATTTATCTTTCTCTGTGCAGTCATATCAAAGTGTATTTGTGTAACTGCACCTTTATTATCTTTGGTGCAAATATCCTTCTTTTTGCGCAAAAGATGCACATGGAAAATGGATATGCATTGACAATAATTGTACAGAAGATTAAGATTCAGCTTTGAAATTCAATGGAAAGGGAAACTATATCTATCAACTCTACTTGGGGCACTGCCTCTTGGACTCTTGTTTTCAAAGTAGAGCTCTAACGGTATTTCTGATGAGTACTTTCACACTACCTAATGTTGCGTAGAAGACAATAATTTTTATGACGCCCATGCTCTCTCTCTCTCTCTCTCTAATACATTTTGCACGTACTATTTTGCATGGATTGGTTTTGATTTATTATGGGGATTGTCAATGGATTTATCAAAAACATAAAAACAGACCAGATGGGCATACATACGCTCATCAGAATATCTGGTCACACGTTAGTCGATAAAGTTGCCGAGGCCCTGGTCTCATGGTGTAGAATTTCCAAGTTTAGAGTGCCAAGGGGTAACTAACATGGTAGAAGAAGCATGGAAGTACTTCCACGGTAGAAGTGATGAAATATTGTGTGCTGGATCAGCAAAAGACAACTCGCAAAACTACCTGTGCAGCACGGAGCGTAGCGAGGCGTCTTTGGGCAAATAGCTATTCTAGGAAAGGAAAGGAAAGGCGTTGTATTATATTTTTTATAGAGGGCGCTCTCACAGAAATCTTCCTGTCGTCCAATGTGACGGCCAAAAAAACACAGTTCCATAACTGTGCACGCTGATCAGTTCATGAATAAACATGATCCAACAATCATGTCGCACTACGCTGGTGGTTTCGCACATTGCGGGATGTGACAGGGTGTGTGACTTGCCTCCAACGGCACATTGTAACACTGGCGTACGACGCACTGCAGTTTGAATCGGACCAATCACATGGTTTTCTGTTGTTGCTGCTGGGCACAATTGGTGGAATTCCACGATTTGGTCCACCATTTTTAAATATGGAGGATGTATAGAGGGACTTTTTAGGGACCTAGTCTGGACCATTGGGCAGACATTTCTTTTGACCCCCAGTGGTTTGACTTTGGGTACTCTTTTTTTCGTACCATGACCGCGATTTCCCAAAATTCTGGGTGTTTTTGGAATATGAATATAAGGGGTCATTTTGGAAGCTATGTCCGTGATTTCAAAAACTAACGGGTGTTTTTGGAGATGCTATGTCCGTGAAGAAAAGAAAAAAATGATCATGTATTACCCCTCTGAATACGAAGAGAGAACACCGGGTTTGACCCACTGAGCATCAGTTTTTTATGGGTACAGCAGCTGGAGGCTTGAAAATCTTACCAACAAAAAAGACTGATTTCAGTGTGATTTTTTGCCATTCATGAGAAATGAGACCCCCTTTAAGAATATCTTGAACCAAAAAGAGACTCATGTCTACAAATTTCGTCAAAACATCAACAAAGTTACTCGCCCTGTATTACCTGTTACGATCCCCACCTCCAGATTGGTTATATTTGGCACTGTTGTGACAAGCCAAGGTGTGACCTGAATTGACTCAAATATCGCTGTATGTAAAGACTCCACTTAGTCAAAACTTGACATGATATTGCTATACAAACTATTTGCTTCACATTAAAATGCAACTCAATGTGACCCATGAACACAATTAGTTACTTGTCTTGACTTGACCAACTGGATTACTTGACCAATTAGATTGACTTCAATAAAGAAAGTTGACTCAACTGTAGTTGAATCTGCCTATGACAAGACTGTAGTATCGTGGGATTAGGGGGTGTTTTCATATCATGTCCGCAATTTCCCGAAATAAGGGGTTTTTTTAAAGCTATTTTCCACACAAAAACAACAATGGTAGGCCTAATATGTGAAGACCCCTTGTCCGCTCCTCTGTGCATAAATAGTAAAAGGGAGTATTTTGAACCAAATGTGTCCTCGTTAGTGCGCAAAAAGGGGACTATTTAGAAAGTGTACTTGAAAGGGTAAAATAAGGGATGTTTTTTTATGGTAAAATGTCCTCGTTTTTGCACGAAAAAGGGGGTCAAACGAGCCAAATTGCCTTGAAACGCCATCAAAGTTCAAGACAATGATGTTATTTTCTAAATAAGTTTCATAGTATATTAACTTCACTTACAACAAAGCATAAATTGGCCCTTTGCCCTAACGAGAGCACGAAAGATTCTTAGAGAGAAAAAAAAAGAAGTGCATTGTATTCTAAGGCCATTAAAACTGCACAGTTACATTATGCCCAGCCCACCCTCGTTATCCGATGGACATTTGGCACATGGCAACATGTTCAACCTGTTTAAAGCACGCAGATATGAGGCCCATGTGTGTCACATGTATTTGTGTATGTGCTGTAACGTTTAGAGTTACATTAGAACAGCATAGCTTACATTTAATATTCCATTGGGTTAATGTTAGATCATGTGTTGCTTTAGGGATCACCTGCAAAGTGCATGCAGGGGCAGTAAGTTTAAAAAGGTGAAGGATTGTTTGGTCAAGTATTACGATTCAGTGGCGTAGCATGCCCCCCCTGACGGAAAAAAACACATTTGTGCCCCCGCCCCCCACCCCCTCTAAAAAAAATTAAAAAGGCGAAAAAAAAAGAAAATAGGGGAAAAAATGATAAAAGACCGAGATTGCGTGAGGGGTACTGGTTATGTGTGGGTATATTCAGCCGAAATAGTCAAATATAAGGCAAAATTGTACATGTAATACATGTACTGTGCGATTTATTTTTTTGACAGTGTGAATTTTTTTGACCTCAGCCCCCCCCCCCCCACCACTTACGTGAAAATCACGAGTTGGTGACTGGAATTTTTTTGGGGGCAACCTTTTACGAAAATTTCAGAAATCTTGCCCCCCCCCCTGAAAAAAATCCTAGCTACGCCACTGTTACGATTGCTTTTGTGGATTAAGCAAAAAAACAATTGCCCTTCCTGGAATCTGTAAATAGCTGCAGTGATGCTTGTTTCAGGGGTCTATCTGGTGGCACAATCCGGTGAGCGATCAAATGGTTTAGAAAAACTTTTTCGAGCTCCACTGTTAGCGCAAACCAGTTAGGTGTCCGCCTTCCACGCAGGAGGACCTGGTTCGATCCCTGGCGCAGGCATCTCTCCCCAAAAATGTTACCTTTTTTCCTCCCCTGATAGTTTAATTGTCAAAAACACGCTTAGGGAGTTAGGGTTAACAAACACCTTTCTTCATGTTTCGTTAACCCTATAGATGGTGTGACCGGTGACGTAGTGCCCGGCGTTTTGCGTGCGCACCTACAGGGAAAGGTGCTTAAATTCACACTTCATTGATCATTACTTACCATGCTTACGGTGTAATAGTGTAGTAGTCATGGTATGCATCCCTAAGCACCAGCGTTCATGATAACCGGTGTCGCATCGCGAAATGCTCCGCACTTTTGAAGTATTGCTATTCAATTGCACAAATGTGTAGCTAAAAGTGTGATGCAAGAAGATTCCCTACTTGATATTTGATCACGTTCCATCAAAGCCAAAAACTGTATTTTGCTTAAGGGACATAGGTTATATGTGCATAACATGGTTGAACTGTGTTATGTGCGCATGCCAGATTATGTAGACCGTGCAAAGTTGATGAAATATTAATTTTATTACTAGAAAAAATGCTAGTGCTAGTGCTATACAAAGTGCTATACAAAATTTGTTAATTGCTACACAAAACTAATAGTGCATCGCACTTTTTGCTACACAAAAAAAATGCTGGAAATTGAACGCTGCTAAGCACAATGAGAGACCAGGTTGCCCGGCGGTTTGCGTGCGCACCATAAGGGCATGTGCTTTTAAAATTGGCGCTCAGTGATGTGTGTTTTGCTTTCATATAGTATGATGTATGCAGTAGTCATGGACTAGTACCCCTAGCATGTCTTTAGACCAGGCGCTAATCAATATGTAAACACTACTGATGTAAACAACGGTCACCTCATCTATAACCTTCCCAGAGACCACAAAAGGCCCACGGCAAATAGCTGATGTGTGCTGCATGCTTCACAGTTCTATCTGGTGGCATGATCAGGCGAGCTGTTAAATGGTCCCCCATTAGCTTAGGTTTCAGCCTTCCACACCGGCGGCTCGGACGAAGAGTGATTTTCCCCAAAAAATGTTATTTACCCATTTTTCTCCTGATTAAATGGTCGCAATTAGCGCAATCGGTTAGGTATCCAACTTTTGCGCCGGTGAAGAGTGACCTTTCCCCCGTTTTTCTCCCTGATAGTCAAAAACAAGCTTAGAGAGTTAAGATTAAAAGCAGTGGCGTAGGGCGAGGGGTGATCGCTCCCCCCCCCCCCCCCCTAATATTAACGCCGAGTCGGTTGAGATTGGCACTGTCGGTTCATTTGACCAATGGAATTATGATGGTCAAAAGTACACAGATGAAAATTTTTCGCACGTTACGAGCACGTATGTCTTCCCAAAATGCAATATTCTTTGCTACAAGCTTATTTAGAGCCAAAATGTAGCTCAATCGTGCAAAAAATATGTGCGCATTTAAGGACTCAAAAAACCTTCATTTTTATTTTTGCCCCCCAATATAAATAACCTAGCTACGCTACTGATTAAAAGGTTCCCATAAAAGAAGGGTTTTTTCCATCGCCTCCTCATGTAGTTATCTCTATAGTTATAATGTACCTTTGCATGGCACTATACATGTAGGTGATTTCAGAGACCATCCCTACAAAACTAGGACAAAACAACAACAGTCGGGGACTTCCTTCCGAAAACCGCAGCTTTCCATTGAACTTGTAAAGAGTGACCCAGGACATATGCACTTTATATTACTGAGCATTCAGGGTGAAACATATGTTGTGGATATTCAACATTGTAGGATATAGGGATGCGTTAAGTTTTCTTATCTTGGTAAACTATAAGATTTTCTAAGTTTTCATGCAACTAAACCACAATTTGAGGGTTGACAACCAGAAGGACTTAAAGGTGTATGTTCCGATCACTTTTTTTGGACTATGATTTTTTTTTCACATCAAGATATTTTGATATCAGAAGAATCCCCATATTTTTCTCATTATGTCTGTAAAATCTTAGGGGCCAGAAAAGTTCCATTTAGAAATTATAGACTAAAATGTGGTGAATTACTGCCAAAGGTGGTTAACCACCAACCAGTCTGTGTACTACTCAATGGGCAATTATTTTGTGACCTCATGCTTCTAAAAATAGAACTGTTGGAGTTATGCAACTCAAACTTTGGAATGGGACAATTTTAAGGATGGCCTTTCATGTAAAATAGAAAACATAAAGTTGAAAATCGGGCCAGCAATCGGAACATCTACCATAACTTAAAATGAGTTATGTGTTAAACTGAACTGTGCTTTTAAACTCAAATGGGGCTATTTTTTTAGTATTGAGTAAGTCTTTTTGGTACTTGGATTCTTTGGATGACAATGATTTTTTTTGGTACCAATATCTCAAAATGACCAAAATGTTGAGTTACGGCCTTCTGGTTGTCAATCCTCAAATTGTTATTGCATGCCATTAGGCTAAATTTAAAAATATCTTTTGTCTCAAAGCTCTTCAGTTTTTCAAAACCTAATGCGGAATGCGGTTTTTTAAAGTTTTTTTAATTTTTTAAATATAAAATATTGAAATCCTTGTAAAAGTGACTTTTTGTATTTAAAATGATGTGATCAATGAAAATCTGAAAAATCTGTGAAATTTTTGGATTTTTTTGGATTTTTTTTGTTGAAAAAAATAAAATAAAATAAAATAAAATAAAATAAGATTTCTGTTTTTCTAATGTGCATCAATAAACTAACGCACGCGGGAGCTTTGAGACAAATGATTTTTTAAAAATTTAGCCTTACCATGAAGACATTGCTCTGACATAGATACTGTTACAAAGTAATTTGTGTACGATTGCACTTTGTTTTTAAATTAGCGATTTGACAATTCATTTAGATTTTTACATAAGAAATATATGTGCGTGTGTTAAATTTTTGCAGTAACTGCTCGAGACTCACAGAGTAACGTGGCATAAAAATATTCATATTTACATGTGTCCGTACAGACCGACCGTGTAAACAAACAAACGTTACTAGCTTTGTGAATATGAACGATTACATACATTTTGATGATCAACATGTGCGTGGGATTAGGGAAAACCCCTTTTAGTTATACAACAAGGCTGTTACAATTACATATAAATCAGGGGCTCTCCCTTATGGGACTTCAGAGTTGGGAAAATCCCTTTCAGTTATAGCACATGTCACGTCACGCCTGATACAATTTTGTGAAAGATACATAACATAACATAACAATTAATATTTATATAGCGCTATTCCATCTAGATCATAGCGCATGTAACACATCAGTACACAAAATACATTTAGCATGGAAAAAGGTGAGTCTTTAGACTACAACGAAAATGAGAGATATTGTCAGTTTCTCTTATGGTACGAGGGAGATTGTTCCATGCCCGTGGACCAGCTACACTGAAAGATTTCTGACCCAAGACCTTATTTGTCCTAGGAACATTTAGGCGAGTAATGTCATTTGCAGAACGAAGAGCTCTTCGAGGAACATATGGTGACAGTAAATTGCATAAATATCCAGGTGCAGTATTGTTCATGCTTTTGAAGACAAAAAGACAGAGTTTTAATTGAATTTTTTCCCGTATGGGCAGCCAGTGGAGTTCTTTAAGCGTGGGAGTAATATGGTCACCCATGGATATGGAACATATCAACCGAGCGGCATTGTTCTGCAATCTTTGAACTCTGTTCAATTCATGTTCCGTAGCACCAAAGAGGAGAAGATTACCATAGTCAAGACGAGAGATAACTAAAGCTCTAACGACATGATGAAGAGTGTCTTTATCGAGGTATCGCTTTATTCTACGGATGTTTCTTAACTGGTAATGTGTATATTGACAGAGGCTAGATATTTGTTTGGTCATGGTCATATTTGCATCAAATTTTACACCCAGGTTCCGAACAGACAGCGTTGGTTCAATATGTGCATCACCAATTGCCAGGGACACAGGTGGCAAGCTCTGGAGAAAATGGGGTGATCCAAACACAATAAACTCTGTTTTGCTCTCATTTAATTTCAACATGTTAATGGTCATCCAATTTTGGATTTCACAAATACACAGTTGTAGCCTCTCGATTGCGTGTTGCATAGCACCAGGTATTTTTGGGTTAAAGGAACAGTATAACTGTGTGTCGTCTGCATAAAGGTGAAAGTCTAAGCCATGGCGGCGAATGATGTTTCCGAGAGGGAGCGTATAGATTAAAAACTTTAAAGGACCAAGAATGGATCCTTGCGGTAGACCATATTTTAGATCAACAGGATCTGAGTAGCTGTTGCCAATGGACACGCGGCTCTGTCTACCAGAGAGGTATGACTTAAACCATTGTAGGGCAGTACCTGATACACCTAGCTCTGTGTTCATTCTCCTAAGTAAAACAGTATGGTCGATAGTGTCAAAGGCTGCAGACAGATCCAATAAAACAAGAAAAACTATATGCGACTTGTCCATCGCCATGAGTACATCGTCTTTAACCTTTAAAAGTGCCGTTTCTGTACTGTTATGTGTCTTAAAAGCAGACTGGTATAGCTCCTCAAGATCGTGCCGAGACATGTGCTGTTTCAGTTGTGTGGCAACAGCTTTTTCGATAAGTTTGGCAACAAATTTGATATTAGAAACAGGACGATAACTGCTTAAGGCATTGTGATCCAATGATGGTTTTTTCAAAATTGGTGATATTATGGATTGACCAAGGGAGTTTGGGAAAATGCCGGTTGAAATAGATGTGTTTATGATAGATGTGAGAACAGGTAGAATAATATCCAACTTGTCCTTTAAGAGCCACGTAGGAATGGTGTCAAGAGCACATGATTTACTAGCAAATCCCTTCACTAATTTCCGCGCATCCTCCTCTGTAATCCTTTCAAACTCGTTAAACATTTCCAAGTCGGTTGGGAGTTCATTGATCTCGTTGGTGGTCGTATCATTGTCAGGCTGTTGCTCATTAAGAGTGTTGCGAATCTTATCAACCTTGTCCTTGAAGAAAACAGCGAAATCATTTGCCAGAAGTTGAGGTGAATCGGATTCAGGGAGAATTCTGCGGTTTTTGTTGAGTAAAGAGTTGACAGTCTTGAAAACATCCTTTTTGTCTGAAGTTGCAAGAGAGGACCTGTAAAACTCTGTCTTACTGTCATCAATCAGTTGATTGACTCGATCCCTCTGATTTTGATAAGCCATACGATCGATCTCAGTACCAGATTTACGCCATTTACGCTCATATTTTCTTCTCTAACGTCTCTCGACTTTGATATCCTGATGATACCAAGGTTGCTTGGGTCGTAACTTATGGGATTTAGTTTTGAGAGGTGCGTGCTTATCCAGTACCGAAGTGATGGCAGATTCAAAGCTGGTCAGCAATTCCATAGGTGACTCACTAGATTGTATTTCACAAACTTTAGATGCTAGTTCCTTTTCGAAAGCATCATGGTTCATATGCTGGAAATTTCTATTAGTAGAGACAAGAGTTTACAGGCACCGATTTCTCTTGGTTTAACACGCAATGAATCATGTGATGATCAGATAAAGAGTATTCCTTCACCTTGCAGTTATTGATTAATTGATCATCGCAGCATGTTATAACAAGATCCAAAGTATGTCCTGTGTAGGTTCGTGAATGTGCTGGTGCAATCCCGAAGAAACAAGTGATGAATTAAATCTCTTAACAACCGGGTGATCAGGCTTGTCAACATGAATGTTGAAGTCACCTAGTATAAGTATGGCAGTTGACGAGTTGAGAAAAACCTGTTACACTTACAATTGAACTACAACGGAATATCATAATTTGATTACGGGGTTTAGCAGTGAACAGAGTAGAAAATCAGTCAGTGTCACTGTGGGGGTGTGCCCTTTGGTTAGCCTTTTTTCCAAATATTGTATCTTTTGAACGGATAGACAAATTGACTTCAAACCTTCAGCGATTGGTAGGCCATGGTCAAAAGATGTGGCTGCTTGTTTTGGGGTCTAATTTGCAGGTCAAAGGTCATCCAGAGGTCAAATCGTAACAGTTGCCCGATTGACGTCAAACTTGGAGAAAAGAAACATGAACGCCGGGTGAACATTTTTTTGGGGTCTAATTTGCATAGGTCATCAGAGATCAAGGGTCATCGAGGGGTCAAATCGTAAAAGTTGCCCGATTGACTTTTAACTTGGAGAAAAGAAATATGAACACTGGGTGAATATGTCTAAAATAAATTAGAGGTCATCCAATGTCATCTGATGTCAAAGGTCATCCAGAGGTCAAATCGTAAACGTTGCCCGATTGACGTCAAACTTGGAGGCAAGAAACATGAACACCGGGGGGAACATGTCTAAAATGAATTAGAGGTCATCCGAGGTCAACGGTCATTAGAGGTCAACCGAGGTCAAAGGTCTACAAGAAGTTAAATTGTGCAATGAACACAGGGGGAACATGTCAAAAAATAATTAGAGGTCATCTGAGGTCAAAGGTCATCCAAAGGTCAAATCGCAAAAGTTGCCTGATTGACGTCAAACGTGGAGTAAAGAAACTGAACACCGGGTGAACCTGACCCATATGTGACCTTTGACCTCATTTAGTTGATCTCCCAGCCAGGGGGATTCGCAAGTCGTGACTTGCAGTATTTTTGGGAATTAGTTTGTTGCATCCAACACTATTTGACTTCATCAGGTGACTGACTCGCTGTGTAGGTCATGTGATAGATAGAAGGCTCAAAACCCCATCAATACCCAATCGCAAGCTTGTGAAACCTGTGCTTAGGTGTGCATGCTTTTTTACAGGTAATGGGTTCTTTGGTAACTATAGATAATAATTTCTCCCGTACCACTGTGCTAATTCCATTTGCCAAAAATATGACACCATTGTTCTCTGAAATTTGCGATTTTGATACGCATAGCCCTTGTCTGGAGTTAAGTGCCACTAACCCTTGTCAAGTCCATACACCCTAAAAAAGGTTGAATCAGAAATTCATATAAAATCAGCTTTGTTATGAATGATAAAATGGTTTTTAAAAATAGGTCGCTAGTCTTCTGGTTTTATTATGTGTTTTTCATAATTAATTGCATGTGCAGCTTCTCTATACTTCATTCCACGTGAAATAGGTATGTGACGTCAGAGCGTATTACAGTGAGCGCAGCTATTAGCAGACACACGATTTGAATACTAATGAGCTATGTACTCTCAGGATCAAAGAGAAATTTCAATGTTGGCCTGTAAATGATGTATTCATCACTAGAATAAGGCCAACAACAACAAAAAGTTGACTTGGCCCAGAGTATGGGTCGGACGGTCTGATTTGTTTTTTTAATTTTTTTAAATTTGAACAGGGAGATGATACTACACAAAACACAGTTTTAAAAGATTGGTTTTTTTGGTTTTTTTTTTTGATTTTTTGATTTTTTTGTTTTGTTTTTGTAACAAGCAAATACTACTCAATTATTGTTATGTGCTTCTTTCATTTTTTTTTTTTTTACTTTGAAATAAAAAAATAAAAAAATAGCGACCCTAGATTTCCGAAAATTTGGGTCGGTCGGAAAGGGCAAGTCAACTTCTTTTTTTTTGGCCTAAGCGCTGACATCACATTCAGACTTCAGGTGGGATGGATGATGTAAGTACAGGGTGTGTCAAAAAAGTGTTCCATGAGGGACATAAATAATTAGAAATAGAACTATCAACATTTAGTATAGATAATTATTGATTTTATTGATTATGCTCCATTACTTACTGAATGATGTTTCTAATAACAAGAATTCCCTATACATGAAAAGTGGCCGTAGCGGAATTTAGATTTGCCTGAATAGATTTGCCATAACTCAATGTTGAAAGCTCTAAAATAGATATAACAAAATTCTTATGATGCATTAAAGGTTGCTGAACATAGTTATTATATTAATATTTCACATCCATTTATAATATTTTAATGGCTAAACAACCATGTTTAACATGGACACTTTTTTGACACACCCTGTTTAATGTTTACTTTGTGTCTCATTCATTCTCTTTGCTCTACTTCACACTGCATACTACTGTAAAAGTGAAATGTTCGCTCTTTTCGCGCTCCAAGAAGCTTCCGTGGAAATAATGACACAAATACATTTCTTTTGCGTATAGGTCTAGGTAAGCTATGCAATGAAGCTACAAATTGCGATTTCAGAAACACGTAAAACGGTTTAAATTTAAAATCTGCAAAGCGCATGAAATGAATCGCTCGAAAATTACCTCTTTTACAGTATTAACTTTTTGCTTGCTTTTCTATACAGATCTCAACCAAAGTATCGTTCCTGTATGTTTTGATAGCCATCAAGCCTGCAAACGGGCAAAACATGTTGCAGAAAGATACATATTTTTTAGAGCATTATACACTTGTTATAGTTAAAGGCATATTATGTGATCTTTTCCAGAGAGCGCCCCCTATTCATGATTTTTTTTTTTAAAGTAGATTTTCTTGCCGATTTACATTTCTGATCATAAATCATACATACATTCCAAGTTACAGAGCGATACGATTCCTAATTACCTCAAAATCATGGTTTTAGAGTGAAAATATAAACTGCTGTGATAACCCGACAGTTTATTTTCACTCTAAAACCATGATTTTGAAGTAATTAAGAATCGTATCGCCCTGTAACTTGGAATGTATGTATGTATGATTTATGATCAGAAATGTAAATCTGCAAGAAAATCTGCTTTCAATTTTTTTCGATGTTGAGGGCGTTCCCTGGAAATATCACATAATATACCTTTAAGTCAGTTCCAAATTGGCGAGAAATATGCATAAAGTCTCTCCAACAAAAGGATACTCAGAAATGAGAGTTGAGATCTGTACGATTATTATCATGTTATGGATTGGTGTGTATTGCATGCATGCTTGTTATTGTTTTAGAATCGAAAAAGTTGATCAGTTTGTGGTGACGAGTGGTGCTAGATTTAGAAATAATTCATATTTTGGTGGTAGTGATGTGATGGGTTTGGTTGTTTCTTCTAAAGGGTTCAACAAAAGAAAGTATACAACTTTGTTTATGTCATTTTGAGTAACTTTCAATTTGTTTTTGACCAAACAGGCTAGATAGGCATTTAGATGAATCTTTTAGGCATAATGTGATACCAAATTTGCCCCCTAACAACAACGATAAACCATGAGTAGCACCATTTAAAGGAAAATATCCCATTTTCAAAAGTCGCATTTCCAATACACAGCACGAGAAGATTTGGTTAATCTGTCCATGTTCTCCCCATCCATTAACATTCCTTTACATTCAAATCCTTCACCCATGCATCAGTTTACATTTAAATTAGCCCGCGCATTGAGGGATATGCGTGGTGATCAGTACGGGATAAATACGGCATGTGTGTGTGTTAACAATTGGCCCTTTCTTCTCGTGCTGTGTATTGAAAATGCGACTTTTGAAAATGGGATATTTTCCTTTAAATGGTGCTAATCATGGTTTATCTTTGTTGTTAGGTGGCAAATTTGGTATCAAATTATGCCTAAAAGATTCATCTAAATGCCTATCTAGCCTGTTTGGACAAGAATAAATTGAAAATTACTCAAAATGACATAAACAAAGTTGTATACTTTCTTTTGTTGAACCCTTTACTAACCAGAGGAAACATCACCTCTGAAAACTGTAGGTACTAAATTCTATTTTAACAGATTTAATCAAACGGCTGATGCGATGACTGTTTCAGTTGATACATTTTATGGACTTGGAACAAATTCGACACATTTTGAGGGGAAAATACGTTAAAAGAACCTTGAATGTTGACAAATCCAATTCCATCCATAATTGGATTGTTAATATTGATTGCAACATACAAAAACATCAGTTTAGTAGTAGATGAGATCTTCATCAAATCAAATCAACGTATTGATTTGTTAACGACTTGACCCTTTCAGTTTTTCTGTTGATGTTGATGGATGGAATCATCAATTTTGTTTACTCACTATCAGTGTTGCCAACACCGTGGCTAAGCCGCAGAATTGGGCTACTTTTTACCCCTGCGCCTTGGGCAAATTAAAATAATAGGTATCACAGCCTGTAAAAGGTTGGGCTACCAATGTATATTCTATGGGCGCAGCGAAAAATGGGCTACTTTTTGCTGTTGGCTGCGGCCTAGAGGGCACTTTGGGACAAATTTGAGTTGGCAACACTGATACTTTGTGCCATTTGAAGGTGACATCCGCATAAGTCGATGCATCATAATAGTGCGTGCTATAGTGAGGAAAAATGTTGGCCGTGGTGCCGATATGCTGCACCCATGACTTGATTAGGCCCAAAAAATAAATGGTTTGCTTGTCCATAGATAGATGCCACAAAAAAAGGTTGGGTCGGTAGTTCGGATTTTTTATTTTTATTTTTTAAATCCTGTATCAATATGAACACTCACAAATAACAATACATATGCACAAGACAAATATCTCAATGTTAAAAAAGTGGTGTTTCAAAACGATGTTTTTCTTCCATTTTTATGATATTTATTTTTTCACCAACGAAAAAAGGGTTTTTTTGTGGTTTTTTTTGAAGAAACAAATGGGAAAAAAGTAAAAAATGTCACGGTCGGGACCGTAGAAGGCGGTCGGTCGGACGAGGACAAGCAAACACCTTTTTTTTGGGGGGGGGGGGGGGGCGGGCCTTATGCACTGACAATGTCCCAAATACAGGCTTCAGCTTAGGGGTTGGGCCATTTCAGCCCTACCATAGTGCCTAAACTTCTCCATCTTTTCCAAGACAATAATTTTCTACCCTTGTTGTGTTGTGCATAGGAAATGGTTTTCCCTATGTTTTCCAGTACAACAGACATTAATTTTTGGGAGTAATTCTGTTATACCCTTCACAGAGGTATTCATAGTGCATGATTTTTAAGAACGACGCATACTACCGATGTTGGTGTGTAGGGTATAACAGAATTACCAATGCCAATTTTTGTACTATAGCCTAGGGTCTATCATGTGTACTGTGTGCGCTTTTTGATCTTTTGGTTCTACAGTTTAATTTCTTGTCAATTTCATCGCTATGCAAAATAGGTAGTTAAGTACCCCTGGACCACACCCTCCACTCCCCAACCCCAAGTCAGGGGAAGAGAGCGGTGATGTGACAGTGTCCCTTTAATTTCAATTGAAGGTTATATTGATCGTTGGCCTTGACAAATGCGTCACTAATTTACTTACATGATACCGATGGTTGCTATTTACAGAGTGGCCTATTGGACGTGATCAAGAGAAATGAGTCACATTTCGGCAGTTTTCAATTTTGATATTTGTCCATCATTTCAAAAGCAGGGGAAATGCTACAGTATGGTCGAAACCCCACTAAAATAGAATTGCTAGTTTTTAAGTTACGGACAATTTACCAACTGAGAAAATAAAGTAAAACATAAGAATTTGTCACTTCTTTTACCTATAAATCAAAATCAATATTTCCGACATCCGACTCATTCCGCTTGATCGCATCACGTTATGAAATAGAAAACTGATTAATTAAGTGAAGAGACTTTGTCCTATCGCTACATACCTGATATCTGTGTTTGAATTTGAATGATCAGTTTGTTTAATACCATTGTGAATTGGCCAATTAACAATTAAAATAATTAGCTTATTGCCTGCATTGAATAATTCTAACTTCACCACATAAACCATTAAAACATGCCATAAAGCCATTAAAACACCTCGATTGACCCATGTGAGCCCGAGAGTGACCCCATACTACACCCATGTATCTTGGTTTCCGAAATAATTCATAAATAGTTTCATTTATACTAAATAACAGAGACACATACATTTTTGAATTATTTAACAAATAAAAATACCTAAATTCAGTAAATTATCATTTAATATTGGGAAGAGAAGTGTTGCCTGATCATGGCCTGAAAAAAAGTTTTTTTCCTGATTTAGGATCATCAGAACAAATTTAATTTTTTACCCCTGAGGATTGACCTTTGACATTTTCACGTTTTGCACGATAACTCAGTAAAGAAACGTCCGATATAGGGCAAACTATACATTTTCTGGAATCCTCATGATCAGACAAACAAGTTGGTACACTTTTCAGCTTAATCGAAGGAATTTCAAATGGCACAAACTCAATTATTGTAGCTTAGGGTCTAAGGTTGATAAACAATGTTGGTTCCAAGAATGTAGCAAACAAATTCACAACATGATATACCCCCACATACTATAGGTAAGGGCAGGGCGGGAAATGAGGGCAAAATGGCAAGCTCCTTGCCGGGAAATGTTGCCATATCGCGAGAAATCCCCCCACCCCCCCCCCCCCCAATTTCTTTAGATTTATTTTTTAGAGTAATAGGCATTATACAGCCGATATTACATACAATGGTGCTTAATTGGACCTTAATTTTCCAAAAAGCTTAAGATTTTGAGGGGGCAGCCCCCCCCCCAGACACCCCTCCGCCGCTAAACCAGCGGGAAATCCAACCTTGTTGAATTTGCAGGGAAACTTTGCATTTTTTCCAGTCCGGTGTAAGTAGACATATTGATTACGTTGTTTTTTTGATGTTATGATCTGTCTGGTAGCTTTACCTTAGGGCAGGATATGAAAAGGCATTCTTGGAATTGCGTGTCTTACAAGACATGTGATATAAGGAATGGTTATTAAAACTGCCTGGACTGTGCAAATAATATTTATGTAAATATTGGCAGGAGACATCTTCAAGGGGGAATAAAAATAGGCATTTTACGAGAGCCTGTGCTGCAATATTACCATCCACACATTGTAGTAATAAAAGAGTATATTTTGTAAGCTTACATGACATTTATGCAAGTGAAAAAGAGACTCTCTTTGAAAGGGGTAAATGAAAGTTCTGTGCTTGATCAATGATTTTTTTTTAAATTTTAAATTTTTAGAAATGTGATAATGTGAGTGAGCAGATGTCATTTTCATGTATATGATATAATTAATCTTATAATTTTATCTTGGGGCAAATTTACAAAATTACTTCATATTTTAATTAACCTTGTACGTCCTCAGACAATTAGCAGAATATACCAACGCCTATAGTCTATTCCACCTGATGTAAGAATGTGACATCAGAGAGTGTTCCATCCATTGATCCAAGTATAAAACAATGGTTTGATTGGCCTAACATGACAAAAACAAATAGGGTAGGTCGGTCGGGATTTGTTTTGTTTGTTTTGAAATCACCTGCTTTGGGGACTTAACATAGCCGAAAATGGAAGCAACCAGTCAGAAACTTCTAAGTATTAAAATACTTTGTTCAATTTTTATATATATATTTTTTGTAATTTTTTTGGTAAATTTGTTTACATTTTTTATTATTATTTTTTTTCCTCCCTCAAAATAATAAAATATATTCAGGGTCAGTGATGTATTTAGGGTCGGTCGGGTTAGGCCAATCAAACTTTTTTTTTATAGGCCTTATTGTGGTTAGTGGTTACTGCAAATCAAACATACCCCCACCCCAACATCATTGCATATTATCACCTAAAATCATTTTGTAAATGATTTATCCGCAACTTCTTGTGTGTGGACTTGTTCATTGACAATCTTAATCAGGCCTGGAAAAAATATTGATTTCCCGGCAAGCTAACCCAAATTTCCCTCCAAAAGTCCAAATTTCCCTCCAAATGCCCACATTTCCCTGTAAGGAGCATCCCAATTTGTCCATTTTTTCCAGCCCTGTTCCAAATCCTGAAACACAATGACAGAATGAAAGTAATCTTCACGGACAGTCTCATGCGTACAAGCATGGTGCGTACAAATAGGAGTTTCAACTGAGAGTCCGACACCAATTTATCCTCATGTTATCTGTAAAGAACTGCCACTTAATCTTGATTCATTCATTGCAATGGGTGATAAAGAATGTCAAAGCACATATCTAGACACAAGACTGATAATACATTTACACAATATAAGCAGATATAACCATCAACTTTATAGTCCCTTGTGAATATATGCTATGATGGCAGGGGCAGGGGTTTTTGAGTATGAAATAAGAAGAATAATCCATTCACAACAATATAAGTAGATATAGCCATCAACCTAGTCCCTTACTACAGTGTATATATCCTTTGAGTTTGATGGCAGGGGGCGGGGGATTTTATTGATTAAGGGTATTGGCATATTATGTTCCGTACATAACCCTATCGCTCCTAGACACCATAAAACCCGACAGTGCTTTGATCTTATACCCCGCAATCGCCCGGTCAATCTCGTGCATGCTCGCTCCATCAGGCGTTCGACTTGTGAAAAAACTACGCTTTTTGAACCTGACATGTATAGCTCAGTCGGTAGAGCATCAGACTTGCACACACATGTCCTGGGTTCAATCCCCATCGCATACAGAGGCCCAATTTCCCCCTCAAATTTGACCCGTCTTTCTCCCCCTGATAGTTAAATTCACAAAACCACCCCAGGGAGTTAGGGTTAAAGCAATCTTAGACAGATCCTTACATGTTTGTACCCGTTAGCTATTTACTGAAAGACGCACAGGTTTCATGTTTATACTTAAGGTAGAATGGAGTATAGCAGGTTGCAGGCATGGATTTTAATTACGTAGGAAGTGATGACATTGTTATTGTTATCCAAATTATTGGTGTTTTTTTGTAATTCCCTATTAGTCGCATAATATACGTCATGAGAAGCTATTAGGCAGGCCAATGGGGAACATTTTAATTTTTCGTACTCATAGCCGTACTGGCAAGGATGAAAGCTGTGCAAAGTTTAATCAATTATGGAGTCAAAACAACAATATTTTGTAAGTCAAGTTGTGAGTTATGTATCTTCAGGTTGGTAGTCAAACATTGCTTAAAGCCAAACAAAGAAGAGAAGAAGGTTTGTCTCAGAAGCCCGCCCGCATTGGTTTGTGAAATAAGCTACGGCGCGCAAGTCTATGCGCTAAAAAATAAGAAAAAAAATTGTACCAATGCGGGCGGGCTTCTGAGGCAAACTTTCTTCTTTGTTTGGCCTAAGAGGTTGAATTTGGAAAAAATCATTGAGTCTATTTTGCTGATTCGGCCATTTCACTAAATTATAGCATTAGGGAAGCTTTTCCATTTTTTTTCACATTGAGGGTAATATGTTCAGCAATTGTATTTCCCTCCAAAAAAGAAAAGGGTACACATATATAGTAGGGTCCATTTTCAAACACTCATTCTAAAAATATTCATCAGGTAACCTGTACACCATTCCACTTGATTTAAATTTGTGACATCTATCAGAAATAATGGGGATCTACTTGTTATTCCGAAATAACTGTAAGGATTGTTATTCTGAAATAACTGTAAGAGTCGTTATTCTGAAATAAAGGTTAAGGGTCTTTATTCCGAAGTAACTGTAAGGGTCTTTATTCCGAAGTAACTGTAAGGGTCCTTATTCAGAAATAACTGTAAAGGACCTTATTCCGAAATAACTGTAATGGTTCTTAATCCAAAGGGCCGTTATTTTCGGAATAATGACCCTTACATTTATTTCGGAATTACAATCTTTTGGAATAAAGACCCTTCGGAATAACGAACCTGACTCAAAATAACTCCATTGATCGCAACTCATTATTGGGCGCATAACCAATGCTCTGGTGTATGCCTACAAGTGCACAATATATAAGAAGAGAACAGTTGCTGCCTGAATGTAAATGCTGAAGTTATCACTGGAATACAGACTGATGTCATGTTTTTACTGCAGAGTAAATGCAGTAGACAGTCAACACAATGCGGCGACAAAAACCTACAAATTGGCAACCCCTCAAAATTACACACCATTTTGTCCACTACCGAAATCCCTGGACATTCTGCCCTTTCATTCATACTGTTTTTTTTTGGTATTGTTTACCATGACACACGGACAACGGATGCACACACCTTGAATGAGAAAGTGACATTGCATGGGATTTTCAATTGGCATGCTTGTTTTAGTTTAGAAGCTTACCTAGTCAAGTAGATGGTTAATTGGGACTGAGCTCCTCATTTGAATCATCTGAATTGAAGGTGATTCCAATGCTCGGGGTATGGGTAGTACCATATAGGTTTATCTGTTGCACTTTAGAATAAGATGCAAAGCTATGGAAGTGCTAAAATGGGTAATTCCATTTAACAATGCCAAGTGTTGCCATTTGCTCAGTAACAAAATGAGGACGTAAATTGTGTGAACGATTTGTGTGCACCCACAAGGAATCTTACTATAGTTTGATCAGTTCAAAATAAGCGAACCTCCTTACAGCAGCAAATTTATACAGTATGGTGTAGGCCCACATGCATGCAGCAATCGCACGGTGCATCAAATGTGTGACACATGTGTTTGGGCAAAATAGAGTGCTTGTGGCCAAAATTGTGCCCATTTGCTTGGATTACTTTTGCGCGTGGAGAGATAAAATTACATATTTTTTGCCAATTTTGAACTGATCGAACTATAGATGTGCATGTCACTAATCAAATGATAGACTTTGTTTGTTGTTGGACCCTTCCTAAGGCATGGTGGGCAAAATATAATTTGGAGTTGTTTACGGGCGACAGGCTGTCCTGTTACACCTCACCTCACTGAGATATAAATACAGCTTGTCACCTATCACATTGATGAGCAGTAAATAACTCCTTGATTTATCATGCGACAGGAAGGGTCCAATTATGAATAACATCTATTGCGCATGCAAAGGGACTCCGGTCACTTAGAACTTGAGATGAAAGAGCGAGTGTGTAAATTTATATAATTTTAGTTCATTCTTTCATACGATCCATATATTAAGGTAGCATCGATTTGTAGAACCGATCTGAATGTAATGTGTATTTTGAACTATATAAATGCTTCACCCTTAATTGTAACATTTATAAAAAAATTCTCCCTTCCTTATCTTTCACAAATTGTAACAGATCGTTGGACGGTCGTCTCCAGGTTTCACACCGCAAAGGGCTCCCCCACGTAATATACTGCAGACTGTGGCGCTGGCCTGATCTCCAGAGTCATCATGAGCTGAAGCAGGTAGACAACTGCGAGTATGCGTTTCACTTGAAGAAGGATGAGGTCTGTGTCAACCCGTATCACTACACAAGGGTGGAGACCCCAGGTATATGATTGATAACAAGGGTTTATTCAACCAGGGTTTTGTAGAGGTCATTACTGTAGAAGTTAGGGGTCGTCCATAATTTTCGCCATTTTCAGTTACGTACAAAGCGTACGTAAGAGGGGGGAGGGGGTCGAAATATACCCCAACCGTACGTAACTTAAATGGCGATCTTGAGAGGCGGGATTTTTTTTTTGAAGTACAAAATAAAATAAAATTTCGCCATTTATTGCGTAGGTAACTCGAGGGGAGTAAAAAGTTACGTACGCTCTGTACGTAAGTGAAAATGGCGATAATTTTGGACGACCCCTTATCGTCCTCTGAATGTACACAGCCATTTTGGTATGCCTGGCATAAAGGTTACTCACTGCCAGTACCTGTACAGGTCTACAGAAACAGGGACTAGTTTTTAAAATGAACAGAAGAGTAATAAAAAGCTCTCCTGGAGTTTTTAAGGGGAGCATAAGAAGAGCAGTGACAAAGAAAGTGACTGAGGATTGATCAGATTTTAGGGGAGCTTTAAACTACTCTCCTAGAGTAATTAAGGGGAGCGATTTTAATCGCCTCCCTTAATTAAAAGGAGAGCAATGCTCTGTAGCGCCTTAAAACTCAGTCCCTGTCTGAGAAACTGTATGCCCAGTACCTATTTGAAGTACCACCAAATTACCTCTCCAGTAACTCTGCTGCGGTGCGGCTACTGTGGTTGTACAGGTCCAATATAGTTACTTATCATACAGTACCTGTACAGATACTGGCAGCCAAGTAATCATGATACCGAGCATAAGAAATGGCTGCATTTATCAATGGAAGAGGCAATGATGCCAATGCACAGAGGTAGACAAACTGTACAATTACTAGGGATCTTGAATTTGTTCAAGGATACAAGAGTCAACTTTTTTTGTTTCATATCACAGTTATAAAGACCTCTTATCAATTTTGTCTTGATATGAACCATGGTCTGTCAACAATATTTGTCAGGAAAAAAAGAGGGAAAATAGACCAACCGACCAACCTGACTTCAAGATTTTTGGCACTTTAGGGCAACACAACAATTTATTTTGTTGGCCTATAGGGAGTCATTAAAATCAAAGAGACTAAAATCCACAAGTTCCATTGGATCACAGATCCAAAATCTGGATCATAGATCCAAAATCGAATGCCAATTGTTATTGAGACATTCCATACTCAACCAAAAAATGCAACACACATCTTTATGTATAAAACAATGTCACACAGGGTAACACAGGCGCAGTAGGTCAAACCGCACTGTTTGTGCATCAAGTGGGTATTGAAAACGTCCTCGTTATCGTAACAGTAACTCAGTGGACGCTCCAGGTGCCAGGGTGTGCGCTAAAATGTTGCAGGTCAAAATGAAACCCAATCATGCCGTGTGCCTTGGCGCGGAAATCAAACAATGTTAAATCTTCATTGATATGATACCAACTCCTATATCAAAGACTGATGATTTTTTATGTTCGGAGAGAGGGATGTAGAAAGTTGTCAAAGTCTATAATTTAGTGTTTACCATAGGCATAACAACTAATCACATCATCAGAATTTAGAAAACTGATTAATACAGAATGTCACAAAAGT
Organism: Ophiura sarsii; assembly: GCA_035610835.1. NCBI lineage: Eukaryota > Metazoa > Echinodermata > Ophiuroidea > Amphilepidida > Ophiuridae > Ophiura > Ophiura sarsii. Next base: position 49,624,755 of record CM069451.1, read on the forward strand.
TCTGTACCTTTTTAAAGGTTCATCTCTCCGATAAAATAGATCACATTGTCACAAGGAAAATGTATTTGGATAGCAATCCCTCGTCAAATAATTATTTTGGTACCGATGTTTATGTGGTTAGTGAACTCTTATTACAATAATGAAGATAACTGGTGCGGTCTCATGTCGTGCATTGCATACTTGGCATAAATAAGCCTACGCAGACTATCTTGCCAGTTTTTAATACAATTTCAGAGATATACAAAATGATAGAAAGAACATATTCTGTTGGTGAAACCATATCAGGGTTTAGAGAAGGGAATAAATTAAGGCAAATACATGATATATAGCAGGAGACAGGTTGCACCTGTTTGTAATCTATCCCTCTATTAAACCCTGCCCAAAAGATATGTGAAGCAGAATAATTTGGTGTGTATTTTTTTTTTTTTGGGGGGGGGGGAAGGGGCTTTGAACTTGGCTTCAGAGTAGAACATTTTAAGGCAAGGTACATAATAATGTAGTATAAATAAAGATTACCAAAATTGGGCAAAGGGGATGGGGACCAATGTTTTTTTCAGCAATCAGTGTATTATTTATTTGCATACCCAATGGTATGATAGTCGTTGGCAGAGTAGCGACTCATGTGGGTAATTGATTTGCCATACAATGTACATGTTGAAAAGTAATTGAAGGATGACATATCAGAGCTATATTAGAGCTATATCGGAGTAAGTTCAATACAGCAGTATCACTATGCATGCAACTCCCTGTCCCCTCTTCTTTTGAAATGCATCTAAGTGAAGACTTTCCAAGCGGGGAGTTCCACATGCACATTCTATAGATGGGGTAACATGTGACGTCACGCAGGGCATTTGGTCGGCAGTTGCCATTGTTCTTTGCCCGGCGGTAGGCGTGCGCATCCTGTTTTGTATAGGATCCATCCTTTTAAAACTCGCGCCAAAGCATTATAGGGCAATAAGGCACAGTGGACAGTGTTGTGGTCATATGCTGTTTCCCTCAAGCATGTATTACATTCCAGCATCTTCGACCCTTGCTTTTGTTGATAAACATTGCTGTCACCCCATCTATATATGGAGGTATACAAATGAATAAAGCATTATACCCCCTGTCTCCCAAAAGATCACAATGGTATTTTAATGCTAGTGTAAGGCTGTTATCGAGATCTTTTTTTCATGTCGACATGTTGCTATTTTAGAATCTCGATATCGACATGATGTCGACATATTATGATCCAAATACCAAGCCAATTGTTGCCGCAAATTAAGGTCCGCGATAGTATAGAATATTACCGCAGATCGAGAATATATCGCTAAGTAAATGTACAGTATTGTACACATGTTAAAACAACTTTAGTATATACCTGAATACGATCATTAATTCGCAGATTTTCTACATTCTTTTATTACAAAATAATTGTGAAACAATCTCAAACTTAAACACGTGGTCAATAACACAAATAACGAGGCTAGGCTACTATTTTGCTGGCACAAACCTGTCCTGTTGGTACCTGTTATATTCGCTGGTCATGTCGTCATCAAAATCAAACAGAACGAAACAAAGTAAACAAACTCGCCATCCAGCTCAGTGACCCGAATGCGCAGTTCACTTATAATATAACACTATGTACTTCGCCATTCACTATGAGAACGACAGGGGTATAGCCAATAGCCAATTGTGATATACCCTATGCTATTTTTAGCGCGCATCAAATTCGAGGAAATCATGAATGAATGCACTAGTGCCGTGTGCAAACCACATGTTTTTGTTTTTGTTTTACTCAATGGTTTTACGGACGTGTCGCTACTCGCTGGCTTGGCATGATGATGCAGGAGTGCTAAATGCTTGTTTATGTTCGTGGCGGATCGCAGCTTAGCTTTATAAGTTTTATTATACGATGGATATTAATTTCATTTGATTAGGGAGGGACTGGCGTGATTACTTTCAACGGTTTGCTATTGTTGGATATTATTTTTTTCACAACTCTTTTCAATTTTTTTTTGTCAATTATATCGACATCCCAATGTTGATATCGACATGTCGAGATAATAGCTGATGTCGACATAATGTCGACATCGGCCATGTCGATGACAGCCCTATTCAAGTGTAGAGTTTTTTTTAATGCAGCATTGTATTTGCACCTCAATTTGGATCCATGCAGTACACGTGGTTTGCTCTCACTATTGTTGCAGGGTGTCTCAGTGTACAATGTATTGTATGTGTATGCAAAGCCAATCAGATGAAAGATGGGAGGGAGACAAACTCAGTGTATTTGAGCCAGTCATGTGGTTCAAGTTCAGGGAGACGGGTTCAATTTGATATAAACATTTGGCTTGTATTGTTCTGACTGAGCATGATTAGGCATTGATTGTGTTGCAAATTCACATGTTTAAAGATAACAAATCATGTGCTGGCTTTGAATTGTATTTAACTTTACCTCTATAGATCAGAGTTTAAGAGGTTGGGTAGATTACCAAGAATAAGGAGTATGCTATCTTCATATTTGTGTGTCCAGGGTCCTATCTATTTTATAAAAGTCAAGATTATTTTGAAGTGAAATTTAACAGAAGAGTGATTAATTTAACTCTTCTTAAATCAAGTTAAGAGGAATATTTTAGAGTTTTCTCGACATAGCGAAATGAAATAGCGCTTAACCTTAGGCCTGATTTCATATATTAATTTATAATTATGCAAAGGTACTTACCTGTGTACCTGAAGTATATTTCTGATTGTCCTTTGAAGGTGAGAATCAAGCACCTTACACTAAGTGAAATGCCAATTGTTTCGAAACCGAAAGAGGACGCATAAACTTTGTGAAGAATCAGGCTTTTGAAGCTTTATCCTAACGTCAATCAAATAGGACCCATGTTTGTTTTGATCAGCCATATCTATACATCCCATTTATAACAGTATAATTTGAAGACCCTAGTTGTGGTATAATTTGACAAAGAGAACATAAATCAACCCACTTCCAAGACTTGACCATTGATTGCCAGTTTATTTTTTATTTTTTTCAGTGTTGCCACCTGTATTGGTTCCAAGGAATCAAGAGATCCCCTCAGAGTTACCACCTCTGGATGATCTGAACAGCACCGTCCCGGACAATGCACCCTATCCAGTGGGCATGGAGCCGCAGAACCTACTCTCACCAGGTAAGTTGATTTTGAATGTCAGAATGGACTGAGCAACATGTATAACACCTGTACAGCACTAAGGTTATAGCACCTGTACAGGACTAGACTGGGTCCCCGCATCCCTCTATATGGCCGCCATCTTTAAAAATAGCGGACCAAAAAGAGGGACTGGGAAAAGATGGGAAAAAAGTGTGCGGGTTACTCGTGGAATTCCACAAGTATTTAGCATATGAATATGCAAACCAATACCGAGCATGCGCATTTGCACACAGAAACAACAGAAATACCACCTGATTGGTCCAATTCAAAGGCAGTGCATTGAACGATCTTCACGCTGTGCGCCCTATAGCTACACCGCATGAAACTACCGGCGCTCTGTGGCTTGAATAAGCTCATGTATATTCAGCAGTTTATCAGCGCACTCTTTTGGAACTGTATTTTTTCCAGTCTTCACATTTGAGCACCTCGCAGAGGCCGTGTGTAAAATAGTGAAGACATGAAAGATTGAGTCTAGTACAGCACTAGGGTTCAGCTCCTCATGTAGATCTGAAAAGCGCTGTGATTGACACTGCTTACTTACTAACACAAAATGACACACACCTGGACAGCAAAATGTCTTGCTCAAGTGGTTCTGTATAGTGATGTTTTTCTTACTGATCTTGCTGACATATGATTGCCTACAGTTCTCATGAGAAAATAGTCCTTTTTGCTATAGAGACCTTCTGTGTTTTGTATTACCTGCCAACACATAAGTATTTGCAACACTGTTTGGACCCACCTCCTCATTCAATACAACCTGGTGAATGACCTCAAAATTAGTATAATCTTTAATTGAAATGTTAAGATTTAAAGTGTATTTTGGTATAAAATTATTTGTATGTTGCACATTGTAAACAAAATATTTAAAAAAATAACTTAACAAATAATGTGCATTGTAGCCATGAGTCACTTATTAAATAGAGTTTAGTGTTACCTCGAAGGATGGCTGTAATCCCAAACATGGAAGGTCTTTATAGCAAAGAGGACTAGTTCAATCAAAGAAGAAAGTGAATAGCCTCTGGACCCTGTGCCCGGGGTGTCCCTCATTCTGTCCTACCAAGGTTGGCAGGTCTGAATCTCTCAGTTATTGACATGGGCCTTTAGTAAAAGGTATTGTTCAAAGTATACCTGTGTAATTTATTTGTAATTTTTGTGCAGAGATTTTTTTTTTTTTGTCCTTTGAAAAAGAAGTTTCTTTTGGAGCTCAGATGCATCTATGGTTATAAGTCATGCTCATCAGACTATACACTACTTGCACGCATTCGCCATTTTAAAACAAACGTTAGATTCTTCCCTCTTATCCCGAGATACGATGTGTTTGTTTGCGGCATAATAAGATTTATACATGTGCATTACGCCAAAGAGCGCTGCGCAATTGGCAGCTCGTGATGCAAAAAAAAAAAAATGTAGTATGCAGAAATCACCAGGGTACAAAAGAACATGGAAGAAGAGAAGAAACATGAATCAAAAGACATAGCCTACATCTGATAAGATGAAAAAGTTTGTTTGCAAGTGGTCATAATAAGTGACTTAGGAATTGGCAATTGTAAAGAACAGATGGTCTTTAAAGGAGGTGTCCCGCAAGCATAAAAGTGTGCATTATATGTTAGAAATATAACTATCGAGCCCAACTTTTGTAATGATATAGAAGAAAACACCACACTTATGACAAAAACAAATAAAAACCGCAATCTCTCAACATGCCCTTTTTAAAATTCGCGGCGATCAAAAGTCCCAGTGTCGATGATGTCATAGTTGTACAATACACATGCGCAAATTTGAGCACCGATACCCATGACGTCATCGACACCGGGACTTTCAATCGCCGCGAATTTCAAAAAGTGCATGTTGAGTGATGGCAGTTTTTATTCATTTTTGTGACTAGTACAGTGTTTTGTTCTATATAATTACGTAACTTCGGCTCGATAATTATGTTTCTAACAAATAATGCTCAATGTTGTGCTTGCGGGACCATTCCTTTAAACAGCCTGGCTTTGAGTGACAGTCGTGAGGGGAGAGCCTCACTTTCAATGTGTCGCCATCTTACCATGCAAGTAGCAAATAGTTGGTCTACTTTCATTTGTGAACAAATAGGTCTACCCTCATCTGTGAACCAGAGTTTAGTCGTTAGCATAGTTGCAATGCCACCATAAACAGAGCATTATGGTATCACTAGGACACATCTTTAACTTTGTAATGTGTATAGCTTTCTAATGCAGTGGGTGTGGTTTGATATGGTAATTACTTTATTCAGTCATTTTGATTGGACCCGCAAAATTTCGGACATCCCTAGTCAAGCTGTAATGGATGGCTATGATGTCATCGCGCACATTAATACACCGGCAAATAAAGAGAAATGAAAATGTAGTCGGAGATTCCCCATCCTTCGGTAATCAATAAACAAGCATAGATTGATGTTAAAAACACAGTTTTTAAACTACACGGTCAGAAAGAATGAAATTTTTTTAAATTAAAATATTACGATCACTTTCCCCAAACTTTTTTATTATTTAAAGAATAAAAATGCATAAGAAAGAGAACCCGCATCCACTGTGTGGCAAATGAGATTGGATCAAGACTATTCTTTTCTCATGTCCGAAGGCTGACAGCAAAATTGTTAACTTTATATGTTGGAAGTGGCTCTTCTTACTTCATTCTTTTCTTCATCTTTTCTAACTTTCATTTCATTCAGCCAGCAAGTTATATAGGCTTTTATAGCCTGGGCTGAGCATTTTTGCTTGAGCCTGGTCCCTTCAGGACCCAAGCGTGTTTCCATACGGACTGACCGTGTAAATAAACAAACAAACAAATAAATACTTCTCAAAATATGGACAAACCCATCCATTAGGCCAAAAAGAAAATTGTTATGTTGTCCTCCACAACTTATAGAGAAGAGGGGCGGGCAGGCGGATTTTTTTCTTTTTTTTTCTTTTTTTCTTTTCTTTTACCAGCTTAAGCTCAAACTTTAGCCAACAAGAAGTTGAAATCACTCTATGAGTCGCACATATGTGTTATAAACACTTTATTTAATATTCAATGCCATTAAAACTGTTTAAACAAAATCTGAAACAAAATCTGAAACAAATCTGACGAGCGGGCGGTCGAGGACAACATAACTTTTTTTGGGGGGGGCTTATCACACAAATAGTCGGGCAACCAAAACTAAATTACCATCTGTTATTCTCTAAACAAATGCGATAAGGCAAAAAAAAAAAAACTCTGCTATGCTAAATGCGCTTTAAAAAATAGTAAACAAATGCTATGCGAAATGTGGTATTTTTTAAAACATGAGACGGGATCTGTGAAATGTATATTTTGACACTTAGTAGAAACAAATCACATTTTGTTGAACTGTATTTAATTTCTATTTGTAGTGGCAATTTTACTCTTGTAAGCAAGAAAATGAAGCTGCATGATGGTAGTGAAGTGTGAATGTGAAATTGAAATTTGAAGAAGCATCAATTTCAAAAGTTAAAAATAAAGAGGACAGGGGAAGTGCGCTGAAATGCGTATTTTAAAAGCTACACCCACATTCTTCTGAAAACTTTTTTGTGTGCCTAATATGAGAATGTTTTGGCCAAACAAAGAAGATTGTCTGTCTCAGTAACATTTGACAAAAAAGCTAAGTGCAGTGCAATTTTTATTTTAAAATTCTTTTTAGAAAAAAGGCTATGAGGTATGCGATTTTTTGTTGTTGTTGCTAATCCAAGCTTACAGAAAAAGAAAAAAAGAAAAAAACCCCTTTTTTTTAGGCCTCAGCGCGTAGACCCTACGCCGTAGCTCATTTCACATACCAATGCGGCCAGGCTTCTGAGACAGACAATCTTCTTTGTTTGGCCTTAAGAAGACTGTAAATTATATGCATAATAAGTGGCGACTCGCAATGTTTGAAATGTTGTTTACTATTACCATGTTATGGAGACAATGACAATGTCTAGACAAAGAGACAACAGCTGTTGTGACTTTCTAAAGTTTTTGTGTGTCATATCAAAATGATTCTGTATAGAGTGTCGCCTCAAGTTGGGAGGTGACGTCAGCACACATTCTATGTAAGGCATCATGATATCTTTCATGTTACACGACAGCATTATCATCCTCGCAATCAAAGATGAATCTCGTCATTGGTACAGAAAATGTTTGCATGTGTCTCTTAATTCTGCGTTGAAATCACCTACCGACTTGAGCTGACACTAGGTATAAACACTACTGTGATTTGTCACACTTTAATATATTGAGATTTTCTTTATTTGGGAGGGGGGGGGGGTTCGGTTGTTATGCAGAGATTCTGACTTAGACACAATTTATTAGGGCCACATCAGTATTACTAATGTATCACTTTATTCAACTCAGATTAACTCATACAAAGCACTAATGGTTTATTTTATTTAGATTTAATTTGGAATTTGTTTGCACACGATCGATCCTGTGTATGTTTCCCCCAATCAAACCCCTTTTGCCTGCAGATTTAGTCTCATTGTTTGCATCGCTCTTTGAAGCATGGCTGAGTCCTTTGTGATATTGTTAGAGCTGGAGTACAACAGTTATCTAAACTGCTCACAAAAAGTATCGAAACACTTAGAAATGATCCAATATATAACGGCTCGAAAGGGTATGCATTAATCGAAGCAAATTACCAATTGCATAATTTTGTTCTGCGTATTTTGACACCTCGATCGATGAGATACGATGTTGCGGAGCGGAGTTATTGTCATTTCAATGGTCGTGGGTCCAGTTTCAAAAGTGACAATCACCCTATAGAAAGAGGTTTGCATTACTGTTTAGAATGATCAGATTCGTGATTTTCAATAGGGATGAGTGTCACCTTGGAAACTGGACCCACGATCATTGAAATGACAATAACTCCGCTCCGCAACATCGTATCTCAACAATTGAGGTGTCAAAATACGCAGAACAAAATTATGCACTTGGTTATTTGCTTCGATTAATGCATACCTTTTCGAGCCGTTATATATTGGATCATTTCTAAGTGTTTCGATACTTTTTGTGAGCAGTTTATTTTGTAACATAGGATGTGTGGAGATCAGAGTTGGCAATCATCCTTATCCCCCTCCAAAAAACCGACAAAAAAAAAAAAAACACCACCAAAACCAACACTAGAGGGCAGCATTTTTGTGTATGATAGTTTGTTGTCAGCTCCAGCTGGTATTGTATTTGTATGCTAGATACTAATGAAAGGATAGGATTGACAATTGTGCATACTCTCCCCAAACTTTAACACAAGAGGGCAGCATTTGTGTGTATGATACCTTTGTCAGCTCTCCCAGCTGGTTGTATAGACCATTTCAAATCCGAAAATATATGATCAGTTCCGAATGCTTCCGATTAGCTGAGTGATTTGACGCTCGGTTACATACCTGTCAGCTCACAGGTCATGGCCAAACGTGTTTTTCACCCGTCTGCCCGTGTGGTAGATTGCGCTGGTGTTGGTGATATATTGTATCCCTCACAAAGTTGATGTTGCGGCATTTCAGTAACAAAATACGGTGAGATGAAAGAGATTTGGGGTAATATTTTCACTTTTTACCGTCTGCTCGATACATTTGGAATTTGCCGGTTAACGCCTTTGTTGATAAAAAAACCAAAATAGTCTCGTTCCACGTTTTACTTTTCATGTGTGCACACGTGTATGTAAACATCAGGGCTCAAAATAGACAGGGGCGAAGGGCGATTAGCCCCTAGTTTTCACAAAATAGCCCTCTGAGAAAATGTTGGCCTATGGTAAAATGTACTAAGGGGCGATTTTTGGCAGAATTTTCTCAAAATAGCCCTTTTGGCCAAAAAAGTATTTTAACCCCTGGTAAACATAGTAAATCACTAGGCGGACAATCAACTAAGGCAATGCTGTGAATGCGAAGAACGTGCAATGCACCTACTCCACGTGACCTGTTTTTCCGAAGATTTCTGATCTCAATTTGAAATGGTCTATAGGTAGAGGTCACAATTGTGCATGCATCTGTTGTATGCTATTTACCAATGAAAGGATAGGATTGGTGTTTGACCTCATTCTAAGGGGTCGTCCATCATTTTCGCCATTTTCAGTGTACAAAGCGTAAGAGGGGGTCGAAATATACCCCAACCGTACGTAACTTAAATGGCGATCTTGAGAGGCGGGATTTTTTTTCAAAGTACAAAATAAAATAAAATTTCGCCATTTATTGCGTACGTAACTCGAAGGGGGAGGGGGGTAAAAAGTTACGTGTACGTAAGTGAAAATGGCGATAATTTTGGACGACCCCTAAATAGTCTCGGATATTATTTGGCAATTATTCTTGCTCCAAACCTCAACTCAAGAGGGCAGCATTTTATGTATGACAGTTTGTTGTCTGCTCTCAGCTGGTGGAAGTCATTGTTGTGCATACATGCATCGGCTGTTTGCTGTTAACCAATTACTTCATAGGCTTGGTATTTAGTAGTATAGTAGTCAAACCAAGCAGAATAAAGTCAATTCTCTGAAAACCAGCTCCTATAATATTGGTATTATCTGAAGAGAATGTATAAAGGTGAGATCTGTCAAATAATTTGTATTTATATTTCATGGTTTCTTTACTTAATTTGGTCAATTGGTGTAATCTTACAGGCAAATGAAATGTCAGACATCGGATTTCAGATATCTTACTTATAAGACTTTTTTTCCCGTCAAAGACGGTCTATATTCGAATTGGCGACTGTAGGGAAGGCACATTGTGCGGTATATTGTGCTTGCTACATTGACCACCATAGGGTTAAACTGCAAAAAACATTTTGTATTACTTATTAAAGGTACATGTAGATGTTCTGATTGCTGGCCCGATTTTCAACTTGATGTTTTCTATTTTACATGGAAGGTCATCCTTAAATTTGTCACATTCCAAAGTTTGAGTTGCATAATTCCAATGGTTCCTATTTTAGAAGCACAAGGTCACAAAAAAGTGCACAAACTGGCTGGTGGTTAACCACCTTTGGCAGTAATTCACCACATTTTAGCCTATAATTTTTAAATGGAACATTTCTGGCCCTAAGATTTTACAGACATAATGAGAAAAATATGGGGATTCTACTGATATCAAAATATTTTGATGTGAAAAAAAAAATCATAGCCCAAAAAAAGTGATCGGAACATACACCTTAAATGGAATATAAATAAGTTCAATGTATACGATACCTGAAAAGGTGAAGCTGTTGGCCTGAAAGTCATGATAAGAAAGTTTCATGTTGATATAGGGAAATTGGGCGGATTGTCAAGACGCGCAGTGGGTATTTTGTTTGACACAGATTCGTTTCACAAGTTCACTCGAGCTATTCATAATGATATTTAACTTCATTAGCATATCATATGCATATGAAACAGCTAATGGTTCCATTGACAGATAGGGATGGATTTCTGGGTGATTCCATTCATAATGAAGGGTTGAGAGCAAAAGCTGTGCCGATTCAGTCGACATTATACTATCTATCTATTATTAATTTTTTACAGTGTCTATACAGGGTGATAAAATGAATGTCTTGTTATACAGGGTGGTAGAATAAAGACCTTTTCAAGTAGAAAAGAGAAAGAAATGTTTTTTAAAGACTTCTCATTTATTATTGGAATGAATGTAGTATAGTGATTTCCAGTAGATTTTTTTACAGTGTCTAGTTATACAGGGTGATAAAATAAAGTCTTGTTAATACAGGGTGGTAGAATAAAGACCTTTTCAAGTAGAAAAAAGAAAGAGATGCGTTTTATGGAGAAAATAACTGTCCAATGAAAATGTTACAAATGGGTTCTTTACTTTTATATTTTAGACAATGTCTTAATCCAAATTTCAAAATTGAATTTGTGTAAAATCTGAATTGTTTATGCGATTCATGGGGGTAGGGGAACTTTATGTTACTTTACGTTACGTTAGTTTACGTTAGGCTACGTTACGTTATCTTACCTTAGGTTACTTTACATTACTTAACGTTACTTTACTTTAAGTTACGTTACTTAAGGTTACTTTACGTTAGGTTACTTTGCGTTACGTTAGGTTACTTTACTTTAAGTTACGTTAGGTTACTTTACTTTAAGTTACGTTACTTAAGGTTACTTTTACGTTAGGTTACTTTGCGTTACGTTCGGTTACTTTACTTTAAGTTACGTTAGGTTACTTTGCGTTACATTAGGGTACATTAGGTTACTTAACGTTACATTACTTTACTTACACACACATTTATTTGGGTGGGTGGGTGGGGGGGTGGGGGGGGGGTAAAAAGAAAGTTTCACACATACCAATACAAATTTATTTTTACACTTTAACACCTTTAACATTTCCTTTGAATAATTTATGAAAACCATATACCCAACCCCATTGAAACAGAACTCTTTGTTTGTTTAAGCTGAGGCATTGTCTTTTCTAAAGACATTTCTTGTTTGTCATTAAAGCTGCCTTTAACAAACAGTAAATAATAAATGTAGGATTTTTGTCATGCGTGTCATGTGATTGATGGTCTAGAATTGGATTCAATATGTCCAGCTTTTCTTTCAACATGTTCAACTTGCACCCAAAAACTTTTACTTTCATAATGGTCCCGTGGAACAGATTGAATTTCACAGAATTCGGGGAAATGCACATCTCCAGTTTGGAATATCCAATTTGAATGAAATAAAATTTAGGTTATATCTAAAACAATGTGTTCTTGCTGTGCATTTTATTAAATGTATTTGTTTTTGTATTTGAACTGGTTTAAAAAAATCACTGAAATTGGGACCTGAATATTTGGACTCGACCTGTATACCCTTTTAGTGGTTACGCAATGAGATACAACTGTGAGATGGAGCCCACTGGTGCAGTGCCTCTGTTGGATTCTGTTGAATTTGGTAGTGTAAGGGTTATTATATTATGATTGCACAAGAAATAATCATGACATACAGTCATCACCATTTTATATTTGCATATAAGTTTTATAATCTGGGGGAAAACTGTAACTAGGCATTTATCTCTCACTTTTGTTGTAATCTTAATTAAGACTAATTAAGACGTTATGTTATGTTATGTTATGTTATGTTATGTTATGTTATGTTATGTTATGTTATGTTATGTTATGTTATGTTATGTTATGTTATGTTATGTTATGTTATGTTATGTTCAATACAATATTATTTGGTCATTTTTTTTCCTTCAGAATATTATAGCTTAGTAAATTGTTTCACTGTATTATGATATTGTTAGTAAATAAAACTGATTTAAGATTTCATTTTATTATGTAGGTTGTAACATTTATAAGTAATGGAGTTTCTGTGATGTCTGTCAGTCCGCCTGGCCTATAGAACTATCCTTTTTCATCACAGAACCAACAGTCTTAGTGGCATACTCTAAGGATGAAATATATTTGCTTGAAAAACACAGCAAACCAACCAATCAAATCAAACCAAAAAAACCCACAACAACAAAAACACCCTGAAATATCTTAAATTATATTTGTAATACTGGTTTATAAAGATGTGTTAGTGGTAATGAGTAGGAAATATTAATTTCATACGGTCAGTTATAATGATATTCAGTTGGCACAAAGATAGCGCCGTGTCAACTATCTAATGACCGTACAATTTGTAATTAAATGGTCACTTGACACTTGACTGCATTTCAGCGCTGAATCTGATCCGTTTGAAATATGCAGTGGCTGCGATTGCGAGCACAACAATTCTCTATTCAGAGAAAGAGTTAAACCCATAATAATTCCTATATTCACAAGCTAATTTGAAAGGTCAGGAAAGAAAATGTCTTATAAATGAAATAGCTGCCTAATGGCATTTTTGAATAGTCTTAATTCGCCTCCCCTCCTCAACATGTATCCTTCTTTGAAAAGGCCCTTATTTGCAGCCTGATTCAGTTCATCAACATTTCCAGGGTTTTTTTTTTAAAATTTTTTTTAAAAGATTCCAGTTTTAGCAAAAAAATGTGGTCTTAATTGCTTATTTATCGTGAAATTAATTTCTTGACACCTTGGAGAGGAAATGATCAACGATCCTATTCTTCGCTTAAGATCGGACGAGAAGTCCTCACTTTCTCACTTTTTAAAAAAAGTACCCCTCCTTAACTTCCCCTTCCCCTACCCATACCCCTTCCCTCTACCCGTCCTCCTACTCCCCAACCCCCATCCCCTGGATGCAAGTACCTCCCCCAACACCCAAGCTCCCAATATCCTCCCCATCTCCCCCCCCCCCCCCCCCCCAACTCCCAATATCCTCCCCATCTCCCAAACTTGCTCAATTTACCCATTAAATTAATTTGTGTTAATTTCGAATTCAAAATATTTTCCAAGCAATTTGAAATCCTGGCAGATATATCGTGAGCAGATACAAAGTGGAGTTTTGTTCCAACTCAAGGCCATTGGCATGCACCCAAAGTGGCGCACCCAACAATTTGAGAATACCTGATCTAGATTTATCTATCAACAATTTGTTGTACTGCATTATTTTCCTCTGAGGGTATGTACGTATGTGGCCCAATCCAACACTTCCAATCCACTGCCCCCCCCCCCCCCCCCCATCAAAAGTGAGATTTTGGTATCAAAAGGAAGTACATATTTTTCTCATTACCCCCAGCAAAATGTTCAGCCTGAGAGATGTTTTTTTCAGATTCTACCAGTATTTTGCATGTCCCCAATGGTTTAATACTCTGGATGGAAGGTCAAACTATGTTCTCTTGGCAAATTTGAAGTTGATTTTTGCATTTTGCATTTAACCTTCTGAATCACTAATACGTCGGAACGGGGCTTATGAAGCACTTTCATGGGGCATAGAAAATAAAAACCTGTGAAAAACCAGATCAAACTCCTTTAAAAGCGCTGAATTAATTACATCAACAAAAGGGTTACAATTTATTCATTCCCATTATAAAACAAATTGCACACAGCAGCTATCTCTGTTTGTATCATTGTCGGTGCAATTTATATCTTGTCAACATCGTCATCTTCAAGGACATCGAAGCAATATTTGGTCACCTTTTTAACAGGCTTTTAGTGACCCTTAGGGTATTGCGTACATCTGTACACGTTGGCCTGTTACCATGCTATTCAAATAGCCTTTACGCTCATTTAGCTCAAAAGAGATGGTGTGTTTGGCGTAACCTCATTCTGCTCTAAAAAGCTACCAACTTTGCTTAATTTTTTCAAAGAAAGAACCTTTTTGAAATTGTTTTGATTTTTTTTAATCAGTTGAATTTGTTTTTGAAAATTCATTTTCATAAGCATTTTGAAAAAACAAAACCCAAGAAGTCCATTATCGCCGCCTTATCGATTCTTGCACATTTTCAAACATTTACTTTTGTCATGAACTTCTGGAAATGTGAAAGCAAGCAAGTATAGTAGGCATGTGAAGAAAAGCAGGAGGTTGGAAATTATCAAATTGTTGGCATTCCATGCGTTTCGACAAACACATGATATTATTAGCGTTCCTATTATGATTACACACAGTGAGCACTCAATTCTCGGGCCAATTTTGGCCACTGGATATTGACCTAATTCTTGGTAAGCTAGATAGCGCAGCGCTATTTATTATGATAGACCTGATCGACTTACATGTTTTACACTTTACGTCTTTAAGATATTGTTTATCCGGCAGGGTGTTATTAATTTTTAATAAATGGGTGACCTTTTTGAAACCCTCTCGTTTGTTTTCCACTCAAATTATTGTGTTATTGTGCCGTGTCAATTTTGATTTGTGCATACATTTTGATTCAAGTAGGATTCACAGAATCGGATCAACCATTTTTAAAGCAAGCCTGCTGCATCACTTTATGCAGGTGTTTGCTATTGATAGTTTCTAAAATTAGATTTAGATTTTTTTATTTTTTTTTCGTTACTAATTTTATTTTTGCCACTTATTGTTGATATTGAACTGAGATTTTTTTATAGCAAATTTATTAAATATTTGATAGTTTTGAGTTTGACTGCAAAATACCTTCAAGTTTGTATTTCTATAGGGAAATTGTCTGCTCATATCCGTTAGTTTTCTATTACATGGTTTCAAATTTATTCAATTACCGTCATACAGAAAAAACAATTGTTGTTTGTTGTTGATGTTTTTCATCTTCAAAATGAAACTTGGAGCATATTCCCATCCGTTATGATTTTTTTTTTTAAACATTTGGAGCAATTTTTCATTATTTCATTTCAAACAATAAATCAATATTATATTTCACCATTGAAAAGTAAATGGATTTGGTTTGCCTTTTAATAATATTTTCCATGTTATCAGAATTATTTTAATATTGTTTGTACAATTGAAGTTACTGTGGGTATCATTACACAGGTTGGTGGATCAATCGAGTGACGTCTTGATGCACGTCCCTTAATGGACAGAAACCCTCCAGTCAAATGTGTTAATTAGTTTCCAAGAAACAGGGATGATTTCTTTCCGAGAAATATGGACCGTGTTTGTAAGATGTAATATTTGTTGGATGGCTTGGTGCAATTAGAAATTAGGAAGATGGATGCTTTTGATAGAAAAGTTGGACTGGAATGGTAATTGCAATGATGTGCTTGTCTGTTCTAGGTGATTTTCATTTGATTTTTTTTAATGTCTCACCAGTGAGAATTTACTGTTGATATTTTAGGAAATCTAACTCCTCATAAATTCTGACCAAAATTGTCACGCAGCTGAAATCTGAGAATTAGCTGCGCTTTATGTTACAAATATTTGACCATCAATAAATAGTCAGGTTCTTTTAGTGCACTGATTTTCAAAATGAACCAGGGTTAGTGTGCTTTTAGAGTTCACAAAATGGCTTGTATTATCATTTTTATTGACTTTTTTTGTAGAAGTCATTGCACAGGAGGATTTCTACATATTTTGTCCTCATTTCAACTTTCATAAATCATTAAAGTTTACTTTATATATTAACATTAAAGTTTGCCGCACCCAGCTTTTGACACTCAGCACATTTGGTTAACTGCACAATAATATTCTGCATGAATGTCATAAAGTTTTATGTTCAATGAAAAAAGTATAAAATGTTATGTTGCATGTTTAATATGATGGGTTTTTTTAGTACGCAGGCCAGCTGCACTCTTGATTTTTTTTTTTTTTCCCCTTTTTTGAATTACTGTACTAACTGTTTGTTAATTGTTAGACTAATAATTGAAAAGTGACAATCTCCTGATAGTTTCATTCCCAAACACACATCCAGGTAGTTACGAGTATTTGGCAGCAAGCCTCCAAATAAGCGGGCACCCAGGAGTTTTTACCCACTGGTTGCCAAGTTTTGGCTCCTGGTGTTTTCCAAACTTTGCGCAATAAAGTATAGACCAGGAGCCATTCTTTGTCAAAATAGTAAAATGAAGTTCCTGGTCAAGACCTGCTTATTTGGAGGCTCGTTTGGCAGGTTGGTCTCTGTTTGGAAACCTTATTTCCATTGATTTGTTTACCATAAGCTTGTACACATTTCTTATTAGCTTGGCAACACATTCTATGGGGTGTCCCAGAATGATTTATACCGGGAAAGGTGCATTTATTTAACTATGAATGCCATTGTTATTGGTGAAATTATGATATTATGTTATACATATTTAGTATTTGATATTTATTTAGCTTTTTTAGGAATTTTGAATTTTAAATGATGGACTCTTTTGTAACAATGGTAGAGTTTGACCAAAGTTACATCTTTTGAATACAATGATTAGCCATCATTGACTATGTTCGGTGCAAAGCTCATTCTAAACGATATGCAGGTAATTTGCTGTGCCCCTCTTTTGATTTCCAATACAAAATTAATAGATATCACTAACAGGTGATATTTTAAGAAGGAATATGTGAAAGGTGTGAGGGAATTGCTATGCTTGAGTGATTTATATCATACTTGTTTAAAGCGGCAGTGTTGAAGTTTGGTATGAGTTTTATCAATTGAAATACACTGAAAGTGAAAAACCAGTTTTCACTGATTTTCAATAATGTCAGGCCATTTTGAAACAGATAAAGCTATAACTAAATTAATTAATTAGAAATTTTCGAGAAATTTTCAACTTGAAAATGTTGCATTGATCTCTCATCTTTTGCCTTCATGCATCTTGAAGGCTTTCTTCAAGGTTTTTGGGTATAGGCACAAAAAAGCTATGCTTAATGCGGCAATTCTTTTTATTGCGTTTTTGGCTCTTTCTTTTCTCTCCTGATTTGCAGCCAATTTATTTTTCATTAGGTACTCATAGCAGTGATGGAGTGCTAAAGTCCAGACTCCGACTCTAGACCGGTCTCGAGTCCCTATTTTGAAGGACTCGGCCTCGGAGGTGAAGGTCTCAGACTCGGGCAATAAGGACTCGGGAATTGTGCCCGAGTCCAGTAAATATTGGTTTATTTTGTATGCTTTAATTAAATACTTATAATTTAGTCATACAATCTTCAATAGTTTAGAAAAAATGTCATACATCATCATAAAAAAATCTGAACAGTTCAAAACACCTATTGACAACCATTATTAACACAATGAGCCTAGGGAAACCTGTCAATAATGTAAAGTGAATAAGTGATAATAATCAGGTGCAATCGCAGGCTCTTTTCGGTGTTTTTGGTGTCAGTATTTTTTTGACAAAAATGATTGCTAAAGCAATAGGCGAAATAGGGAAAGGGTTGCCTTGCAGCATATCCCACCTTTTTATCAAGTTCGTCATTTCTCAATCTATGAAATTCTGAACACTATTTAAATCTCTGAATCAATTCCATATTCTTAGGCCTATAAATGGTATCAACATTGGTCCATGAATGCGGAGGTTAAAAATGCATGTTGATATCACTGATATGTTGGCCTATAGATAGCAAAATTAGTAACATGTGATCAAAACTCATATAAGGACTTGGGACTCAGACATCAAGGACTCGGCCTAAAAAATTGGACAGTAATGACTCGGTCTCAGACTCGAGAGGTAAGGACTCGGGTAGGGTGGACTCGACTCCAACACTGACTCATACTATTGTTAGTTGTTGCATCACACCCTATATATGATAGAGAAATAATGATAAGCTCAACCCTGAATGCTATACTCCCCTTCCAAGCTAAAAGGGCCTAACTGACATTTTTTTTCAAAATTGAGTTATGGCTCGCATGTGATTATATACATCACATATTATTATTATTAGACAAACAAAAAAACAAAAATATGTTCCAATTTCTAGATATAAACATGTCAAAAAGGCCTAATATCAGGCATTTCACTAAACAACCACAGCAAAAGGGCCTTATTGCATTTACCCACTTGAGTTCAATAGAGGGATTACTGAAAGAACAGGATGTAGGCACAGGGGTGTGCCACTCGGCTTGCCGATCTGAAGCCACTTTTAAATTCAAATTTGGTCGGCATAGAATTGGTGGCGCTATAACAGGGGTGTGCCACTCGGCTTGCCGATTGGAAGCCACTTTTAAATTAAAATTTGGTCGGCATAGAATTGGTGGCACTATACCGATAACGCGTGAATGTAGCGTCTCAGACGACCCAATATGGCAGCGGGAGTGCACCATTTTGAATTATTTTTAACAGTCATCGCCCGGTTAACGATGAAAATTCTTCTAATGATAAGATTAACATTCGCGTTTAGGTGTTATTCCTATACGAATTCAAAATGTAGGTTTCGCGTGGCCACCGTCGTCTGTGTAAATCTACAGCGAACAGCGCCACCAAACCTATGCCGACCAAAAATGACGTTAAACCAGGTTAAACGGGCTAAACCCTGGTCATGGACGCATTCCGGACGATTACCATAATTTATGTAAATATGCAAAAAGGACTGTTTTCGCTACGTACAGGGTGAGTCAAAAAAAAGTGTACCCTAATTGAAAAAATTGAAAAAATAAATTCTGACCACAAAATCAAGGCAAACAAAACTCTAAATGATTGCGCCATTTCTTTGCTACCATCTGGAAAAAGAATCACGCTATTTGATGATACCGTTAAGTAAATATGACTGTTTCTGTACAGGAGCTGTTTTTTCACCAAAAACACGGTTTTTAATTTCAAGCTTAACGAGCTTAATAATGTTTACTAGGATTATGATGTAAAGCATTACACATCTTGTTTATTAAAAGAATTAAGTAGACAATACACTTGTTCAAAATTGTCTCCTAATAGATTAAAACAATAGACAGCTTTAAGGCCTATTTATGACACAATTACCACACTTTAATCAATTCATAACAAAGGAATTGATCCTTTCGCTGTCGGTATTGTTATTTTTTATTGGTCGTTTCTTATGAAATATAATGGTCAAGATCTGGAAGCGTGTTCGGACGTTAAATTGGTCACTTTTATTCAAAACAGCGTAAAATAAGTTTCCCTCAACCAATCTAAACCAGATAAAATTCATATTAAAGCTAATTGATTAGTCTTTATACCGTAGTATATTGTTTTGAAAACAAACGAATACTTTTTTGTCTCGCCTGATGTAATCAGAAAGAGACTATGTTATCACTATTTCTGTCCGGCGTCCGCCGTCCGCCGTATGCCGTCCGCCGTATGCCGTCCGCCGTATGCCGTCCGCCGTGTGCTAAGAAATACCTTTGTGACGCGATATCTGGAGATCCGTAAGGCCTATCGTGATGGGACTTGGTGGAGGGAAGGGGGGTGGTGCGTTCTGTTGCTGATTGATTTTTCAAGGTCATCGGGGGTCATACAAGGTCATCGGGGTCAAATATGCTTAAAACTTTTGAGACGCGTTGTGACGCGATATCTAGAGATCCGTAAGGCCTATCTTGATGGGACTTGATGTCAGGGAAGGGGGTGGGGTGTTCTTTTGCTGATTAGATTTTCAAGGTCATTGGAGGTCATTCAAGGTCATCGGGGTCAAATATGGGGTCAAATAAGATCCGTAAGGCCGATCTTGATGGGATTTGGTGGAGGGAAGGGGGTGGTGTGTTCTTTTTGCTGATTAAATTTTCAAGGTCATCGGAGGTCATTCAAGGTCATCGGGGGTCAAATATGGGGTCAAATAGATCAGTAAGGCCTATCTTGATGGGATTTGGTGGAGCGAAGGGGGGTGGTGTGTTATTTTTGCTGATTACATTTTCAAGGTCACCAGAGGTCATCGGGGTCAAATATGGGGTCAAATAGATCAGTAAGGCCTATATTGATGAGATTTGGTGGAGGGAAGGGGAGTGGTGTGTTCTTTTTGCTGAATAAATTTTCAAGGTCATCAGAGGTCATTCAAGGTCATCGGGGGTCAAATAAGATCCATAAGGCCTATCTTGATTGGATTTGGTGGAAGGAAGGGGGATGGTGTGTTCTTTTTGTTCTTAATTTTTCGGGGTCATCAGGGGTCAAATATGGGGTCAAATAGATCAGTAAGGCCTATCTTGATGGGATTTGGTGGAGGGAAGGGGGGTGGTGTGTTCTTTTTGTTGATTAATTTTTCGGGGTCATCGGGGGTCAAATATGGGGTCAAATAGATCAGTAAGGCCTATCTTGATGGGATTTGGTGGAGGGAAGGGGGGTGGTGTGTTCTTTTTGTTGATTAATTTTTCAAGGTCATCAGAGGTCATCTGGGGTCAAATAAGATCCGTAAGGCCTATCTTGATGGGATTTGGTGGATGGAAGAAGGATGGTGGTTTTTTTTTGCTGATTAATTTTTTAAGGTCATCTGAGGTCATCTGGGGTCAAATAAGATCCATAAGGTCTATCTTGATGTGATTTGGTGTAGGGAAGGGGGTTGGTGTGTTCTTTTTGCTGATTAAATTTTTCAAGGTCATCAGAGGTCATTCAAGGTCAAATACGATCCGTAAGGCCTCTCTTGACGGGATTTGGTGGAAGGAAGCTGGATGGTGTGTTCTTTTTGCTGATTAATTTTTTGAGGTCATTCAAGGTCATCTGGGGTCAAATAAGATCCGCAAGGCCTATCTTGATTATATTTGGTGGAGAGAAGGGGTGTGGTGTGTTCTTTTTGCTGATTAATTTTACAAGGTCATTCAAGGTCATCTGGGGTCAAATAAGATCCGTAAGGCCTATCTTGATGGGATTTGGTGGAGGAAGGGGGATGGTGTGTTTTTTTTTGCTGATTAAATTCAAGTCACTTTTGATGAACAGGCGAGACGCGCCGTTCGAGAACCGCCTTGTTCTAAAAAAATAGCTGAAGTTGAGTACACTTTTTTTTGACTCACCCTGTACATCAGTATAGCACTTTCCTATCCCAAAATTAATAGAATCCTGGTAGGCGTTCAACTGATAGGTTTCTGCATGAATGATCTACACATTGTGATCTAAAAAGCATTACAATAACCACAGCAAAAGGGCCTTATTGCAGTATGCAACACACTTTTATTTAAGTTGTTGCATCATATGAATTAAAATGTTCATCAAATTTGTAGTTTAATAATTACTTTAAGTAAGTGCTATTAAAGTTGGCTGCTTTATCCGAATGCAATATTTTGGGTTGTTCCAATATATTGGACAAAATAATGGAAGCAAAACTGTGTTTAGATGCACATTTTAATCATTATGGTGCACATGATATGCAAAATTAAAGAAACATAGAAAAAGAAATTAAATTGCTACCAGTAAAATAATAATAAATGCGTGAAAATATGTATACACCAAGTTCATGATTATTGTCAAAATTGATTGATTAACTTATGGGTTTTGTTGGGGGGGGGGGGGGATCAGAAAATATATCCCAAAATCACCGATGTTAATGCAGTTTTGTTTCAGCATTTCTATTTCAAAATATATTCATCCATGTCTTAAATTCATATAGGCCTGTATACCAATTGGCACTAAGAAAGGCACAAACAGTTATTTGAAGATAAGGAAATAAATTGATTGTATGGATATTCTATTCAAATTCCCCAAAATGCATGTGTTAAACCGTTTTAATAACTAAAATGTCTTGTAAACACTGGTTTCTATTTTTCTCATTATAATATTGCTAATAAATGTATTTATGATTATTATGTACTAAGAGCCTTCCATACCAGTTTCACATTGCATTTATTTACTGAAGAACCACGGCAAAAGGGACTTACTCACATTTTGAACGAAAATCGGACAATTTAAAAACAAAATTGATTCATTAAATTAGACAAAGGAATGACTGATTGAAATATGTTATCACTAAATTTGATCTCTTAATATTTGGAGGCTAAAAGAAAAATATGTTTGCTTCATAACTCAAAAAGATGAAATTGTGAGTTAGGCCCTTGGAGGTGCATGGTTTTACTGTAAACGTGAAAATAAAAACATGCACATATATTTCTTTTGTGTATAAGTCTATGTAACAAACTTTCAAATCACATAATTATTTAAAAACAAGCGAAATGTTTTAAAAGTCTAAAAAATGAATCACATCCCTTTTACAGTACCTGAAAATTGTTTTACGATCTCTTATTCAACAACATCATGCGGTGCAAATTAAAATTAGCGGAGCACACACACAAATTAGTATGGAAAAGTAACCACTTTGTAGTAATCCTTCCAAAAACCAATCTTGCAATATTGAAATAAGATTGTACAAAGTGCAACTATCCTAGCAAAGAGAGCAACAATGCCACTTAAATCAGAAAGAAATTAACTCCAAATTGTTGAATGTATTTATTTATTTTCATACACAAAATTTCCCCTCCATATTTGATCATAGCCAATGTCCTGACAAGGAATTCCTGAATTACCTTTTTTTTCTTCAAAACCCATGTTGTATAATATACAATGAATTGTAGCTCTTTCAAACATTTTGCCATCTAATTCTTAAATGTTCAACAAATACATTCCCGTGTATTAAATATATACAGGAACTCTCCCTGTGGCAAAGCTAGTCCACCACTAAATATTTGTATGTAAACACAGCTTTATTCAAGACACTGACAGCAGCAAAACCAATACGGTCAGAGGTCAACTCAGTCGCATGACCTTATTGTTGGTCCTCGGACTGGTCTTGCACGTAGAGTGATTGACCATGCACAGCGCACAAGTACATGTACACACTGGCCATCATCATTATTATTATTATTATTCTACCCAGTGCAGTGCCAAGTGGAGAGCTCACGGTGTAAAAAAAAGGACAGGCCGCCTTTGGTTTGGTGCTGCGTTAGCTATACACCTTCTTCTACAATATAGATCATACACATACAGACCAGGGCGATTTCAGTCAAGCCTGTGTTAAACTGTTATTTAAGAAAAAACACATCAAAACATTGTTATATGCCAGCGAATTCTCAACTTGCCTGATTCTAGTCGCGATTATTATTATTTAGCGACAACTTCACTGGTGAAACAAGAGGGAAAATATCGAGAGAGCGAGGCCTGGATATAATGAACACAGCATACCTGTGCTGCCGTTGACCTACTTGGAATCATGCCCATTCTCAATATTAAGCAAAGGCGAAAATCAGGTAACAACAACCTACCACAGTTGCCGTTCGTTCGTGGTGCAACAACATAAATGGCTTGTTTTATTTTGTTTTTTATTTTCGTTCTGACATGGCGCCCGAATAATCATGTGTGTTAAATGCACTGCGAGATGTCCGTACATCCTTCTGTTGGTAGGTTGGGGATTTATACTGCTTTCAGGGGTTTACTTGCGATGCTTTTTTATGTGATGATAGTTATTTTATTGATAGCTTGGACTCAGAGAGAAATCCCACATATATTTCTATGCATTATTTTACCGTTTGTCCGTGCATCCATTGTGGGTTAGGATTTTGCCATGTTACAGGGTTTTGTGTGTGTATAAATAAAAATGGATACCTCGGAAATATAAAGTCAATGTGTGTGTTCATTCATGTGACTGCATTGTTATTATTTCATGCACAGTTGAACTGTTCGGAAATAAAATTGTACAGAAATCTATGCATCGAATGCCTGCCTGCGTAGGCAAGATTTGCACTATCTTTATTAGGGGTTCACTTTTGGTGATAGTTTTGGTATCCAAGTTATACTTCTAAATAAATGTTGATGAAATCAAGGGGTATGTTTGCCTGTAACGATCGAGGGGTATGTTTGCATGCCTGCAGGCTTAAAATGTTTCAACTCATGACATAATGAACTTTAAACAAGCGGCTTTTGAACTCATGTTACAATTTCTTTACATGTATGTCTGGCTGGCGAGAGAGCTGGTGGGCCCAAGTGACTACTTCTCATCCAAAGTGGCAAAATTCTTGGCACAGAGAATAAGGAAGCCATCAGGTAAACGCCCAACATGGCGGCGAGTCCTCTGCCGCCTGCACATGCACATAGCTCGCGATTTTTTTTGTACACTTCCAATGTTGTTTCATGTGATCAAAGTACACAATATACAGCAATGTTGTGTTTTTAATGTGACAATGTTTTCAGGTTCAATGTACCTTTAGTAATGATGAGGAAGCCTTTTTGAGTAGAAATAATGCTGGCATTTGTCCAATAGTGAAATCAGTCAGCCAGGTCTGTAGAATCTATGTACATGTATGTCTGGAGTTGCACAGGTTTAGGCGCTTGTCGTGTTGACACGTATTAAATCAGGTCGCCATTTTAACACATGAGAAGTTCGCCATTTTGGAACCTACGATTGGGTGTGCCGTTTTGTGGAATGACATTTGTATGTCGGGATTGGGCTTTCTTGTTGTTAATATTCAACAAATAGCAAATACAAAAATTTGCCATTTTGAGATCTAATAAATAGGCATACTAAAAAACAATACCAAAATGCTAACTAAAAAACAATACCAAAATGCTTTTGATGTAAGTGTTTACGCGCTGAATGGTTTACTTATATTTGCAGTAATTGTCACATTTTAAAGCCAAATATCAGAAAAAGTAAGCCGGTGACTCCATTTTTTATTTCATTATTAGAGAGAATGAATAAAGGCTCTGAACATATTGAAAACCAAAAGAAGTTATTGGACAATTTTTCTGGAATCTTCAGTTAAAGTCTAATTTGTCCTCATTTCCCATAGAACCATGTAGCATTTTTGGGGAAAACACTATTTTTGAAAAGGGTATAGCTCAAAAACTAAGCATGTGACCCTATTTTTAAAATGTTTTTACTTTAATTCTATAATATGGAAGGTTCATTATACTGATGTATGTGGTCGAAAACCCTTAATAAGCCCTGGGCCACACTCAAGTTCCGTAACCCGTCTTTCTTACAAAAGGATTTACTTGCTTATTATACAACAACCAAATTCCCCAGAAGTAATATTCTAAATTGTATGAAAAAGTGGGTAACATTTGTGATGCAGCACATCAACAGGGGGACGGACCTTCCACCTGTGTGTTTTTCCAAGATATAGTTGAAAACAGTGAGAACAAAATAATAAGAATGTAGGAAATGTTTTCACTCTTAAATCTAAATGCTTTGATCAATTTTGATCAATCTGGTGTAGAGCACACATAATAAACTCATAATTGACTTAAATTGCCAAGTACCCCCTTTTGATATGCTGCATCACATTTTAGTTCCTTCGCAGTTGTTTCATTATCAAAATTCCAATTAACTTGCCCCTTATTTTGACCTTTATCTTTGTAAAAGTCAATTATATTTTCAATCTACCCACTTACTTCCCCCTGAGAGGCTGAGAAGACTCCTTTTGTTGGGTTGGGTAGGGTTGGTTGGTTGGTTTGGGGTTTGGTTTGGTGGGTTAGGTCGGTCGGTTTTGGGGTTAGGTTGGGTTAGGTCAGCTGGTTGATTGGTGTGGTGAGTATTTCGGTTGGGTTGGTTTGGTGGGTGGTTAAAGTGAAGTGGGTTGGGTTCTTTGGTTCTTTGGTTGGCTTTCTGTGTGTTTGTTTGTGGTTACAGTTAGGTGGGTTGGTTCTTTGGTTCTTTGGTTGGCTTTCTGTTTGTTTGTTTGTGGTTAAAGTGAAGTGGGTTGGGTTCTTTGGTTCTTTGGTTGGCTTTCTGTGTGTTTGTTTGTGGTTAAAGTTAGGTGGGTTGGGTTGGGTTGGATTTTTGGTTGGCTTTCTGTGTTTGTTTGTGGTTAAAGTTAGGTGGGTTGGGTTGGGTTGGGTTGGTTTTTTGGTTGGCTTTCTGTGTTTGTTTGTGGTTAAAGTTAAGTGGGTTGGGTTGGGTTTGTTCTTTGGTTGGCTTTCTGTGTTTTTGTTTGTGGTTAAAGTTAAGTGGGTTGGGTTGGGTTGGATTTTTGGTTGGCTTTCTGTGTTTGTTTGTGGTTAAAGTTAGGTGGGTTGGGTTGGGTTGGTTTTTTGGTTGGCTTTCTGTGTTTGTTTGTGGTTAAAGTTAAGTGGGTTGGGTTGGGTTGGTTCTTTGGTTGGCTTTCTGTGTGTTTGTTTGTGGTTAAAGTTAGGTGGGTTGGGTTGGTTCTTTGGGTGGGTTTGTTTGTTCGTTTGCCTGATTCTCCATTTTTTGTTCGGCTCATTTGTTCAACCAGTTGTCTGATGGAGACTCACTGCTGCAATGAAGATGTCTAATGGCTTAGTAGAACTCAAGAATGACACAACACAAATATATTGGCATATGTGTCTACTGTCTGTGTATGATATGCCTGACACAATCCATCAGAGCACACATGCTCTGCAGCATGAAACAATTTGTCCGAAGAGACAACCTACAATCCTGGAAAAAGGTCTTGGAACTCTTTTATGTGATTAACGGTAAACGGTCACCCTCACTTCCCCGTGCAATGTTAAGGGATGCCAATGGCTTCAGCAGCTTACTAGAATGTCCCAACATTGATTGATTGGGTGGGGAAGGAAAATCTCATTTGAAGGTGTTCAGATAAAGCACAGAAGACAATATGCATTAATCAAATATCTTGGAAATATATACACGCATTATCCAAGAAGTGCGCTCAGCGTTCCAAGGACTTATTTACAAGATTGTAGCTTGAATCTTACGATGGTTGCCTTTTTGGTATGACACAAATGGTTAATATAATAATGTGTTGGGTGAACTATTAACTGTCACTGTACAGCTATTTTAGGTTAAGCCGTGATGTAACAAATAACACCACTCGACCAAAATAAAGTACAACGACTTATGCAATGGCACTGCCCTCCCTGTGCAATATATAGCAAATGACTCGCAGTGTTACACAGCTGGGTCCATGGCCTTAATTGGCCCAGCCTAGTCATTAGAAGGCAATGCATTCTCTTGATATAATCGGGACAAACAGTTCACATGTTGTAAACTTAGCGTTACAGTGGTTGGTGGTCGAAGTGCTTGTAATTCTTTCTTAATACCCTTGGTGTCTAATTTAAGAATGTGTGTTAACATTTTGTATCTTGGGTTTATATACATGATAGTATACACTACAAGTTATAATAAAGTGACTATGTGGTGCATTTTATTCCATCCAAGACTTGATGCATGCCTTAAACCTAAAGTGCACTATTTCCGATGTAGAAGTTAAAAGTTATCATCACCAAGCAACTCAAACTTGACTCGCCCTTAGACAAGGTGGACTGCACCTTTGATATTCTCTGATATCGTAAACCCTACCAATGATATAATTTTATGAATTTTAGTTAATCTTTATTTACCCTGAATATATGATACAGTCAGTCATTGGCAGATATTTATCATAATTTTGATAAGTTATTTCATTATGTGGCTTTTTTCTGCTTTATTTTTTTCTTGTACAGAAACACCCCCACCTGGCTATATGAGTGAAGATGGCGATACAAATGAACAGAGCATGGACATATCACAGAGCGGGAGTAAGTACAATCACAAATAGTCGGGTATTGATTGATTGATTGATTAATTGATGAGTTATTGATTGATTGAGTTATTGATTGAGTTATTGCTTGATTGAGTTATTGATTAAGTTATTTGATTGAGTTATTGATTGAGTTATGTATTTACAAAACAAGAGTATAGTAGAATTCAAGAAAGACACAACACAAGAGTATCAATTTAAGACGGATATTGCTTAATACCGTGTGAAAGTAGAGCTTTGTATCAAATAAAAACACTGTAAAGTGCAGTTTGCTACCTTAGGTTTGTCGCTTATGCGATCGTCAGTCAAACTAAATAAATAGGAGCAACAAGATAATTTCTAAGTGCTGACATGGGAAAAAGAAATAATGTTAAACGCAGTTTTCACTATCTTGCCAGCGATGTCAGTGTGTTGCGTTTTCTTGAGCGAGCAGTTTTACTTGAATATTGACTATGCAGCATACATGCACGCGCGCACTGCAAATATTTTCCTCACTGACTTCGTTGAATGGAAGGAAAACATTTAGTTATCTAGTTATTTATTTACTGGTAAGGAAGTAATCACCTTTGCAGAGTGCTCAATGCGATGCAGAGCGAAATATATGATCGCACAAGCGTAAAACTCAGAGTAACAACTACTGTTCCAAAAGGTCCTACCGATATATTTATTTATTTATTTATGTACTTTTTTTTTTTTAATTCATTTTCATCTTATTTAAAGGTAGGTGACCCAATTAAAATTGAGATTTTGCAGTGTATTTAATCAACATAGTCAAATTAATTGTGTACTACGTAATATAACCTGCTTCTTTTTTGTTCTTTTGTTCTTTTTTTAGGCACAGCTGTATCTCCCGGCCCAAGTGAGCCTCTGGGTAAGTTGACTGTCATTCGTCCATGTATTTTCCCGCTAAGGCGACGAAAAACAATCCCTGTTCTACGGGCCCGACCAACCGACCTTACGATGTACATTTGCAAGTAGAACACGGTTTGTTTTTTTGTCATCTAAGGCCAATAAAAAACCTGTTTTTTCTTTTTTTCTTCTTAGAAGCAGAAGTGTCAAAGGGTTTAATAGTGCAAGAGTGTAAAGAAAAACATTTTCGTCTTCTTGACTGTACCCACTGCAACCTTACATCCGGCCCGCACCTTTCGCGGAAAGAAATTATTTTTGATTAAAATTGTGATGTGATTTTTTCAAGTTAAATTAGTTGTAAGTCAGGATTATTGTTTGCTTTGTTTTAGTTTGTTTTGAATGAATTAACTATTTTGAAGAAAAACAAAAGAGATGGTACCAGATTGAATTTCGTGGTGGCGTACATAGCACTGCAGGTTTTATAGCGTACTTTGTTCGTTTAACGCTGTGCTTTGAATTGACTTGCGCTCAAAGTTAACTGCACAGAGTTACATGAATGACGTGTAGGAATCCAAACTATAGCAGCTCCATGACTGACTCTTAATTGCTCCATTAAATGTCTGCTGGTCAAAGCTCGATAAAAGGTGTATTTCCTGGGAAGTAAGTCAAATTTCCTCCTTACTTTGTTATGCACAAAACAGTGTAATATCCCTTCAGATTTCCAAAGTTTCTCTCAAAATGACAACAAGAAGGTGCTTTCCAGATTCCCCATTTTTACCCTTTATGCTGCTAGTGAGTCAAAAAGTAGATAAAAAGAGCTGTAAATAGCAAATGTTTTAGAGACAGCCTGTCATGACAGTCAGTATAACGTCCAAGATGTGGCTTTAATATCACTATGCACCATGGCAAGACACTTACAGCTCAAAGGGGTGAGTGAGTTAAAAAGTAGATAAAAAGAGCTGTAAATAGCAAATGTTGTTGAGACAGCCTCCTGTCTTTCTTTGAAAGGGAAAAAAACACCATGGACATTATTTTGTTAATTCTGTTAAATATCATTTATCCATTTCCAATTGCAGACCTACAGCCAGTATCCTACTGCGAGCCCCCGTTCTGGTGTTCTATAGTTTACTACGAGATGAATCAGAGGGTCGGTGAGGCATTCCACGCCTCGCAGCCCTCGCTCACCATAGATGGTTTCACGGATCCGTCGAGTTCGGAAAGGTTTTGTCTAGGGCTACTCTCAAACGTCAACAGGGATTCCACGGTAGAAATGACCAGGAGACATATTAGTAAGTCTGGGGAAGATACAATTTCTGTGAGATGTGAAATGGCTTTATGCTTCCTTTCAACTGAAGTGTAAACACCATGTCAAGGTGTGGGTATACTGTGTTCCTGAGATATATTTAGATTTCACAAACTAATGCTAGGATTGTGTATAAATAGCTACAATCACTGGAATACACATATACTGTACCAAAAATAGAAACAAATAGCCTGACCGACCCTACCTGGGAGACGCATCCACCCTTGAACAGGCTTGCCAAGTGATAATTAACCCTAACCTCTTACCAACATTTTACTAGTGCATTTTTTTCAACGACAAAAAGCGTGGACAAAAAAGTCCACCGCCCCCCCCCCCCCCCCCCCCCCCCCCCCCCGGGCTTGAACCCAGGACCTCTAGGTTGAGAGACGAACGCCCTACAAGTGCGCCATGGGGGTCAACCATACTTACTCAGTCAACTATATATGTAGCCTGGGGCCATTATTCCATCGACAAATTGCCATGGCAGCTTACACAGACAGACTGCACCGTTGCCATTTGTGACACTGGGGTTGTTAGGGTTAATGAAACCAAACATAGAAAAATTAAAAAAAGAAGAAAAAAATTCTGTTAACCCTAACCTCCTACCCACATAATCCAAGGTGTTTTTTTCAACGACAGAAAGCGCGGAAAAAAGGAGTGGCCAAGCCCGGGGCTTGAACCCAGGGCCACTCGGTTGAGAGACGAACGCGCTACCAGTGCGCCACGGGGGGTCAACCAGGAGTAATTCTGTTATACCCTTCACAGAGGTATTCATAGTGCATGATTTTTAAGAACGACGCATACTACCGATGTTGGTGTGTAGGGGTTAACAGAATTATGCCGGTCAACCATACTTGGCCGAGTATACTCGGCCCTCGGCCAACTATGCAGCCTGGGGCCATTATTTCATCGAAAAAGTGCCACAACAGCTTACACAGACAGACTGCACCATGGCCATTTTTGGTACTGGGGGTGGTTTGGGTTTAAAAGAATCTCTTCCACAGGTAAAGGTGTAAGGTTATACTACCTAGGTAGCGAGGTGTTTGCAGAGTGCCTCAATGATAGCAGAATATTTGTACAGAGTCCTAAATGTCTTTCAATCTCTTCCACAGGTAAAGGTGTAAGGTTATACTACATAGGTGGCGAGGTGTTTGCAGAGTGCCTCAGTGATAGCAGCATATTTGTACAGAGTCCCAACTGCAACCAAAGATATGGATGGCATCCAGCTACAGTGTGCAAAATTCCACCAGGTAAGAACAACCAATGTCCCTCCCTCCGTCAAGGGTGATTTGACTCTTTAATGAAATCCAAACCAGGAGAAGTGCTTCTTAATTATGGCGAGTTTTGGTGAACCGGGAGACAATTTGTTCGAACCATTTGAGACACAGAGCCATATAACTAAGCATCATATTATTATGAAAAACGTTTTTCAGTTCAGCTGCCATTTGGTCAAATTAAGAGTCTACCGCAACGTAATTTGGACTTGTCACTTATGCCATTACATTGCTTAGGTACACCTATCAACCGCTAAAATCACCCACTCCGTTAGTTCCCTGGTTCCTTAGTTTAATTCTTCATAGTGCCCCTTGGTTTATTATGCGATCTTTTCTAAGGAATGCCCTCAATCCTTAAAACAAATTTGAAG
This sequence comes from Ophiura sarsii, assembly GCA_035610835.1. Classification (NCBI taxonomy): domain Eukaryota; kingdom Metazoa; phylum Echinodermata; class Ophiuroidea; order Amphilepidida; family Ophiuridae; genus Ophiura; species Ophiura sarsii. The sequence goes on from CM069451.1 coordinate 49,656,300, forward strand.
CTGATTTTCTCGCAGATTTACATTTCTGATCATAAATCGTAAATACATTCCAAGTTACAGGGCAATACGATTCCTAATTATTTCAAAATCATGGTTTTAGAGTAAAAATAAACTGTCAGGTTATTTTCACTTTAAAACCATGATTTTGAGGTAATTAGGAATCGTATCGCTCTATAACTCTGAATATATTTATGATTTATGATCCGAAATATAAATCTGGAAGAAAATTTGCTTCCAAAAATGTTTCTAGGATTGAGGATGTCTCCTGGAAAAGATCACATTATAAACCTATAATCAACTGTTACACACCAAAACACATATCCATATATGTCTACAAATTGTGTACATTTTATTTTTCCTGCAGGGTGTAACCTAAAAATCTTCAACAACCAGGAGTTTGCTGCCATGCTGTCGCAGTCAGTGAACCGGGGATTTGAGGCTGTCTATCAACTCACACGGATGTGCACCATCAGACTGAGTTTCGTGAAGGGCTGGGGAGCGGACTATCGGAGGCAGACGGTGACCAGCACACCGTGCTGGATAGAACTCTCCCTCAATGGACCCCTACAGTGGCTGGATCGTGTGCTCACCCAGATGGGGTCACCAGGGGGGATATGCTCAAGTATGTCGTAACCTACCCCTGCCAGCCAGCCACTGCCAGTGTTATTTCTCTCCTTTTTTATGCATATTATCAGAGAAAAGGACAACTGGATTGCACTTTAAGGCATATGTACGAATGAGACCAGAGACATGATGATGCACTTAAAATATAAGACTAAAAAGTCAAAATGGCTGTATTGGGTCAGGCAGTATGATCACCAAGTGATGTGTTTCTGAACAAGGGCCATTTATGATGGAATGGCTGAGTGCTCGCTGAACAAGGCTTCTCTCAAGCTTATATATACATATATATTTACTACTACTACCAGGGGCTAGGTATGCCATGCAACAAGAGTTGCCAAGCAACCAAGCTGTAGCGCAACCAACTCCCTAAAGTAGTGTTGTCATTTCTACTACGACACAGTGATTTGTCGGTGAAGGTAGGAGTTTGGATATATTAACAGATCTTCTGCAGGCAGATGTACTACTAAAACAATTGGATAATGAGCAATGAACTCCTGCTGTGGGCGAGTGTCCAACACCAACATATCCCTCTCTAGTATTTTGCTCTATGGTGCATTAGCGACGGCAGTATGTGTAGATGCACATTGTTGTCATTGATAACAACATGCTTAAAAGGTAGGGTGCTAAAGCATCCTCGAAACAGAACCGCCTCAGGTCATGGACCAAATTAATCGCCAATAGTTTGCTCTCTGCCTATGAAATTTACAACATAGTTCAGCAATTGGTAGTTGCACAAAATGACTTTGGTGACAACAGAGGGCAGCAGACATGATTTTTATGGCATCTATTCGTGATAGCAGGGCGTGATGGCAGGGTATATTCTCATCACAATAGCATCCCATTTTTGTGCTATGACCGATATATTCATTGATTGCGTGGGGTACAAACATACCATCACATGGAATTTTGTGCATGTTTATTATGACGGAACACCACGCACTAATGTCACTTCCCGACTTGAGATGCCACAAAGTATAGAATGATGGGTTGAAAGTTACTGTAAAAGTTGACATTTTTCACACTGCATTACATTTTCGTGCTTTTCACAAATCCTACAGTGCACAAAAATAGCAGCACATGAATGTTTCATGAGTCACTCGTTCTGTTTAAGGAACTCAAAATCATGATTTTAAAATTGTGTGAAACTGTCAGAATTTAGTTGAGCATGAAAATTATGCACATACAAATCACTTTTGTTGGTATTGAAATCTCCTATTCTCCAGGTTGTGTTGAGAAAGAAGATGAAATTATTCCATATCGTGAAAAAGACTCATCTGGAGTAAATGCTATGATAAAGCGATCAGGGAAAGAATAAGATCATACATGAAAAAGTATCTTCTATCATGAACTTCATCATTAACAAAAGCTTTTCTTGACTTTGACATTAATCCCATCTTTAAAAATATATATATTTAATATCGCTGTTGTTTATATGTGTGATATAATATGTTAAACATTTACAAAGAAGAGTCAAAAACATTGTATAGATAAAATCAGATATAAAAAGCAACTGTGCTGGTTTTAAACCATACATAAAATAAGAACCATATTCTCTTCAATAGAAGCTGTGGGAAATTTACACTTTTTTGTATAAAAGTATCTGTTAGTTATGATGAATTTTGCCTGAAAATGAACAATTGAGAACATTTTGAGATGAAAAAGATGAATAATTTTTGGCTAATAGACATTATTTTTAATTTGCACATTTGGCGTCAATGGGGGATTTAAGTGAACTGAAAATGAGGCTCTCGGTTTAGCCATGACGAGAGTGCAGTAATTTTCAATGGGGTGAACTGTGCACTAATCATAAATATTCTTCATACTTCTGAACTGTTAAATATTTGACCTTACAACATTCGTGGAATTAAGTTGATTAACTTATCTTGAAACTATAAACCATTTATTCCCACTAGTTTGAAATGAAATGTTTGCTGGTAACCAACACAATCGAGGAAAATGTAGAAGTGAACTGTTTATTTACATTGCCGTCAAAGGAGGAGATTGTAAGGTTTATTGGATCGATAATTGCTCTGAGCATGCTCAGTTGGAAGCCATCTCTCTTTGCCATAAATGAGCCAATTAAGAATAACATCTATAAGCTTAAGCTTACATGCATCACATGAAACGCTCATTTTTATCTAATAAGCTTAAACTTACATACACATACATCGAAAAACTTCCAGGGGTATTCATTGGAAAGAATATGGTTGTTGTATAAAATGCGGTTGCCTGTTTTTTACGTAATATGTAGAACTGTAAATATCTGTAATGGTTTGTATTTGAAATGCTAACCTCTGTGTGTATGTAGGGCGATCATCATCAGTATTATGCCTGCCTACCTGCCTAAAGCCAGGGGTCAAAAGCGTGAGGAGGATATTTACCCCTGATTTGAGCAAAATAGCCTCTGTAATATATTTTTCAAGAACAACTATTCTAATTAAAGTACATTCATAGACCTCATTTGATTGAGGCGGTTATTGCACTTTCATTAGGAGCATATTGGAAGCAGACCTTTATGAAGGCCCAGAAAAGCCTTCGTAAATTTATTTACATGGGCGAATTTTTGACAGAAATAACACGTATGAAAAATTATTTTGACTCCTGGCTTGAAGAATAAAACGGGCTTCGAAAAATCTGGGATTTTTTCATTCATGTCATTTTTAATGCTTGCTTTTTAAACTATATTATAAAATGGTAGGTAGTATATGGAAACTAATCATGAAAATAACTGTCCTGTCCGTATGTATGATATATGTATGGTTGTCTAAATTTAGAAGATAAAAATAATTGTATAACTGCCATGTGAGGCTTCCAAATTAGGTCTGCCATAATGTGGGCTTGTCCAGAACCTATATGAAAGTTGTATGGTGAGTTTGGAGACATTTCAGGGGTTGGGACATTTGGTGACTCTAGTGTTAGTGACCCACTTGACCCTGTGAATTAACACTTTCCACGCGGCAGGCAGCTGCAGACGACATTCCGAAATTTCACAAAATGTTTCAAAAATGTCATTATTTGAATATTTAATTTCATTACCATATTTGAAATCACCATGAGAAATGCATTGAAATAAGTACAAACATGCCTAGTATTGGTTCAGTAATCCTTGAGATAGACTTTGAAAATTGTGAAAGGTTTCTAAAAAATCTTTTTTGTGTATGGTAAAAATAATAGCCGCGTGGAAAGTGGTAAGAACAGCGCCGATATACCACTTTCGGTCACTGGCTCAGGTGGGTCACTAGTCTTTCATCAAGGCGTTGTGGTGGTGTGTGTGAGCACCTTAAAACAAGTGTGAGCGCCCTCTGTAAAAATAGTCTAATACAACGCCTTTCGCAAACAATCTTTGTGTTATGTTTTGTATTGTTTTACGGAAGATTTATCCCAGAAAAACCACGCTTGCTGATTGGTTGATAATGATGTCATGATATATCGGGAGACGTCATCGATATCAAGTGCTATCTTTAAACGTTGTCGTCAATAGAATTGGGCGGAGCTAATCATGTGTTATGATGACGATATTGTTTGATCGACACATAATGCTTATAGAGTAGAATAGCTATTTGCGCAATGACGCTTAGCCTCCCGCCTCATATCGATCAACAGGTCGGCCTACGCATCGCTTCGCTGAGTGCTCGACGAGTAATTTTGCGAGGTGTCTTTGACAAAGACTAGTGTGTCACCAAATGTCAAAACCCCATTTTGGGAAATAGATTTTCATATAAGAATACAATTCCTGGTGGATATGTTATCATGTAGAATTTTGTTTTGTTAAAGTTGTCCTTATCATTTTTAAACACTATTTCTGTTTCTGTTAAATATCAAATTTGTGTAGCATCAGGAAATCCCTAAACTCTTGATAGATGGGTCTCTCTAAACATTATCGTCGCTGTTCTGTCAAAATCTCATATCTCCATCCGGCCCTTCAGCATGTATAAAGTAATACTTCCTATGTAGAACTTTTAGGCAGTCTGCTCTAAACATGTTCAATGGCCAAAATAACATTATCAAAACCTCTTGCCCCTGAACTTGTATAAAGTAACACTTATGCCTAACCGTTGGGCAGTTTTTATTTTAAACATGCTGAAGGGCCAGAAAAACAAGGTTTGATGGAACAGCGACGTTATGTAAAATCTATGGTACTCTTTGTGAACTATTTAGCCATTCAGTTTGCCATACATAGTAAATGTGTGATGAGATATGTTCATGTATGTGTGTAAGACAACTCACGATAATTAACAACAATTCCTATCTTTTGTGTGATATTACGAAGTGCTTCGTTGCAAAATGAGATTTGACTATTTCCCCTGACATTTGCTGGACACCGGCTAGTTTGAGGGGTCAGTAAATTACAATCAAAGGGAATAAAATAGGAAATGATTTCCTAGTTCTCTCAGCAAATTGAATTTGCTGATTATTGCAGAGCTTAACCCATGGGGAAAAGGTGGCAGTAAAATTTAGCCTGAATTCCTGCGTGCCCCTCATAAGCAGGCTGTTGACTGCCTGCTATGATGCCAATAAGTATCATTCTTACTTTGAAATGAAAATTTTGCTCTCAATTTTTCAGGCGCTACTGCACCTTTTAAACATCAGCTGATTTATGACCCGATTTGGTGAACTTGACCGTATGGAAATGTGACATCAGAATCGGGTCATAGATGCTAGGTAATTTGTATCGGCCCTCGTCTTTGTTGAGTGAGTGGTGGCTGCTTTGCGCTGATGACAATGGCCTCCTTAACCCCTCACTCAAACCAACAAGGATCCCTATCCAATATCGCCACTTACTGTAAGTCCATGTGATGCCCCCAGAGACTCGATATCGATATGGAGGAATCTTGTGTTGAGATCAAAAGTTTAACTTTTTACCAACACAGATGAACTTTCATTTCAATAAATATCATTATTGTTTAGTGAACTTGAATCTTTTCAGACTACGATATTACAAAGTTGAAACATGAACCACAATATCACCAAGGATTGTGGAAGACGTCCAAATCATTAGGGGGCACCTTGCGTGTCTTTAGTCATCAGGCTAATTTCCTTCCTCGAGGTAATGGTGTCAATCAGAACTGAAACCGGCACTCCCCCATTGCAGTGCTGGGCATAGTTTTATTTGCATATTGCGATTTGTTTACATATAAGATTTCATAAATGTTTTCCGAACTGTTCTGGTCAGTATGCTGTTAGAATTGCACATCATGTGACATAACTCCCTCGAGCAGGCAGAACGGACTATAAATGGTCTTATTGCTACGACATATTATTGAATGGTGCACCTTATTTAGATAGTAATCAAATCAACTTTTAAATTAAAAAAATTAAACAACCATCAAGAATCGTGTAAACAAATATCAACTATTTTAAAATAACCACCACTATGGTATTATTTTTGTAGCATCGTACATAATCATAAGGTGAAAAGTCAATATGGCGGAGAAAAAATGTATGGTTGTCCTCAAAGGAGGTTGTGGACTGAGAAAACTTAATTCATATTGTGTCAAATGCTGTGTTAATAAATTATGAAAAGGCATGGTGCCAAGGGTATTTTACTTATTGTATCGCTTGATTAAAACAATTTGAAAGGGTAGAGAGACTTTTAAAAAAACCTACTATATTTCTTAATAAGATTCTGATTGAAAAAAAGTGGCACCTTTTTCTGGCGATTGGAAAATTAAGGTATTCTTTTGTAGGCTTATATAATAAGAGCGAAACAGAAATCATACTGTTTATCACAGTTTTTCAAAATTACGAAGTAGGTGTTTGACGACAACCAAACAATTTTTTCTTATGACCTATTCTGCAGAGTGTTGTACCAACTAAAAACATATTTTTATAGTTAAAACTATTTTAAGAATTGTAAGGATAATGTATATATATCTGTTAGCATTGTGCATGGCAGGCACTCTAAAAGAGTTTTAAAAGGCATTATATCACACTCTAAGTGAACAAAGTTCAGGTGTTCCCATAAAGCACGAGGATTAATGTTGAACTTAGCATTACCTGACAAAACCGTCCCAGTGTATAAAGTCCAGATATCATTATATGCATAAGTTACAAGGTTGAAAAATATTACCTGACGTTATCATCATACTCAATCATCAAGCGTACAAAGTCCAGGTGTCATATTAGGGCATTAGTAGTAATAATGAACTTGGTATTGTCTAACACCACCATTATGCTCATCCCAGTGTACAAAGTTCAGGTTTCATCATAGGGCATTAATAGTAATGATGAACTTGGTATTACCTAACACCACCATCATGCTCATCCCAGTGTAACAAGTTCACCATTCGAAATTAGTAACTGTGTTGAACTTAGTAATAGTGTTACTATGTAAGAGTCGATATCACAATTAAAAGCATTAACAAGAGTCATAATGCTTTGAATTTGGAAAATATATCAGCCTCTGGTGTTGATTTAATTATTTTTTTTTTTTTTAAATAATAAAACTATTGTCAAGTAACCAGTTTGGATTCAGATGTTCTATAAATACATTTTATTGTGTATATTATAGTTCCTCTATAAAATACACAATACAATTATTTATAGTGTGCCATGCAAAATAACATCATATAAGATTATTGAATAATGAATATTTAATGGTTGATTTGCCAGCTTCCTATACACAATATGTTTATTTTATAATGTGCCATATAACATCAGATAAATTTATGGACTAATAAATATTTAACAATTTATTTGACAGCTTCCATTGGGTATTTATACACTCAAATTTAACTCAAAACTTAAAACTTGCAGCAGCTGATAAACATTTATATAGTGCCACAGCCACACAAAGATTTGTCAATTTAAGAGTTTGTATATTCATTCAGGTGTCCAATTTCTTTTTTATTATTTACCTAGAAAAACCAAACGTTGAAACATTTTAACATTTTAGTATATACAATTTTGAATCGATTAATTCATTTAGGCGAATACAGCTGTTATTTTGTAATCGAAATATTTTCCTTTAAAAATATAACCTCAAAAAATTGAAACAATTCGGTATTTACCTCAAAAAAAATCTTGCAGAGGCAAATTCAGGTCGATAATTTGTAATTCAGGAAATTTTTGTCTTTATAAAGTGTAGGAAAATTGTCATATCAAAAACAAAATTCAGGAAATTTGGAACTGCCTAGTATTACCTCTGATTGTAAATAAGCAAACCCATTTTGAAATTGTTTCTAGTACCGCCTCGAAATGACTTTCGATGTCACCCATCATAATGGGACATTCCGCATCGTAGGCAAACCATTTTTTGAAATCATTCTAATTTGCTTTTGCACGGATCCGCCATTTGCCAGGAAAGCCTCGAACTGGAATCTAGATTGAATGAAAGTGATGCATCATTTCACAATGTCTCATTGCATGACCAGTCATATTGTGCAGAGAGAATCAAACTTGTTGCATAATGTTATGGAATAGTCCCATTCAATGAGGTACCAGTGCGAGGCTCTCCTCGCAAATGGCGGACCATGCAAAAGGTGAATACTGTGCCAATACTTTTAAAAAACTGTGGCTGTGACGATACAAATTAGTACGCTTTGCTCCTTGTCTTCAATATGAAATGAATGAAACGCAAGGCAGCAGCGTTCCCTCTTAGGCCATATGATGCAAAAACAATTGCTTTCTTATGCTATAAATAATTTTGTAATGGAAATTGTGGTACCATCCATTTTAACTGTTCTCTTTGTGTGAATAGTATATGCTCCAATACAGAGGTAAAGAGGTTAACCAGAATGGTGTTTTATCATTTTTAGTTTTTTAAAAGCTTTCTAACCGTGACTTTTAAGTTGTACAATGTACATCTTTGATAACCATCTTTAGTGTTTTTAATTCATCTGTATCAAAAATTACTGTAAAAATGGTAATTTTCGTGCGATTAATTTTTCGCACTTTGCCAATTTTAAGCCATTTCGCTTGTTTTTAAATTCGCGATTTGAAAGTTTATTACATAGGTGTGTTTTTATTTTTGCGGTAGCTGCTTGGAGCGCGAAAATTAATGAAGAGCGAAAATTTCCACGTTTACAGTTTGTCCAAATATGTAACCCATGATGTCCCATTTCCCTATAGATCAGACCAGGAGCTATATATACATACAAGTCTGCGGTTTAAGCTTAAAGCTTATTCTAGCTTATTCTATTATGAGGCTTTTGGGGGGTTGGTAGTGGTAATTTTTATTTGTATGATGATATCCCAATGAATTGTATTTATTGCTATGTAAAATTACAAAGGATGGTGAGTGGGTGTGGGAATGGGATTATCCAAGATATTATAAAACCAAAATGTTAGTCAAAGTTTGTTTCAGAAGAAAATATGTAAATTGATTCTTTGGTGTAAATTCATTTGTTCTTGTTTTGCATTGCACAAAATGACAAAATGTGAAAGTGCAGGATTTCTTTTTTTTTAACAATTTGCCCGCTTTTTTGCATCTTCGGAAACACATTTTCTTGTTCATTTTGGTCCAATGACTCCCATTTTTATTCTTGAACACGTGGCATAAAAAATGATTGTTTTTGTTTGGCGTAACTGGGAAAAAAAGAAGTAAATATTAGGTCAGTCAGGTGTTGGTTATTATTTTCAAGGCATAAATAAAGGTTTTAAAAAACTGTCAGGGAGGGGATATCTAAAAGCTTTTTGGCGGTACATCTGTCAAATTAAGCTGGCATTGTCGGGATTTAATTTTGCGAATGCAAGGTCTTCATGAAATTCAAGAAATTAAATACCTCACAAAATTCAGTGGTTTACAGTTTTTTTATGTGAATAATGGACGATTTAGTTTGACATTGTCCAAATTTTGCAAGTCAAATAAGAAATTGGTCAATAAGTTTGTTTCTACACAGATTAGGATCTATGGTGTCTAGTGAACAATTGGGTTATGCCAAACAAAACAATTTTATTTTAAGCCTTAAAGCAGAGCAGCTGTTAGTACAAAAAATAAATATAAGTCTCTATTTTATATCAGAAATACATTGAAAATGTTTAAATATTTAAGAGAGAGAGAGAGTGAGGATGAAGTTGAATAGTTGCCTACTGAAAAGTAAACATGAAAATGATAACACTTTTAACAACAAATTATGTATATTATTATCATATCACACAATAACCTGTGCTTCTCTGTGTAGAGTAATTGACTTGTAAAAATATCATTGAGAAATAAAATTGTCCTTGTGCATGCCAATGATCAATATAATACTTGTGTTTGTCAGTAGTAGTTAATTATTTATGTTTTGTTTATGGTGCTAAAATAAACACCCTGTTTTACAAGCGAACGGACCGCTCAGGTATGGTAGGACTTCTTTTTTTTGCTTTTAAAATTATAAAACATTTAAAAAGATTCCAAAAAAAAGAAATTATTTTTTCAAAAACCATCAAAAAAGTTAGGGGTAAAAACAATTAAAAAGAAAAAATGGGTCAAACAGGGTTGTTTTTTTGTCGCTATAACCCTAACCCTACCATATACCCCAAATGCCAAGACTACGCATGTTGGTACCATCCGGCGAGGAAGTTTTTTGATGAAAAATGGACCCAGCCCATATAGTTTGCGCAATACACTGTGCAAAGTAGCATTGACAGCCGTGGTGTAGTGGGGAATTCTTCACCTTTGGTGCGAGAGGTCCCTGGATCAAATCGGGGGGATATTTTGGTCGATTGTCCAGGTTAAAGAAAGAATTCTGAAAAAAGTGGGGGTAGATCACAGAATTATAAAGGAGAATACGGACGAAATGTATTGCCCTATCTCTTTACGTGTAACGGGCGCCATTTTGGATTTCCACCATGGGGGGAAAATTGGAGGTATGTCGGTATTTTTCGGAACTGCACGGAAAAGAACGAATGCAGCATCGTGCGTGTACACAAGCCGTGTCTATCTCCGCATAAAACGCAATCGTCGCGTGTGCTCTCGCGCCAGGCTACTTCGCGTAATACTGCGTATCTTTCGTGAAACACCGAAAACGCCATATTTGAACCAGGGTAAATACCGCGCTACACGGGCGGTGAGCAGTGGTCCGATGCTGTTTTAATCACAAGGTATTACTTACTTTAAATAAATAGGCCTACCGTATCATTTGCTGAATTTTCACTCAGACAGACAGTGTTATTTTGTCAACCCATGACAATGTGACATGTAGACGGTAGACCCCTTTACTTCGGAAAATATTCGCAGACGCCTGCCGCGTGGAAAGTGTTAAAAGCGTTATAAAATGTTAAAGGTAAAAGTAAAGTATTAAGGGACGGCCTAATCAACAATTTTAATGGGCTTTGTCATGAAACCTTTGGCCCGTTGTAACGTAAAATAGCCATTGCATTGTGGGATTGCATTTCGGTATACATCTCTAATTTTGAAAAATAAATCATATGGCAATTGATAAATAATCTGAACTTTTTTGCGCAGTTTGTCTGTGGTTAGCTTTAACCCTGTTGTGCGCGGCGTTTTTCGTGTTCCTACTGAAAGGTTGGATCATATAGTCAGATCAAAGACAGTAAAGTGACCGTCTTTGGTCAGATAAAGAGTGTTTAGTTGCGGACGCGCTCACTCTTCCGGCTGGGGTTTCCTTCGACGGAGCAAAATTCAACATTTTTACTAGAAAAACGTTTTCCATATCCAGACCCATGCATAATGTATTTTATGGACCCAAGTCACTTAAAAGCGACTTGGGTCTTCATCCTGATCATGTAGGCCTCATTTCGGTAAAAGCTAAGCTTCAAAAAGGGACTTATCATTATCTTTGGTTACTGGACTAAAAGTATATTCACTTCTTAATACTGATCCGTCATAATTTCGTTGGCCGCTTTTAAAGAACGACCCATCATGTACTTTGGACATATTTGTTCGTCATTATGATCCTGTTAAGAATGACACAATCATGTAGATAGATATCTATTAGATATGTGGTTACTGGACTAAAAGTATATTCTTTATATCATGATCTGTTGGCCGCTTTTAAAGAACGACCCATCAGAATGTGGGCATCTTTGGCTGCTCTTTTATCATAATTTCGCTGGCTGCTTGTTTTTTTAAAGAAACTATCGGGTAATAATATATAATTTGGAGATAATTCACCAGGTTGTATTGAATGAACCGAAATTCTTCTGTGTCCCTCCATACATTTATATAAAAGTTCACATGGAATCAGTGTAATATAAATTGTACGGTCCAGGGCCGCACAGGGGTTTTTCAAGCATTTGATAACTTACTCGCTTGTATGAGATTCAGTAAGGTGACATTTAAGGTTAACTATAAGACCTGCGTAATATTAAACTTGTCCTACTGGCACCGTTGCAAGTTAATTTCCCGTTTTGCGTGCCTATCGTGATGCAGAAAACCCGAAGTGACGCGTCGGACCGTTGATCGCGTCACTTACAAAACTCCGCGCTATTTTTGGCAGTGACTGCGTACGCGTTGGACCAAGGTTTGAAATCCGCGGAAAGAATGTCACTCTCCGAATGATCGCGAGCATTTATGGAAAATACCGACATACCTCCAATTTTGTCCCCATGATGGTTTCAAAATGGCGGCGGCATACTGGATCTCTATTTTAAATCTATGGGGTAGATAGAGTTAAGGTTAATGACAAAATCAGCAAGAGAGACATTTATGTATGTGTTGTTCACAATCCTATACTTGGTTCATCTAACTCTGCAATGATATCAGTGTATTCTAGTGAATGTCTGGGCTTCATGAAGGCCAGATTACCATTGAACACTGGCGGGCAGGGCATGGCATGTCACTGGTTCGAGTCCTAATGAAAAGTCTGTTTTTGAACTCTTTGTTTAGTTCAATCCATGGGGAAAGATAAAAATAACACCAGGAGAAAATGTATATTTATTTCAAGATCAAAATGTATTAAATCAGATTTCCACCTGCTATTACCCATTACGTAGATAAGGAGCGTTAACTAGGGATAAGGCCTGCCATATCCTTGGTTTACATGCCTTATCTGGGGTTAACGCCGTAAACCTCAGATAAGGTCTTTATTGTGGGTTTTAGTTATCCCCAGTTAACAGAACCATGGCAACAGCTTTGTGTACATGCAAGGGAACAACGGTAGCCATGGTTCCGTTAACCTGGGTTTATGGCCTGTTTCTTTAACCAGAGAAGGGATGTAAACAGGATTATGGGCCTTATACAAAGTTTATGCCCTGTCTAGGAATAATGATCTTTTACATCCAATAGCTGGGGTTAACGATGTAAACCCAGATAAAGCCTGTTATCCCAGGTTTAAGTCCCTTATTTAGGATAAGGTTGTGAACCCAAGAAAAGGGCCTTATCTGGGGTTTTAGGGGGATTTATTGAGAACAAGGAGCTACTTTTAGTCGAGCTAACCTTTTATTAATGCAAATAAGCTTAAGCGAAATTCTATGTTTTGGGCAAGCTTCCCGGGCGCTGGTTTGGACAAAATATCAGCGCTCAGTTGTTTATTTTTCAGCATTACCGGGCACTTTGGCAGAAGATCCAAGGTGTAAAAATCGTCCAGCGCCCGCTTATCTTGAGCCTTGCCCACAAGGTAAAGTTCCCAGATAAAGTAGCCGGCAATTTGAGTTTCACCGCCCCAGATCCACAGAAGGCCACGGCGTTCCCATGAAATAAAGAAATACTTAGAAAACCTTCAAATAATTTTTCGATATCTCAAAAATGGAAAAACCCATATACATAAAAGTTTGGTATAATTTAAAAGCTTGAAATGTCTTTGACAGCTTGAAGCATAGAGCAAGGACATTTCAAATGAGGCAATAAGAAAAAGGAACACTGATAACTAAATTACTCATTGATGTAAACTAGAACCTTTGAGCTCTCAACAATGAACGAGCTAAGAAGCCCTTTAAATATTGTAGACAATGTCTTAATCCAAATTTCAAAATTGAATTTGCATAAAATCTGAATTGTTTATGCAATTCATGAGTAGGGAACTTTATGTTACAGAACCTATGTTACTTTACCTTTAATACATTACGCTACTTTATGTTACGTTACTTTACAATACGTTACTTTACGTTACGTTAGTTGACGTTACTTTAAAGGGGCACTAAGAGATCCTTCATGGAGGGAGCCATCATCTTTTTCAGAAGTTGGGTTTTTCACATATACGTAATGCTTATATTTGTACGCTCAAGGTTGTGATTTCAGCTCTAACGACACTTTGTTTACAGTGGAAATATTGGCCATATTCAGTTTGTACATAAAAAATGTACCTGTGTTGATGTCAAACGGACACTTCATGGAATACCCTACCCACTCACAAACAATCCTCATTCAATTTATACCAGAGGAATTAAATGACAGGGTAATAATAAACTTAGCCAGATAAACCACCAGACAAGGACCAGACCAGTGATGACAGATATGTCTGGGCCAATTATCCTCTACACACTTAAAAATAGGTAGTTAAAAATGAATCCTAGTCAGGGTTCACATATGCACCAACTGAAACAAGGGCTAAATATGACACTTTTCCAGTTAAGTGTGTATTTATTATGGTTTGTAAGTTAATACCAGCCTGTTTTTGTCTGTTGGTATCAAAATCATAACAACTCGGTGAGCCCTCATTAATCAAGTTTGACACAGTGGGACTATTGGCTGGGTAGGCGTACAAGTAAAATTCGTGCCCTCACGGGCACTCATGGAACAACTTATACATGTACTAACTACCACGAAAAATTATAGAGCTTAATTTGCAGTATTTCATGTGAAATTCAAGGATTTGCTAGCATTTTGAGTTTCTATATGATCACATCGAAACTACCTATATTCATCTAAAAGGCCACAGATGGCTTCTCACGTATTTTTTTCATGTTTATTCAAAATTACCTTGAAGACCACACATGGCTTGTTATGTGATGCTTAGTAATGACCTCCCTGATTCAATTGGTGGTGACTTTAACCAAAAGCACTAATATACCTTCGGAAATGCTGAGAAAATATCTTTATTTTTCATTTTTACTGATTTTTTTTAAAGAAATCTTACATGAGAGGGTTTCTATGTATCATCTATCTAAACAATGTGAAAATATTGAATTTCATTTTTTTGTGAAATCTCTCAGTGCCCCTTTAAGTTACATTACTTTAGGTTACTTTACGTTACGTTAGGTCACTTTGCGTGGAGTTACATTACTTTACTTACACACACATTTATTTGGGCGGGGGGGGGGGGATAAAAAGAAATCTTCACACATACCAAGACAAATTTAATTTTACACTTTAATTCCTTTAACATTTCCATTCTTTTATGAGTAATTTGTGAAAACCATAACCCCCATTGAAACAGAAATATTTGATTGTTTAAGCTGAGGGTTGTATTTTTAAAGACATTTCTTGTTTGAGATGGGGAACAAATTTGCGGGTCAGAGTTCACATTTCTGTCGTATCAACCTGAGACGAAAATCAACAACAACCACCACAGGACGGCAAAATGAGCACAGAATCAGATTCTCGATCAGATTATTCCGACTCAGAATCCGATTTTTCTGACCGAAGTGACCATGAAAAAAAGGCTGACGTTGGAAGCTTGGGGCTCCCGATTGTGGATATTCCAACTGGAAACGATTCATCACCACCACTTTCGCCATCGCCGAGAAGAAAGTAAGCTTATTAAAAATATTATTTATGATGTCGATGACTCTCTATATAACCTCTAAAAAATAGGTCCATCTTACAGTTATTGTCCGTTTTATCATTGAACACAGTACAGTGCGCTTGTCATTGAAGTATTATTGACCCGCTGCACGCACAAAGTTCACTTGCAATTCGAATATCAATAGGGATAGATTGTTTTCAGTTATAAAAATATCATTAAAACTAACCAGTCGATTAGTCTCGAACGGTCGGTTAATACAAGTTTAAGCTTTAAAATATAACATACTTAAAATATGGGTATAGGTAAACGAGAACTGTCTTGGTACCATCGCCACTTTTATTAAGACTATATATCTTGACTTTTGGGGTCTCTTTATTGCCGTGTCAAAATTTGTCACGTTAACTTTAAGTCAATGGCAAAACCTGTCATCTTTATCACAAACTCGCCCTCACTCTTTTGATCGCTGTATAAAAACCACTTGACGAAACAATCTCGAACGGCTGGAACAAGGGTTGTCGCTTGTTTGCCGTGGAGCGTAACTGCACTATGCTCATTTACGAAAGAAAACATGAAACCCATATAACAAGGACATTTTGAAAAACAAGATTGCTATTTAATTATTGGTGCCAGAGGTGGGATCAGTCTGAGACTTGTATACTAGTCTCAGGGATCAGTATTGTATATCCCATAAAGTCACATTTATAGTATTAGTAAGAATAAAACACAAGGGAAAGGCAGCAATTGTTTTGCAGTTGATTTACATGATGATAGCTGCCTTATTTATGATTATTTCTGTATGTAAGATCTATTTCAATCACCAATTTTGTGTGTGTGTCAGAGGTGGGATGCTAAAGCTAATGTCAAGTCTTTCTGTATCAAAAGCAGATCAGATAGGTCATCCTACTCAGATGAATATTCAGGATCAGAACTATCAACCCAAAGGAGCGATAGATCAAGCCCTGGGAGGAGACGCACCCCTAAGAGGTCAAAGATCAAACTAAAAGATGGAACCATTCTGGACCTTACCCCTCCTGAAGAACTCCTACCCAGAGTTGAGAAGAAAGCTAGACGACATGTCAAGTATGATGAGGTAGGTTATTATCAAAATGGTTATTTTTCCCAGAGAGAAAATAAAGTCAGGCAGGTTATTAGATACATTTGTACAGGCATTTTTCAAATGCAATTGTGGGTTACTCAATATAGTGGGATATATTTACATACCATACTCCACACTATCTCTCATTTTTGTCAGATGTGCAGTATGTCTATGCCAAAGAGAAAATGTTTGAGTTTTAGGTTTCCTCAGTTTTTCATTTCCCCCATCATTTGTCAATAAGTTTGATCTCTGTGCACATCCATGTTCATTTTTCAAGTGAAGCACTTTTGCCTAAAATCTTAGGATGATAATTCCTCCAAAGGCACAAATGCCCGGGGTGCCCCGTACCTATTTTTGTCATTACAGTATTAACACTAACATGGAAGGCAGCAATTTACAGTGCAGGACCAGACAAAAAGGCAAATTTCCTGGGGAAATTTCCTTTCAAATTCTTATGCATTTCTATATTTTTATACCTAAAATTTTCCACCAAAGTCAAATATCCCTCACAAGTCTAAATTTCTCCGGAACCAGGTTCCTGCATTCCCCATTTCTTCAAGCCATGTTACACCATTTAAGATCTGTTTTAGTGTCTTTTTAAGCCATTTAAGGGTTAGATTTACATTTACTTAAGCCAAAAAGGGATAAAATTACTGCATTACCCCATTTAGGGTCCATTTCTGAGATGCTGTGATGAGCATGGTACCACTTTAGTATGAGAGTGACCTCACCCCAACTGGCACAAATGAAATGTTACAATCCACCTTTTTATACTATTGTCTCTAAAATGGCTTTAATTGTTGATTACATACAGAATAACTTTATCATGAAAATGGCTTTAATTGTTGATTACATACAGAATAACTTTATCATGAAAATGGCTTTAATTGTTGATTACATACAGAATAACTTTATCATGAAAATCTTTTGTTTTACATCATCAAGTGGCCCAATTATGGATTTGGAAAACTTGGATTAAAATCATATTTGTATTTATAAAAAGAAATCATTCCAAATGTCTGTTGCCTCACTTTGTTATTATAACAGGTTGCAGATGCAATCCGTGAATTGACCAGATGTACAGCCCTCTCTAGGCTGGTATATGGCGATGATAATTGGAAGTTGGCTGAAAGTCATACCAACCTGGCGTATGCATACTTAACATTAAGAAGTAAGAATGTGTTGTTATTTTGTTTCCTCCAAAATTAACCATTAATATTGTATATTCATAAACTTTGGCCGCAGTACCATTTCAGTAAAGGTACTATATTCCAATTGAGGGGAGGCAGTGATTTGAAATCTTAATCTAATCATTGACCCATGTGGTGCTAAGCTAAACTGCGTCTGAAATAACATCGTAAGTAGTTCATATCCAGAAAAGTGACAAAGGTCTCTCGTGCTGTCGTCCAAATAGATTTTCTTTCTAATTTGATCCCTTTTTGTACAAGAAGGATTAAATAATTCTAGAGAAGAAATGATAATCAATGTTTGTCACTACTTGTTAAGATTGCACGTTTGGATAGTGCGCTATTTGCTTGGATAGTTTAAATGCATAGACGCATAATATTTGCAGATAAGTTGCTTCAGAGCATTGAAGTCCATTATATCTCAGCAAAACCAATAGCATTAAAACGATGCGGCATTCATCGTGATTGGTCTATTGTGGTTCCTATGATGTTAAATGGAATAGGTCTAAATCAATAACCGATCAGCCAATATTTATGATTCTAATATAGTACTGTCATGAATGTTAAAATCTTATATTGCATTTCAAATGCTAGTTTTAACAGATGAGACAATTCTAAATGTTTGGATAGAATGTTAGAAAGAAATTCGCGCCTAGGGTCACACTACATATACAAGCAAATAATTTTGACAGTGGCTTTTATAATTGGAAACCTCTATAATCTTCTTTCTTTCTGTTAATCATATAATCATTGAATCCCAATGTTGCCTGCAGATCTGGCACCTCAGGCTCAGTACCACTCCGACATAGCCAAGAACATCATGTTATCGGGTCTACATACGTCAGACTCGAGTAACTCCAAGGCAGAATTGCTTCTCATGCTGGTCAAGATGTATTATGTGCTGGGCAGAGCTTTCACCATGATGAAAAAATATCCTTTAATTGATTGTCCTGCAGAGATTGTGTTTATTTTGAGTAGTGACAGCAGTATGCACTGCAGTCAAATGATCTATTAATGATCATAGGCAACTTCATAGGCCAAGGGGAAAAATCCTGTTCTATGGGTCCAACTGAACCATATTTTTCTTCTTCTTTAAAAGAAGAAGTAGAACCCGAATGCATTGTCGCACTGCCATTGCTACAGCGCAATGGGGAGTGCGATACACCATGCGCGTGAAGTCTGACAGTGTCGACACCGTGTATTTTGTGCCAATCAGCGAATTTTTAACCGCTCTAAGCGTGAAGCTGGCATTTATCTAATTTATTTGTGGATTATTCTATGTCATTTCATGCATTTATGCATGACTTTTAGGCCAGCAAATCAATGTGATGACATAAATTGCACGTACCTGCATCTATGGATGAGTTGTGTGGAGCCCATTGATGCAGGGAACCAGCATAGATTTGCGCATACCTGCATCGCATCTATGGATGAGTTGTGTGGAGCCTATTGATGCAGGGAATCAGCACACATCAGTCACTAGAATTTACACTGACATTATGAAGTGGAATACAGTATAGTTTGTGGGACTCTAAATTGGGTGATGAATATATGGTTCTAGGCCAACAACAAAAAATGTTGTGGTGCCCTCAGCGACCGACCCTAAAATCTCAAAAATCAGGGTCTCAATTTCTTTCTTTATAAAGATTTTTATTTTGCCCACATTGTCAAAATATAACTATTTTCTGTTTGGAACTAATAAGTTTGCTTGAATAGATTGCTTTTAAACTATTATCGCACTAGAAACATTAGTCAAATTGACATACCAATTTTGTCTTGTCATGAACCACTGTCTCTCAGTAATTTTGGTCAGCAAAAAAAGACAAGTGGAGTAGCCTTAAAGGTGCTTCATGCTACATATAAATATCGATAAATATTTAAGGAGTTGGAGGTCAAATAAAGCAAAATATAATCCTTTGGTACTTGCTACAGGGCTGTCATGAGTGATAATGATGGCTGCTTTATTCAACTAACTGTGATTCTGTCATGGGTGATAACGATGGCTGCTTTTAAATAACTGTGATTCTGTGAAGGGAAATTGTCAAATCTTTTTTCACCAGGGAATGGAATTGGTAAGAGGAATTGGCCAATGAATTATCACAATTAGTTCATGAACATGTACGAGATGTTATAATCACAAATGCATGAGGTTATATGATCCATAACTGAATAAATACATACCCCGAGGCAGAGCAGAACTTAATGAAGGCTGAGAAGGTTTCAGATGAAAGAAGGAAACTTGGAAAATCAGAAGGAACAGAGAAGATAGATCTAGACATCAAGTCAGCAACAGCTATGGCAAAGTGAGTACCATAAGCCCCCAGAGGGTGGGGGGGTGGGGGAGGGCACTGACATTGGAAAAGGGTATAGGTATGTGCCGCGTTGAAGACCCTTCTTTTCACCCTCTGCTGCTAGCTCGTATGACCCCCTTTTGAGCCTGCATCAGTTCTTATTAAGACCCCTCATTTTATTGAAAATTCAAAAATTGTGAAATTTTGTGTTACAAAGCACCAATTTGTGCTTTGGAAGGGGGTGGGGGGGGGGGGGGGGTGGTCAGATGAACAAAGGAAACTAGGGGAAATTTACATTTTGGAGTGAATATGTTCTTCAGGCTACATTAAACATTTATTAAAATAGTAATATTTCCTTTTATTTTATAGTCCTTTTTTAGTCCTCTCATATTGAACAAAAACTTTACTTGAAATTAAGATAAGCAGCCGATATTGTTGTCTTAATACAGGCACTAGAAATGTGGGTTTTTATTTGTTATTAATCTTCAAATTGCATCACTTCTTTGCTGATATCAACTAAATGAAACATCACAGACTTAAAACTTTGCTGAGACTTTTATGAGAATATATAATGTTTCTGATTTAAAAATTAGAATTACAGTATGTTTGGAAAACATGTGGATTGGGCTGTGAATCTGGTCACACACCTTCTAATAAAAATAAATTGTCACATAATTTCTAATTTCTATGGGCATATTTCTAGTAATTTCCCAACTAGAAATCCCCAAAACAAAAAGAGCTTATGGGGATAGATCATTTTCGGCTTATGGTCCTAAGTTGTGGAACAGCTTACCAAATAATGTACGCGATGCTCCCAATGTGAAAGCTTTTAAAAGCTCTTAAAACCTACCTTGTCCCAAATTAATTGCTAGTCATTGTGCATATTTTTGGTTTCTTAATTGTATATTTATATATATCTGTTTTTATCATAATTGCTGATGTAATAAGTAGGTCATGTATTTTATCATGTGTCATTATTTTGTTGCATGCTGTAACTATATTGTATTTTAGATTGTGTTTTAATGTACAGCGCATTGGTTAATGGGAAATGCGCTTTATAAGTATCCTGAAATGAATAATAAATAAATAATGCATTGCTTTTATCATTTGACCCTTAAACCTTTTGCATCCTTTTCCAGGTTATTTGCAAACCAGAACAAACAGGCAGCCAGTCAGGGGTACTATGAAAAGGCAGTGAAGATGGTGGAAAAGCATTATGGAAACGATAGTGTGGAACTCATAGCTTTAAATCAAGACATGGGCAAAATATCCTTGGTTGTATTAATTCAATATTAGTTTTACCTTATCAACGATTGTGAACCAAATTGGGCTAGTTTTGTAGAAAAATATTATGGAAAAGAATGGGGTTGAAATCGTTACGTTATATCAAGACATAGGAACAATATTCATTGTTGTGTTCAGTTCTCAGAGTTTCCTGTACTGCATCGCAATTTGCACCCCAAAAATATGTCTATTGCGATAGAATTTTCAAAGTCAGGTACAAGCTTTCCTAATTCATATGTTATTGCCAAATACAAATTTCACCCCATAAAAAGTGACTTGCAACCCATTGTGAAAACTGAGGAGCAATTTTGCATCACAAGGGAAACCAATAAGTTCAAGGAATGGTTGTGTTCGTTTTATAGTTTGATATGCTCTAAATTGACGAGCCTCCTTACAGCAGTGAATCAATACAGAATGGCGCAGGCGCACATGAACACAAGAAGCGCACTGTGCATCTAATGTGTGATGCATGCGTTTGGCCAAAAATTGTGTGCATATGGCCAAAATCGTGTGCGCGGAGAGATCAAAACAGCATATTTCTCGCCAATTCAGAACCGATTATACTACAGTATCATAAAAAACCTTGGTGCTTGCATCTTTATGGTGATAATCAATATGGGTCAGTCAGGCATGTAGAACAGAATTATGGGGAACTTTGGAATATATGCCGACTGACAACATGCCATGCACCATTATTGACTCTCTCCTGTTTTATCCATCGTTATGACCATACCTGCAAAAGGTGGTTTATATTCTTACCATTCATGAAGAAGAATAGCATTGTTTGGTATTACAGTAACAATTATTTGATTTTAAACAAAGTTTTCTGTTAAAACTTTTTTCCGAGTTCATGAATTTCATACAATGACCGCAATGCAGATAAATTTGGTCAAACATTGATTTAAAGTGTTTCCATTTTGCTGTATTCAAAATATGTCAAAAGTATAAGCATTTGAATTGTTTCAGCAGGGAAAGTATTATTTTATGGTAATTTTCCTTAACCGACTGTTTACCTAGAGCAGAGTAAAGGTAACATGGCCAACCAAGATAAAGCAACAGAATACTACTTACAAGCATATTCTATTTCACTGGCAAAGTAGGTATACAATTGTTATGAACAACTTTAAATGTTTGGGGTTTAATGTAGTCAATACAACATTCATCAGCAAGCAAACCATATATGTGATGCAGCACATCAAAAGGGGGGACTTTGCAGGTGAAGTCAATTTTGAGTTTATTGTGTGTGCTCTCAGAGCATCTTCTAAGCTTTAAAATGACACAAAATTGATCAAAATTAATCAAGGCATTCAGATTTTACGAGTGAAAATGACTCCTAAATTCACAGTTTATCTTCATTTTTTCCTGTCCGTTATCGTCTATATCTTGAAAAACACACAGCTGCAAAGTCCAAGTTTTTGATGTGCTGCATCACATATAGCCATTGGGACAAACTATTTCTCAATTAGGTTGTGATCCTGATACCACTAATGTCACATGTCTCAGTGGTCTGAAGTTGTAGTGAGGAAGCTGCTGATTAAAGTTGTTTAAAACTTCACCTCTGAATGTAAGAAGGAAACAAAGTGACAAAATCCCTAAATTTACATAATTCAATCCAATTTTAAATGTAGCTTAAGCTTGGATATTTTCCCTCTTTCTCGTATTGGAAATAAAGAAACAGAATAATCTAATCATGCTCAAAAATAAGTTGAAAAAACAAAACAAAATTAAAACCTATCACTCTTAAAATCTATCAAAACTTTAATAGTATAAAATGTAAAAAGATGAATCCAACTGAACCAGGAACAAAACACACCAAGGATCAGAAAACTGATACAAGAGGATATCTCGAAAATGTAAAAATGCAAAGAGTAAAAGCAAGATATACCAACAGAGTGTGGGGAAACAGGTAATAACAAGGGGAAATAATGTAATAATACAGATAAATAACAAAAAAACCCAATAACACACGGAAATGCACAGACACCCAAAATACAAGACACCCAAGTTAAAACTTGAATAGTTTTTTCAGAAATATTTAATTGACATTCGCTGAGAATTTATTTTCAGGATGTATGGTGATAACTTAAAGTAGACCTTACAGTCTGTTTGATTGATTAAGCAATGTCTACCCATAAAGACAACTATAGATATTAAATTTGATATATTGCCAAGATAAAAATTCAACTGTTTATGACTCTTGTGTTTGTTTTCCAGGTATGATGGTCAGAGTGAGGAGGTAGCAGAGACTGCTCATAAATTAGCAGTAGCTTACTCAGAGAGTGCTACAGTTGAGGCAGAAAGTAAGTATACTGCGTACAAATATGTAATGTAGCACATCAGAAGGGGGACTTTGTTGGTGAAGTAAATTTTGAGTTTATTATGTGTAAGCTTTAAAATAACAGCACATTTATCAAAATTGATCAAGGCTATCAGCTTTTCCAAGTGAAAATGACTCCTAAATTCTTATTATTTTCTTTATTTTTTTCTGTACGTTTTCATCTATATCTTGAAGGAAAAAAACAGCCGCAAAGTCCCCCCTTTTGATGTGCTGCATTAAATTGGTATTGCACAGGGTTGTCACCAGGCCAAATTTAGTGCCGGGTAAAATTTGGGCAAAGCGAGCAGAGCGAGCAGAGCTCTCGCGGCTCAGCGGCTGGGATATTTTTAGGTTTTTTTTACTGCACTTTAAGGGTTCCTGCCACATCATTTCTTGTTTTATGAGGCAGTGTAATGATTTTATCCACAAATTGTAAAAAACCATTTAAAAAAAAAATTAAATCAAAAATTGAAAAATTACCCTTTTCTCAGAGTGCTGGGCTGGCCAGCCCGGCATAGCTACAACCCTGGTATTGCATATAATTTTCAAGAGTATTGCCGGACGCACCATCAAAATGAGATGCAAGGTGCTAGGCCATGCGTTAAAATGTTACGTAAAAAGGTCAACATGAAACTCAATCACGCCGCATGCCTTGACGACAAAATCGAACAAACAAAAATGTCAAATACTCTTAAATTCGCACAGTGACTAAGGACAAAGTCTGTTAGTGCTTAGTCTGTACCTGAGTGTGACTGTGACACAAAGTATAAATACCTTGCAAGAGTGTCTATTAGGTCTGTATGATAGTATGTTTGTCTTTGTCAAATAAATATCCATGAAAACAGAGCATGTTGGCAAATATGTCAGAAAAGCTATCTGCAAATATTGACTAGTTTTGTAATATTTCTCTATATATGCAGCTGCTGCTGAGAGATACTTGGATGAGAGTCTTGGAATCAGACAAGTGTTATATGGACCCCACCATGCCAAGACAATATCCAGTCAAGAATCATTGTGTAAACTGATGATCAGAACAGATAGACAAGATGTAAGTATGACCTTAGCAAAAATATTATGTCTATGGACCAACTGACCCATAAGCATACAGCTCATTTGTTTCCTTTTAGTTTTTGCAAACAAAATTCTAACATTTAGAAAAAAATGGAAAATGTTTTAAATTTGTTTGAAAATGTTTGTTCATTCTTAAGGCACATCACACTTGATTATGTAATTCATAATTCGATTTGGGTTTCCTTATTATGATACACCCTGTAGTGCATTGTACGTAAAATAAAATAATGCGACATATGGAACTGGATACATTTTCATAAATGGTTATCACTCTGTAACAATTGATAGTCTTTGGTAGCAAATGAGGTATAAATATGTAGCTCACAAATTTGACCCGTCACATCAAAATGGACATGTTGGAGACCGTAGTCAAATCTGAGTCATTGATACGACTTAAAAGAGCAAATTTTAAGCTTTGAAATGATACCATGTTAAAGGAAATCAGACTGCATAACCACAAGATATGATTTGAAGAAGGATATTTTTGTCTAATATTTTCTTTATATTTCATTAAATAAATTGGCATCTATCTCAAAACTGTATTTGCCGACAACATGTTCTTTTTGACGTGACTGGTCACAAATTTGATCAAAGGTCGATATCAATGATATTATTGTGCAGTGATCAGATTCAAAGTTCTAACCTCTCGAATGAGTGTGGATTTTTGTTGTTGTAGTGTTTACATTGAATGTGATTTCATTTATTTATAGGAAGCTATTTCACTTTTGAAAACAATCATCTCAGCCAAAAGCGCCACCTACGGCGATCTCAGTGAAGAAGTCGGAGAGTCATACAAGCTGTTTGGATCGATACTGCTGTCACAGGGACAAATGGAGAAGGCTCTTAGATATTTCAAAAAGGTAGGACTACTTATCTAAGGAAGTGTGGGGCACTCGAAGCTTTTGATCTTTCTTTAAAGGTACATTCTATAATATTAAATCAAACAAAATTGTATTGCAAAACCATAGAATAAACCAAGAAATATCAATCAATGTTATTTCTTTGACAAAAATTCATAAATAGGGGGAACCAGGACTCAAAATAGATGGGGCTAAGGATGAATTAGCCCTGAATTTTACAAAATAGCCCATGATAAAAATATCAATCAATGCCAAAAAGACACATGAGGGAACTTGTTATCATTTCTGTGTAAAATAGCCCCGTAATCAAAACAAGTATTTTGAGCCCTGGGAGGAACCACCAACGTTGAAAAATTCTTAAAATGTCCCCAAAGTTCTGGGAAATCACTGATACCGACTGTACTGATCGTTTGGACCCCGTATGAAGTATATTTGATGAATTGAGTCAAAGACTGTTAAGTATACTTGCTGAAAATGGTGAAGGAATGATTTAGAATGTTGTTGAGGGTATTGCAATGTATAACAAAACTTGGCAAGACTTTTTTAACAATAATAAGTCATTTCTTTGAAAGAATGACTCAACATTTGTATCCTTGTTGTTATCGACTGCAGGTAGACCACTTTTGTAACTGACTCAACTAATCAAATTTATGGAAGAAAGCATCTTAGTATCAATACTTGTAGCAGCAATTATGGAATAATATGGAATGGGATAACGAGGCGGGTCCAGGTCACAGCCTTAATCCAAAAGATATGACATGATTCAGAATTGGGCGTGCTTGCTAGGACAGGGCCAGAACAACCACTAGAAAAAGAAAAAAAAATCAACGGACAGACCCTACCTTTGGACAGCATCTATTGGCAAGGAAACAACTTTCTTTTTTTTTGCCTAACAGCGTTGCAAAAATGCACACCATCCCAGTTTGTTTTAGAAAGAAAAAAAAGCTAGTTTTCTATACCAAATATCTGACCATGCCTTTCAATTATTATTGTGTGTAATTTTACCATGCCTTTCAATTATCATTGTGTGTAATTTGACTATCTTATCTTTTCTTTCAGTGTCATACCATTCAGAGTAACTTGTTGGGAGGCGGACACAGGAAGTCTAAGGCAACACAACAGACTATTGATATGCTCTTACAGTAAGTACTCACTATGTTAAGCTTTCATGCCGTGGATGATAATGTCATGTCATGGGGCCACAATTATCAATTATGATCACTGTGCCATCGAATTGAAATTGAATTGCGATCACAAGGATAGGCCCTAATTGGCAAAATGATTTTGTGATTTATGGAGAAAAAAGATTTTCCAGACACCCCTAAACGTGTATTTCCTTTGAAGCCAAAATCCACCATAAAATTAGATTTTGTATGATTTTCTACCCAATTTGATCCCCTTGCGGGCACGCGTGGTCCAACGGATACATTCTTGCTCACAAATACAAAGGTTGTGGGTT
The DNA here is from genome assembly GCA_035610835.1 of Ophiura sarsii. Lineage (NCBI taxonomy): Eukaryota > Metazoa > Echinodermata > Ophiuroidea > Amphilepidida > Ophiuridae > Ophiura > Ophiura sarsii. The sequence goes on from CM069451.1 coordinate 49,683,059, forward strand.
CAATTCCCGTTGTGGCCAGCGTGTTTTGTCCTTGGGTAAGGCACTTTACCGCACTTGCCTTTCTTCACCCAGATGTATAAATGGGTACCGGCATTAATTCATGTTGGGAAGTAAAACAGACTCGCTGTGCGGGAGGAGTGGCAATCCCCCCCCCCCACACAGTCAAAATTACCTGGATGAGTCTGGCCCAAATGCTAAGGAGAGAGATATGGGCACTCTGCACTCTGCCGAGCTTTGCTCGGCACGAGTCTTTACCGTTTACTTACTTGACCCCCTTAACAAGCAAACTATCGACAGGGTTTTGAAAATAGTGACATTTTTCTTGAAAATGGTCGATTTTAGACCCTTACACATGACACATTGCACAATCCATCTCAATTATACAAGTGTTTGTGGTCACGCATGCTGACAGTCTAATGGTTGACTGTCCTCGGGTATCATGGCAACCAAAACATAAGATGCATTTAAATTGCATATAATATATAAACGATATACTCCGAATAATGTCTTCTTTTTGTATCTTTACCTTTCAATAATAGATCTCCTGTGTTAGCTGCAAAGGAAGGACAGACCAAGGCAGGGCAACTCAAAAGCAGACCGCGCTTCAATGCCACCATCAAATAAATTGAAAGCCTGATCACTATTTATAGAATTTCACCATCATTCCACAAAAACCTACTAAGTGTATTTTCATTTAATAGTACAACCTTTTAAATATATTCACTAGCGTATTGCACATTTGAATGTAACCATTGCTTGCCGGGTCAACTGGCTCACGCTAACTTTGTTACTAACTGATCACATTGATCATAACACAAAGCTTAATGTGGAACAGATTTATAGGCCTAGGCTTGAACAAGTAACATGAGTTACAAATGTGCAGTATGTCATCGAATTAACACAATAGCATTTGTATTCTGTTATTCAGACTTGTTCAAGAAAATCATCAAGACAATTGTATTACAGAGTGAATTTTTAAAAACATTGTACGCTAGTATCCACATGCGTTGCATTGTATAAAATCACTGACAAAATTGTATTTCCTTATCAGGCTGAAAATTTGAGTGAAAAATAATTAAATTCAAGTAAAATATGAGCAGTAAGGTGAACAGGCCGGTAGAGGAGTCTGTCCTAAAACTTATGTTTTATGACTACCCGAGCCTGCTTACCATGATCCAATGTTGATCTCCCGCCACTGGACCCCACTGCAAAAAAGCAGAAGTAGTTTGGATATATTTGAAGTATTTGAAGTAGTCCAAATGAAAGTGGGGATGTGGCATAGGTGTGACGTGGGTGACGTCATACGGGGAGATCCCAGGCAGAGTGTTTCTAGTCTTAAAATATTAAATATTTCAAGTTTGGAGTACCCGCATCTTACAAGAAAAGATGTCCCATGTGAAAATGCAACATAAAAAAGTGTCCCATGTGAAACATAAAAAATATAAAAATTGTATGTGAAATAGTAATAATCATGTTCAGCAATATGTCAAATTCATTATCAAATTATGGCAAATCTACTCAGCCATGTCAAGTTAAGCTCTGGTCACTTTTCATGTGCAGAGAACTCTTTTATTAGATCATTCAGTGTGTAATTGAACATTATCAATAAAAATCTACCTACTACATGTTGATAGTCAGTTCAATTTCGAGTAATCATGGTATTGTTTGTCTAAGAGATTCAAAATCAGACTATAGCATTTTCACACAGATTAATAATAATATGCAACAATTTGGTCTATTGAATTAAATTTGCTGAATTAAATTCCCTGAAAAAAAGAAAGAATTTGCTTTACATAAAATATACTCTGTATAATTTCATTTTCTGTCCGGAATGATTCTTTTTTTCAATCTAAAATCATACGAGTGTAGCTTTAACCTTATAGAGCAGTTAATAGGTATGAAGGGTACTCAGTAGTTACTCCCTTTTTGTGTGCAATATCTTCTCAAGTTTCCGATGTTGATGAATGTGCCTTTTTCTTGATTAATCTGTTGTAAATATGTAGAAATGTGTACTTAAAGTATTTCAATATGTGTGTGTGGTAATCATAAATCTAAACCAGTAAGAAAAAGGGATTTTTTTTTTATCATGAAAAGAGGAAATGAGAAGGAAAAAGTCACAAATCTGCCTTATTTTGGGTGAAATGTGCCAAGTCTGTAAACTAACATTTAGGAATTAGGCGACAAAAAAATAGAGATTTCTATTTAATTAGGGAGAATTACATGTAAGACCAAGTGTTGTGTTTGCCAATCAACAGTGTCCACTCCTGGTCCCATTACTCTCCATACTTTTGGTTAGGGTCTCCATGCTTGTGCAAAACTTCATGATTAAAGGGTGTATTTTTTTCTCACAATGGGAATTATGTTTTTTTGCAAAATTACAAAATGATTAATTTAGGGATTTTGAAAATGGGGTAGTCGGTTCCAGTCTGCAGCTGGTCTATTAGAAAACATGAAGGAAATGTTTGTGATCCATTTGATCTCTTTCCCATCCTATCTTTTTAATGCCATATTTGCTTTCATTTGTAATGCAACATTTCTATCGGGCTGTAATTACCATAATTCATGTTTTGTTTGTATTAAAAATGTTATAGTCGTCCCACAAAAAGGGAAATAAATTCAAACCAAAAACAAATCAAAAGGGGGTTGTTTTCAATCTTTTAACTAGAGCATGAGTACCGTAACCGAAAGTTTGAAAGCTGACAGGACCAGGAGTCCACTCCACTATAGTTCAGGCAGTTCCAACATTGCAAGAAATATGCATTATTTATGTATCCGCACGCAAAATTGATCCAAGCATGAATGCGATTTTGGCCATACGCATGCGATTTTGGCTGAATGCATGCATCACACATTTGATGCACAATACACTTGTTACGTTCATGTGTGCCTACAGATACTGTTGAAGCATGTAATTCATTTTATCCACCGACTATGATCTGATTTGCACAAACAGCAAGTAAGCAGCTCAAATATGATTGAGCCCAAAATGATCACACCTATGTGTGTGTGTCACGCAATGCATGCGATACACTGTTACAATTTGTTTGTTCATTTCGAAATCTGATAATACCTATAATTTGGTTAGTTCCAAAATGGCCAGATATGTTTGTTTGTTTTGTACGCAAGCGAATGTAATCCAAGCGTATGCGGTCGATTTTGGCTGCATGTGTGCATACGATGCATAATGCAGGAGTTTCATTTGTGCGCCTCCACACACACCCTTCTGTTCTAATTCACTGATGTGAGGAGGCTCACCAATTGGGAGGTGATCAAACTATAGACATTACCAGTAACACGAATTGTTGACAAAATTACTACAATATTTGTATAAACGCACTATATATTTTATTGTACATCAATGAAATGTGGGGATGTAATATCCCAAAAGTTTATTGGTTACAAAACGGTGGTAATACAAGATGTCAAATAAAATAGAAACATAATTTATAACCATAATGATTGTTCCTTTCTTCAAACGTTTGTAATATTAAATTAATACAGGCAATTGATCAAATAACTAGGTTAGGCTTTTACACTGTAAACTGTATTTCTTGTTAGAATACCTTGCAATTAGAAGAACTAATTTGAGGGATTTTCATTCACCAAATCAAGACGAAGAAAAAAAAACACCCCATCTTGTTCTACGGCCCAACCAACCCACATTTTGTTTTGAATTTTCCTGTAGAACAGGGTTTTTCCCCCATCACATATTGGTAGGATTTTGTCCATGGTTGATAGTTTGATGCCACACTGTACTGTACATACCATTGAAAGAGAATTTCCATTCAAAAAAGATTTAGGCAAATTGGGAGTGGGGGTTGTATAATAAAGGCAGAAAACCCTTCTCGCATCAAAACATGAGCCAATGGTCTTTGATTTTCAGTTAAACTATAGAATACCACTTGGTGTGTTACATATGAAAAGCTATCATGAATTAGCCTAGGGTCACGCGTTATGAACTCGCCTCCCAATAGGGTGGTGCCGTTACATTTTTTAGTTTCATGCTGTAATTGTCCTCAAATATTTTTAAAACCACAAAAGCTATCTTAACAAATTTGGTATCATTTTAAAGCCCTAATAACAAGCTATCTGCCTGCAAAATGGCATTGGTATAGCTAATACAGAATGGGAGATACAGCTGTTTGATGTTTGGGGACCAGGGGTGGTACTGGAAGGGGTGTTTCTGGAAGGGGTGCCGCCTGTACAAACTCAATGGGGATAATCCCATGTTTTGGTCTTTTTACAATAACTAGTCATCTCCTAATGTTACAAACACCATTCTGGTCCCATTTTAAAGGATAATTAGTAGTCTTTAAGTATGTGGTTCAACAGACTTGTCAACTATTTGTAACAACTAATTAATTATGGATAAGACAATGAACATCAGCTTTCTTCCTATTCGCTACACAGCAAACATGAATAATCAGCCTCAATTTACCGGATTTATAAAAATGACAATAACAGAAAAAGTTTTCAACCTATGATAGCAAAAGTATACATTTTTTGGAAAGGTTGTAACTAGAGGAATTCAGAAATGCAGTTTATATCAGGGAAGGGTTCATCCTTAAACAAATATTTTTGAAAATTCTAAAAATATATAAAATAAAAATTGGAGATATTCACTAGCCGGTATAATTACCATACCGACGTAGTAACTTTAACAATTATATATCATCTAATGGGTAATTTCATGAGGAATTCAAATATGTAAAGTAAATAATGATAGGGGTAGGTATAAAAAATATATGGATCTCGAATTAAAAATTAAAAACTCTGATATTTTTCCGAACATTTCCGATCATACCATTTTAGTTCTTAGTCGTACTATAATTTTAATGGCATATTTGGTTTCCTCATGAAATTTCCCTTCAGAAAATATATACTTTTCTACCTCAAGGGGGGGTATACAAGCAAATATAAATGTGTAAAGTTAAAATCATGTCGTGAAAGCCAAAATCCGTGTGTAACGCGAAAGGAGGCGAGCTTAAAACACATGACCCTAGTCGTAAGAATTCAGACTTATAAACATTTTATGTACTAAACCAGCTAGGCTTAATCTTTAATCTTACAAAAGAGGTACGGTAGCCAATAGTCTTTGTATTGATGAATAAATCTGTATAACTCATACTAGGGGCATTCAATAAATACCTGCAACCATTGAAAATCTCTGAACCGTGACATGTGTCAATAAAATAAACTTATGATACTTAAACTGCAAGTCTTACCCCCTATCTCACGGAAAATTTCAAACATGTGGGTCTTTTTTATCATGTAATTTCAGTACTATAAACATTATGGTCTCTGGGCACTGAAAATTGACAATCAGCATTATATTATAAATCAAGCACCAATATTAACACTGTTAACGCATGTATTTTAATGCATACCAAAAACTTGTTTTTCAAATTTCCCGCCATTGTAACATTTAATTCCCTAACCAGTGCCCTGAGATCATGGTATCACAGTGCTGAGATGTAATGATAAAAATGACCTACGTGTTCGATATTTTCTGTGAGAAAAGAGTAAGACTTACAGTTTAAATATCATAAGTTTATTTTACTGACACGTGTCACGGTTCAGAGATTTTCAATGGTTGCAGGTATTTATTGAATGCCCCTCGTACAATTTGTGATAGCTTACTCATGGGTAGAACCCGAACTGGTGACTTTCAATGCACATCTTGATGGAAGAAATGCATCGGATTTGAAATCTCGCTTTGCCTTACACAGTATAACATGTTTCTGAATATTGCTCATTTGTCTGAGATGGACAAAATTAACTCAACGTTTTTGTGCTCCATGCACTTCATATGAAAATACTGAAAAAACTGATGGTTTCCTTAGGAAGCTGAAATGCTTATTAGTATGAATTTTTTAAAAGTCAGAAAAACTTTTGACTTTTGTATAGCAACTGATCACAGGGTGACTGACTGGTAAAATTTAGTTTTGTTATGTCCTTGATAGTAGAGGGTGTAATCAGTGGACGGATCGTATACATGACTGAGATTGCAGACCCGTCGTCTTTATTCATGGTCTCTCTGCCTCGTCTCCTTATCCAGATGGATTCTCATATCCAACATGCCTTTATGTTCTCATCTCTTCCTAAAATGAAGGCCCCCTCCCAGTCAATAACATGATTTGCCCTAGCCATGTGACGTCATGTATACGGTACACTGATTACGCCCTCTACATCAAGGGCGTCACGAAACTGACTACTCTCCCGATAAAACAATAACAATTAGTTGCTACAAGAAAGATGAAAAGCACAAAATACATATTTTGTTAACCTTTATCAGACTTGTCAAAAACTGTTCCTTACTGATCGTCTACACACCTGATGAATCTATTTACGGACATCTTTTAACCCGAAAAGTCGTTATAGCGGCTTCCCTAGTGAAAGTGATATAACCGGCCTCAGAACATGTATTGTATTACGGTCATGATTGGCAATTTTGGGTATGAAAAAGATTGTTATATGTTACGAATTCAACCGATGATAGAGGGCAGCATGCCACTATAGAAAACGTTCAGGGTGTAAGATAGGACAATCAAAAGACAAGAATTAGGCATAATTTATGCAAATATCTCAGGGTGAGGGTGCCGACAGGTAAAAAAAAAATTTAAACAAATAATAATTGGGGGTTCAATGGGTTAAGTAGTAGTAGTTAAAACTACTTGTTATGGCAACTCAAACGAAAGACTGATAATTACAGGTACCATGAAGAAATCTTAATATTTCACTTTGCAACGGCATCAAGGAATGGAATAATTAAGTAATATATTTCACATTGTACCTTCATGCTCTACGTAAATGTTGAGATAGTTCTCTACGTTTTATGGAATAAAATGTATTATAATATAGGATGTGGAGAAATGCCTTAAGGAATTTCCTACCTGGTGCAACCCTTTATAAGATGAATAACAAGTTAAGTTTTCACAGAATATGAGTAATTAACCAATCAATAAACCAATAAAAGTCTATTAAAGGTAGATGTTCTGATTGCAGGCCCGATTTTCAACTTGATGTTTCTATTTGACATGAAAAGTCATCCTTAAAATTGCCACATTCTAAAGTTTGAGTTGCATAACTCCAATGGTTCTAATTTTAGAAGCACAAGGTCACAATAATTTCGCCCATTGAGTAGTACACAAACTGGCTGGTGGTTAACTACCTTTGGCAGTAATTCACCACATTTTAGTCTATAATTTCTAAATGGAACATTTCTGGCCCCATAGATTTTAATGAGAAAAACATACAAGATGTTCAAACATGGTCAAACGTCCCATTGATATTACAATAGATACAATAGGCACCAATCGTCCTGTGTGTGTCTTTCAAATCGTTATAATCTTGCTACTTGACACGATGGTGGATGTCTAGACTCGCATATTATTGTTTTGGTTTATTTAAGTTGGACAACTTTTGAAAACGCGTGGCCTATATCTATTAAAATAAGCCTATATTAGGAGAAGTAAATCACCAATACAATTCATATTAGACATGAAATACACATGTAAGACATCATTAATGTCGGCATTCAGGTGCCATTTTTGTCGAAGTTATGATTCCTGTTACAAATTCTTGATTCATGACTTAAATTGAAGGACAAATTTCTACTCAAGGACAAATTTCATCAAAACGAAGTAACTTCAAGATTTAAACAAATACAAAACCTCAAATTTAAATGAAAAAGATATAAATGAAATAAATTTTAATTGGCATATCTTGTATCTATAATATTGAAAAACATAATCCTAATAGCCTTGTACGCTATTAGATCGACACAATTAATACACGAACGCAAAGATATGCAATACCGGTGATGTTTATTGCAGAGATACATAGAATCAAAACTTGTACATAAACTTAAATGGCTCAAAGGCCGAGGTGCCATTCCATAACATCAAGATCAAGCGCTCTGGCACCTCCTTCCACCCTCTCCCTGTACTAAAAGTCCTCCACATAACTAAGGACTACTACTACAATTTAATTATGCAAGCACGTGGCCATTCAAAAAGTTGAGAACAACTAAGCCCATAATTTGATATCCAAACTAAGAATATATGCATCATTTATATCTTCAACTACTAAACTGATGAAGAATTTCTTTATCCTAATTTTGAACTATGTTACTGTGAACTACGATTTACTTTAATATATGTATCAAGGCATGACCACTGCTTCCCTCATGAAATGTTTTAATTTTCTGTTACTATCCACTTCAACTGCTCGACTGATGAAGAGGATCTGCTTTTATGAATCTGAGCTATTTGTGCTACTCTATTGTCTATAGCTCTTCTTGAGGTGTCATATTATTTACCAAGTATGATGTGATTCTGCTGAAGGTATTGGTCATATGCATCATTTAATTGATCATTGATTTTTGCTGCTGACCTATTGCAGTTACCCTTGAACTACAAGACTGATCAAGGGTGTAAAAAACCACACCTAATAGTCTAGTGGAACAATCCTCATCGCTACAAAACTGCCTATGAGTTGTTCGCCTTACCAGGCAAGTTAATTAAACTCAAACAAAATATTTTTTAATCACTGCCAAATTTATAAAAACATAAAATTTACCCGCGGTCCTGTTATCGCTTCACCCCTGAACTACCAGCCTGAACGGGAGAGTGCCAAAACAGTAGTCTCCTATATAAATGAAACCATTTTCCATGTGTTAACTAGAACCTTCATATCCAAATGAAGCGAACTACCCAGTGCATCGTTTACACGACTTATCGTGTGTAGACCATCAATCTAGCCTCCTATATTGATGAAGCAACTCATCATATAAATTTAAACCTCGTTTACAGATGAAGCATTATTATTTAAACTTGACGCCAAATTAACTGATAGAGCAAATTATTAATTGAGCTTGACGCCGCATAAACTGCTGAAACAAACTATTATTTAAGTGACGCCTCATATACTGATGAACCAACTTATCCTATAAATTTGAATCTCATTTACCGATGAATTAAATTATTATTTAAGCTTGATGCCTCATATACTTATATTTAAAGCAAATTATTATTTGAGCTTGACGCCTCATATCCTGATGAAGCAAATTATTATTTGAGCTTGACGCCTCATATACTGATGAAGCAAATTATTATTTGAGCTTGACGCCTCATATACTGATGAAGCAAATTATTATTTGAGCTTGACGCCTCATATACTGATGAAGCAAACGCCTCATATACCGATGAAGCAAACGCCTCATATACTGATGAAGCAAACGCCTCATATACTGATGAAGCAAATTATTATTTAAGCTCGACGCCTCATATACCGATGAAGCAAACACCTCATATACTGATGAAGCAAACGCCTCATATACCGATGAAGCAAACACCTCATATACCGATGAAGCAAACGCCTCATATACCGATGAAGCAAATGCCTCATATACTGATGAAGCAAACGCCTCATATACCGATGAAGCAAACGCCTCATATACTGATGAAGCAAACGCCTCATATACTGATGAAGCAAACGCCTCATATACTGATGAAGCAAATTATTGTCTAAGCTCGATGCCACATATACTGATGAAGCAAACGCCTCATATACTGATGAAGCAAATTTATTATTTAAGCTCGGCGCCTCATATACTGTTGACGCATATTATTATTTAAGCTCGATGCCTCCTATACTGATGAAGCTAATTATTATTTAAGCTTGACGCCTCCTATACTAATGTGCCAATTATTAATTCCCATTGACGCCTCGTACCCAGATGAAGCAATTTATCCTATAGTCATGAACTAACTCGAATCAGCACCAAAACCATGTAAAACCCTACCAGAAACTCATGCCAATCCATCAACCAAAACAGGGGAGTGGTGGGTGGGCTTTGATGAAATCCTCATGATATATCACACACATGAAAACATACCTCAACCGCTGTAAACATCACCATTATGGAAGGCTAGCCAATCAATATGCAAATAAGCATGACCCCGATCCACTATTCAAATTTGGCTCTATCAACACAAATCATCACAAGAGGGGGTACTTGTAATCTAACAACCATATAGCCTAGCCTTTACCAGGGACAGGTTGTGTATCATTGGTCTCTCTAAATCCAGGTTAGAATGTAGTGTCCATTCTAACTGTTATTAGATCGACACAATTAATACACGAACGCAAAGATATGCAATACCGGTGATGTTTATTGCAGAGATACATAGAATCAAAACTTGTACATAAACTTAAATGGCTCAAAGGCCGAGGTGCCATTCCATAACATCAAGATCAAGCGCTCTGGCACCTCCTTCCACCCTCTCCCTGTACTAAAAGTCCTCCACATAACTAAGGACTACTACTACAATTTAATTATGCAAGCACGTGGCCATTCAAAAAGTTGAGAACAACTAAGCCCATAATTTGATATCCAAACTAAGAATATATGCATCATTTATATCTTCAACTACTAAACTGATGAAGAATTTCTTTATCCTAATTTTGAACTATGTTACTGTGAACTACGATTTACTTTAATATATGTATCAAGGCATGACCACTGCTTCCCTCATGAAATGTTTTAATTTTCTGTTACTATCCACTTCAACTGCTCGACTGATGAAGAGGCTCTGCTTTTATGAATCTGAGCTATTTGTGCTACTCTATTGTCTATAGCTCTTCTTGAGGTGTCATATTATTTACCAAGTATGATGTGATTCTGCTGAAGGTATTGGTCATATGCATCATTTAATTGATCATTGATTTTTGCTGCTGACCTATTGCAGTTACCCTTGAACTACAAGACTGATCAAGGGTGTAAAAGACCACACCCAACCAAAGTTCACTTTGGCCCCAACAACACCAAACCCTATTTTGGGGGGTCTCACGCCCTGGTTACTGATAACGCTTCCATTTGGAGTTTGGTGTTGGCCATCACCACTTGTCACATTACAACGCATTTTGTAATTTGTTTATAAACTATTGATAATATTAATTCATGAGAGTTTTACATCCCATGTTTTATAATCCAGACCATCCTTTATTATAATCTCATATAATATTCCCTTCAAATTTTATAGAACCACCATAACCATCCCCGGCGTAACTCCCTTTATTTGACTTTGTACGGCTTCTGGTAGCCATCCAGTCACCGCTTCTCGTCATCCCTCCACTCCTGTGCTGCGGCACGTTGCTCCTGCTTTGTTGTCCTTTTGGCCTCATTGTTATTCCTTGTTTGATGTTGTCTATTGAATAATTAAACTACAAGAATAGATGTGAATGTGACAACCAGGACACAGTCCTCAATGCCCGTTAGTAAATAAATCATTTGATTGGGAACCCGGTCCCAGCTGCCCTTTATTACCCCTTAATCCACCCTTGACCCCACCTGACCCTTGATCTGGTATGTGGCCCTAATATAATTAAAAAAATTAAAATTAAATATTAATAACCCATCGATCAATCAACCCCTCAACCCATCAATCCATCAATCAAATCCACTAACTAAATTAACTAAAAACCCAATCAACTAACTAAATTACTAAAAATCCACTCAACTAACTAATTTAACTAAAAATCCAATCATCTAACTAACTTTCTCAAAATCCAATCAACTAACTAAATTAACTAAAAATCCAATCAACTAACTAAATTAACTAAAAATCCAATCAACTAACTAAATTAACTAAAAATCCAACTAAAAATCCAATAAACTAACTAACTTGACTTAAAATCCAATCAACTAACTAAAATCTAAAAATCCAATCAACTAACTAAAATCTAAAAATCCAATCAACTAACCAAATTACCTAAATATCCAATCAACTACCTAAATTTACTAAAAATCCTATCAACTAACTAAATTAACTAAAACCCCAATCAACTAACTAAATTAACTAAAAATCCAATCAACTAACTAAATTGACTAAAGATCCAATTAACTAACTGCATTACCTAAAAATCCAATCAACAAACTAAATAAACTAAACATCCAATCAACTAACTAATTACCTAAAAATCCAATCAACTAATTAAATTAACTAACGTCCAATCAATGAACCTAAATTAACTAAAACCCCAATTAATTAACCTAAATTAACTAAAAATCCAATCAATTAACTTACACTACCTAAAATCCAATCAACTAACTAAATTAACTAAAAATCTAATCAACTAATTAAATTAACTAAAAATCCAAATAACTAACTACATTACCTAAAAATCCAATCAATTAACTAAATTAACTAAAAATCCAATCAACTAACTAAATTAACTAAAAATCCAACCAACTAACTACATTAACTAAAAATCCAATCAACTAACTAAATTAACTAACAATCCAATCAGCTAACTTAATTAACTAAAAATCCACTCAATTAACTAAATTAACTAAAAATCCACTCAATTAACATAAATTAACTACAACCCAATCAATTAACCTAAATTAACTACAACCCAATCAAGTAACCTAAATTAACTAAAAATCCATTCAATTAACTAAATTATTTAAAAATCCAAATAATTAACCTAAATTAACTAAACATCCAATCAATTAACTAAATTAACTAACAATCCAACCAATTAACCTAAATTTACTTCAAATCCCATCAATTAACCTAAATTAAGTAAAAATCCAATAACTTAACATAAATTAACTAAAAATCCAATCAATTAACCTAAACTACCTAAAAATCCAATCCACTAATTAAATTAACTAAAAATCCAATCAACTTATTAAATTAACTAATCATCCAATCAATTAACCTAAATTACCTAAAACCCCAATTAATTAACCTAAATTAACTTAAAATCCAATCAACTAACCTAAACTACCTAAAATCCAATCAACTAACTAAATTAACTAAAAATACAATCAACTAACTAAATTGACTAAAGATCCAATTAACTAACTACATTACCTAAGAATCCAATCAACAAACTAAATAAACTAAACATCCAATCAACTAACTAATTAACTAAAAATCCAATCAACTTATTAAATTAACTAAACATCCAATCAATTAACCTAAATTAACTAAAACACCAATTAATTAACCTAAATTAACTAAAAATCCAATCAATTAACCTAAACTACCTAAAATCCAATCAACTAACTAAATTAACTAAAAATCTAATCAACTAATTAAATTAACTAAAAATCCAAATAACTAACTACATTACCTAAAAACCCAATCAACTAACTAAATAACTAAAAATCCAATCAACTAACTAAATTAACTAAAAATCCAATCAACTAATTAAATTAACTAAACATCCAATCAATTAACCTAACTTAACTAAACCCCCAATTAATTAACCTAAATTAACTAAAAATCCAATCAATTAACCTACTCTACCTAAAAATCCAATCAACTAACTAAATTAACTAAAAATCTAATCAACTAACTAAATTAACTAAACATCCAAATAACTACTACATTACCTAAAAACCCAATCAACTAACTAAATAAACTAAAAATCCACACAACTAACTAAATTAACTAAAAAACCAATCAACTAACTAAATTAACTAAAACCCCAATCAATTAACCTAAATTAACTAAAAATCCAATCAAGTAACCCAAATTAACTAAAAATCCAATCAATTAACTAAATTAACTAAAAACCCAATCAATTAACCTTAATTAACTAAAAAATCCAGTCAATTAACCAAATTACCTAAAAATCCAATCAATTAACCTACATTAACTAAGAACCCAATCAATTAACCTAACTTAACTAAAATTCCAATCAATTAACCTAAATTAACTAAAAATCTCCTAAATTAACCTACATTAACTAAAAATCCAATCAATTAACCTAAATTAGCTAAAAATCCAATAAATTACCCTACATTACCTAAGAACCCAATCAATTAAGCTACCTTAACTAAAATTCCAATCAATTAACCTAAATTTACTAAAAATCCTATCAACTAACTAAGTTAACTAAAAATCCAATCAATTAACTAAATTAACTAAAAATCCAATCAACTAACTAAATTAACTAAAAATCCAATCAGCTAACCTTATTACTAAAAATCCACTCAATTAACTAAATTAACTAAAAATCCACTCAATTAACATAAATTAACTACAACCCAATCAATTAACCTAAATTAACTAAAAATCCCATCCTTTAACCTAAATTAACTAAAAATCCATTCAATTAACTAAATTAATTAAAAATCCAATCAATTAACCTAACTTAACTAAAAATCAATCAATTAACCTAACTTAACTAAAATTCATCAATTAACCTGAATTAACTAAAAATCCAATTAACTGAATTGACCCCATTGAAAATTTAAATACAAATTTGAGAAAAATGTAAACCCGGACCCAGCAAAAATTACCAACCTATCATATCACAACATGTGCTGTTGGTGCCATACAACACACATTACCTTACTATGGTGCCCCTTGCCCCCTCTTAAAGACCCTGCCACAATATAAAGCAACATGCTATATATATGGACGTACGAACGGCACCCATTCCACTGGACGTCATAAAATCCCTCAATAATTCAACCCCTTATCTAACCCCTAATAACCACCCTTCACCCCACGAACCTGCAGGATACCCCCACAACGTTGTCTTTTGACAATTTAAAGTTTAATACAGCCCCCATCCACAAATCTCCCATCCCCCCGTAAGTTGCACGATTGTGAAGGGGTAAAGGGACTTGACACTGCTACACCAAAACCACAGGTATTGCAGGTACCATAATTCTGCACTCCATACACTGTACTGCCTGAATTGTTCAAAGATTTTTTAACTGTAAATGTCACCAAAAGTTGCAACTAAAATTCAACCAAATTTACACCGAATAGATAATAACATGTTTATTGATCAAACCTGTAGAAAATATGTAATGGATGGCCTAAACCTTTGATGAAATCCTCATGATATATCACACACATGAAAACATACCTCAACCGCTGTAAACATCACCATTATGGAAGGCTAGCCAATCAATATGCAAATAAGCATGACCCCGATCCACTATTCAAATTTGGCTCTATCAACACAAATCATCACAAGAGGGGGTACTTGTAATCTAACAACCATATAGCCTAGCCTTTACCAGGGACAGGTTGTGTATCATTGGTCTCTCTAAATCCAGGTTAGAATGTAGTGTCCATTCTAACTGTTATTAAAGCAAACCTCAAATTATTGATAAAACTTCCCATATTTAAAAAACTCTGGTAAATTCCAAAATAAATATTTCATTTCATTTCAATCAGTTGAAAATAAATGATCATGGCCGGCCCTGTCCGAGTAAGACATGACTTTATTAATCGAATAGTCATTATAGTCGATAGGTAATAATCGATAAAGATATGATGGGTTTAGAGTTAAAGTGTAAGTCTGACGATCAGGGGTGTGTGGTGAATGGGTTTACGTTTGTGTGACAACAAAAGATGGTTGGTGGATATTGTAACTATTGTAATATCAATGGGACGTTTAACCATGTTTAAACGTCTTGTAAAAATATGGGGATTCTTCTGGTATCAAAATATCATGGTGTGAAAATAAAATCATAGCCAAAAGAAAGTGATCGGAACATACAACATTAAACTTCCTCCATCAATATCATTTTAATATGGATTCTACATTTGTAAATTGCAAACTTTAATAATAAAAAAATATAAAAACAATTGCTTTATCAACTGTTCCCAACAATTTAGGACAATAAAAAGAACCACCTGATAATGTAACATCAAACCAATCACAAGCATTTTAAAGAGCAAAAATGCAATATGTAAGACCATTTTTTTTAAAAACAAATGTTGTAAATGTATTTTGGTTGTGGCTTAGTTGCATATGAAAGGTTTTTTTTACAACTTCTTGTTGATGTATTCAACATCATATCAATTTATGAAGATGTATGGCAATGAAAAAGGTTCTACAAGCAGGCGAACCTCTCAGACATGGTTGGTCAATCGGATGTGTTTTTTAATTTTAAATGTTGGTAAATTTTCAAAAATGTTCAAATATTTTAGAAAATTAATTTAATAATGGTGAGATAGGCATTTAAGACAGGTTTTCATAATATGTGGTCCAACATAAGTAAATGAGGAGGAATGCGGCAGTAGCTAATTTGATTTAAGAGCACAAATGTGGGACAAGGTTAAATTAAGTCAAATTCAGAACAAGTTTTATTACTGATATTTGATACATCTTGTATCTAATCAAAGACTCAAAGTCATGAAAATAAAGAGTTAAACTACAATTTGATGGATTTAAGTTTCTTTTACTACATTGATTTGTTAATAAAACCAAAGTTTAATTGCCCATAGTTTGACAATTTGTATTTGTGTTTTGAGACAAAGTGATTTTCAATCATCAATAACTTTGGTTTGGAATGTGATATGACATTGACTTTGGTACCAAAATGTCCCTTTACATATACATATTATCATGATTTCAACATCTCCCCCATACCTTAAGTACAGTAACAAAGCGTTGTCAATTTGAGATAAACCCACTGTTCATATGCAAATTACTAGGATGGTGAACCTTATTTATACACTAATGCATAATGCATCGATGCAAAATTGTTAACAAACAAACAAACAAAAAAATCGGCGTATAAATGCATTTCGCCATGCAATCCCTAAAGTTAGCAAACAGCTTTATATACCGAAATGTAGCTATATCCCTTTTTAGCGAGGGCCATATGTCACGGCTCACCCCTAAAGCCACAATTTTAGTCTGAACGGTTGTTACCTGAGCACAAGAGAATCGCCATTTTTGCATCATCGCGGTAAAATGAGTTCCCTTTCATCTCGTCATGGACCGTACCACTATTGAAATGGAGGGGTGTGTTTTGATTTGATACAAATATTCTATAAACATGTATCAAAATGTGTTATGTAAATTAAACGCATTCTTGATTTAATTTTTCTCTGAATGTTAAAGGTGGTGTGTGAATATAACGAAATATTTTAAATTTCACAATTACTTGCGAAATAATTTGTCTTCTCTAATGAGTACCTTTAGTAAACCAGGCCATTCAGAAGTTCCCTCACCCATTTACAGGGAACAGACGATGTCCAAATAAGGGCCTAATTACAATAAAACGTAAACATTTTTTCCCAATTTTTTAAAGAGCAGCTATTTTTTATGTCAAATTAAGCCTATTAAAACAAGATTCATACTTGTTTTCATCAATTATCCAAAACACTATTCACATATGAATGATGTAAATATATTTGGTCGTTGTTGAACGGGGTTCAACAAGGTCTTCGTCATTGTTTATCTTGAATCAACAATGGTAAGACAGGTTTATTTTGCTCTGGCAGCAAAAGCTGCCCTCGCAAAATAAACCTGTCTTACCGTTGGCGATTCAAGATAAACAACTCTGAAACCTTATTATTGAGCCCCTAAATCAATAACTCAATATTCATATCCCTAATTGTGCCTCATTTACTTGCGTTGGGGCACATATAGGTCACTGTCCGGACAGGGGTTAGACCCCCACCCTTTTTATTTTTGCCCCACCCTTTTTACAGAGCCACCCTTTTTATTTGGGAATGTTCAACCCCCACCCTTTATACCGAAAAGAGGACATTTTGATCATTTTGTGCATTCAAATTTGAAAGGCACTCATTGAAAGAAAGTGACAGAAACATCCCGGGACCCGTTTTGTTTTTCGGGCGGGTCACAGGATTCCCGAAATTATTCATCCAAAAAAATTATTGAAAAAAGGGGGAAAAAGCTTACTTAAAAAGCACCTTGTCCGGCTAAATCACGATTATTTAATGCAAATTTATAGAGGAGATTCATTTGAAATGGATTTATTTCATCAAATCAGTGCATTTTTGGTACTCTTGTGCTCCCTAAAATGTGATATTACGCCGCGTACGACACTTTCGTAGCTTGCGATGAGTTTCCATTTTATATAACAACAAACTCAATCCCTGCTCAATTTAAAGATGGCGACTTTTTAATTTCGAACTATATCGGACCCGATATCGGATACATATTTATGATATAACTAGCACTAGCGAGCCGACAGGGTCGGTATTTCGATTATGTTGATGATCGCTGAGAAACCCCCACCCTTTTTATTTTATCTCCACGCTTTATACAACTACACCCTTTATATCAGAAATATTCTGACCCCCACCCTTTTGTTGATTTTTTGATTTCTGGAGTCCCACCCTTTATAAAGCGTGCCGTCCGGACTATGTAGGTTAAGAGTGAAACAGGTTCGCTGTCGGACAAGTTTATAATAATTTGGTCCTGAAGAAGTTCGAGCTAATCCTGACAAAAGCTTAACAGTTTTAAACTTGTCCGACGGCGAACCCGTTAAAACCTATATTAATTTAATGAATCACAAAATGGCATAATATTGGTTCGATGAGCCTGCATAAAAAAAAAATTCATTGGCCTAATGCTAATAATAAAAATATTGTTTAAACAATGTAAGTATGTTACTAAAACTTTTGCATGTGACCAAAATAGGATGTAACAATCAATTTGTTTCAAATGCGTCATTGATCAAAAAATTGTAAAGCAACAACGTTCGCGTGTTTAGATAGAGAAATCTATTAGAATTATTTTGATACCAAACTTAGAGATATGAAGCATTTAAAGGTAGATGTTCCGATTTTCAACTTGAAGTTTTCTATTTTACATGAAAGGTCATCCTTAAAAAGTCGTGTTCCAAAGTTTGAGTTGCATAGCTCTAATGGTTCTTATTTTAGACGCACAAGATGCTGTGAACTGTACCCATTGAGTAGTACACAAACTATATTGGTGGTTACCACCATTCGCGGTAATTCGACGTTATTTCATTGATTTCTCCGTAATTATACCGATTTAGGCCGTCAAATTTCAGTATGATGATGAGAAAAATAAGAGCTTTCATATGATATGAAAATCTCTGTACATGTATGTTTGAAATAATTCTGTGTTACGAAAATGTGATCGGGTCATCTACCTTTAAATGGTGGCATCCCTTTTGGGACATCCTGTGAACATATATCATATATATGCATAAAAGACATTTTGACAGTTGTTATTTACTTTAAAAATGCTTGAAAATGGCGTACTTGGAAGGTCCATACACCAATAGAACATTTTTGCCATTACCTTAATTACAACATTCACAACACTTGCAAATACAAATGAGGCTTAATATTTTATTCCCATAAGGTTTTAGTAAGCTTATTTTTAATATCATATGTGACCCAACGCGAGTAAATGAGGCACATTGAGGGAAATATGAAAATTAAGTTATTTATATCATGATAATTAAATATGATGTTGTGTCTAAACAATTTCTTCATGCCATCAACACCCAAATGCTGAGCTACTTTAGCCATATCTCACGTCGCAAGGGCAACAACCTAGAGAAGATGATCATGCAAGGCATGATTGAAGGGAAGTGCAAGAAAGGCAGACCTCGTTCCCGGTGGATTGACCAAATAAACTGATTACTGGACACCCTCTCCGTGATTGTTACTCCTTTACTGAAAATCATTATTTGTGGCGTAGTATCTGTAAGGTCACGAGCTGTCAGTCATGACAGGACCGAACCAACCAACCAATGTGTAAAAAATTAAGGGACAGTTTATTTATTATTAAAGTCAATGTTATATCTCATTCCTAACCAAAGTTACAAAGTATTGAAAATCACGTTGTCTCACAACACCAAATACAAACTGTAAAGTTATGGACATTTAAAGTGTTGGTTTTGTTAACATATCAATAAAAAATGAAAAATAACTACCTCAAATTGTATATTAACTCTTTATTTTCATGAATATTTCAGTCTTTGGTTGGATACAAGAAGTGTCAAAGATCAGAAATAAGAATTTTTATGAATTTGATATGACCTTGTCCAACATTTGTGCCCTTAAATCAAATTAGCTACTGCCGCATTGCGCCTTATTTACTCATGTTGGGTCACATATATTAGTAATAATCATTATAAAAACAGTAATAACATAATTGATAACAAGTGTACATTTCATATAATATCATATCTTTCATAATCACATATAATGCCAATAATCATCTATCTTAACAATTGTTGATATACACTTTAAATGTGGAAAAAACATAGTTGCTGGTTTCACCCTTTACTTGGATTATAGTTACAATGTATGTACAAAAGATACCAATAACATGTATCATAATATACAAGTATGTTAAAAAAACATGTTACAAAATGCTACATTGAAAGAATGTTTTCATGAATTAAAACTGAATCGAGGTAAACATGATATGGAATTTCCTTTAAAAATTCCAGAAAATCACCTGAATTCATAAAGGTATTTAACAACAAATATTCTAAAAAAACATGTCATAAAATCCTATATTGAAAAAATGTTTTCATGAATCAAACTGAACTGAATCGGAGAAAACATGATATGGAATTTCCTTTAAAAATTCCAGAAATTAACCTGAATTCATAAAGGTATTAACAACAAATCTGTTGTGCTGTTCTGACAAAAACCATGTATGTTTTTCAGGCCCTTCAGTATGTATAAAGTAAAACTGCCCAATGTTTATACATAGGATATGTTACTTTATACATGGTCAGGGGCAAGAGCACTTACAATGTTTTATATACAAGATAGAATGTGTTTTGGCCCTTCAACATATTTAGAGCAGACTGAACAAGTGTATACGTAGTATTTTACTTTATAGTTATACTGTACATAGTGATGAAGGTAATAAGGTTTTGACAGAACAGCAACGATGTGATTGCGCTTGATCTAAAACTTGTTGACTGAACGAACGAACATGTCAACAAGTTTGATATAATCCGCAGTAAAAGTCAGCAAACTTGTGCTGGTTGAACAATGAATCAAAACAAAACGTGTTGTGCGGAGTGCAATTAGACACTTTCATTGCACTCCACGTATTTAGTTTCCTGCTTTCTGATTGGTTTGTAACTACTAAGAGTGTGAATGTTATCAACTAAATTGCAAACATAAGGAATTTAGGTTTACGTATCATTTCGTATGCTGAAAATCCATGGATTCTCATTAAATTCATTTGTATAAATCCATTCCAATTCTTACAATTATGCGACAAATTCAACCTCTGCATAGTTAGTTGACACTGCATTTTGATTTTGAGTGAAGCTCATCATGTATGTTTTTCTGGCCCTGGGGTAACAGCAATGTTTTTCAACAAAAGCAATGGTCGAAGGGACTGGACTGTCGATACATGCTTGAAGGAACAGCATATGACCACAACACTGTCCACTATGCCTTACTGCCCTTTATAATGCTTTGGCACGAGTTTTAAAAGCACAGATCCTAAACAAAACAGGATGTGCGCGCACATCGCCGGGCGAAGAACAATGGCAACTGCCGACCAAATGCCCAGCATGACATGTCACATGTCACCCCATCTATAGTAAAACTTCCCAACAGTTATGCAAAGGGAAGTGTTGCTTTATAAGGTTTATCACGAATCAGTAAAAAGCCATTGATTATCTTTTTCTGTTGCATTGTGGAATTGAAAAGGGACAACATTTTGCCCCCTTTTCTATCCCACAATGCATCAAAAAGGATGATCAATAGATTTTTACCGATTTGCGATAAACCTTATCCCTGTTCAAGGGCAAGAGCAGTTTACAAGGTTTTGATATGTGTTTTTGGCCCTTGAACATGTTTAGAGCAGACTGCCTGAAGGTTATAGGAAGAATTACTTAATTCATGATGAATGGGGTGGGGGCGGTAAAGGAAATAATACAAGGTACCGACACTACATACAGGTGGTTTATTATAACCCAGGTTGGGGTACTCAAACTTTCTTTTGGATAGGGATGTGCCACCAGCTAAATGAAAATGGACCCTAAATTAACCATTTAAAAAAAATACATTGATCCTTGTTATGGGTTTACTTGAGAGCTATAATCCTCTTGTCATATTTTGAAAATGGCTCCATTAACTCACCACTGTAGGTTTTGAAACGCCCTGTCTCAGGTCCTTGCGAAACAGTTCTGTCAAACACTATGGAATTACTCAAGTCATGTACAGAATTATATTTGTATGTTTTTTATTTTTGCAGTAGTTGCTTGAAGCGCAAAAATTACTGTTGTGCAAATATTTCCATATTTGCAGTAGTCTATGGTGCAGGATGAATTTCTGAGGGAGGGTAGTAGTCTTGTGTTGGCCAGGATCTACACAATTCCAGATTTCTTACTGGTATAACTGTTCACGGCACTATCACTATTTGCCAGTCATGTGCGTAATAAGGGCTCTAGAAATAGCACCAGACTGATCAGATGAGATGTGTAGGATGAGAGGTGCAGGATGAATGTCTGAGGGAGGGTATAGTCTGTGTCAGTTCAAGTTGAGTGGTGTCGTCATTACTCGCATCACTCTCTGCGCCACAATCGACATTTTTCTTTGATAGCGCAGATGCAAACGCCATTGCCTTAGAGTCATGCATATGATATCATGAATGATGCCTTCACTAGAAAACACGCTGACATCACCTCCCAACTTGAAATGCCACAAAGTATAGTAATCTGTGCCTGCCAAACATCTACACGATTCCAGATTTCTTATTGGTATAATAGTCCGTGGCACTGTCATCTATTTTCCAGCTGCCTGCGTAACACTCCAAGGCCTCTAGAAATAGCACTCTGCTGGTTGAATGTGTCTCCGAGGCAAGCAGTCTGTGGCGCAAATCATCCATCATGTCGTCTACTTTATTTGTGTTGAGTGCAGGGCCTACATCACATAGCTGAAGAAAAGAAAATGACAAATATGCGGTTATAGATGGCAAATTATTAGATTACTTGTGTTGCTGAGCAACATAGAATGACAGTAAGGCAAAACAATTGTGTTGTATTGGCGTAACATGCCATTGAAAATTAGGGTAGGGTGGGCGGGATTATTTTGTTTTTTTGTTTTTGAATTGTATACTGGGTGAATCAAAAGAATTGTGCATGGATTGAAATGGCCATTTGACCTTGATGTGTGCTTTGAACCATGAAATTGTTGTTGTTTGTATAAAACGTAGTTAATCTAGTTTATCTTCCACAAAAATGAAAGTAATCGACTGACGCAAGCTGTAACAGGTTCTGTAAGTTGACTGCGTTTTTTGCCATTCCAATGGTATTTACAAAGTTAAGACATGAATATTAATTACTGTAGCATGATGAAATGAAGTGAGAGTTTACAAGCAAGGCAATGTTGTGCCTGTAATTTATAACAGGTTCCTGGCATATTAAATGAGCCAAAGGAAGCTAAAACACTGTAGAAATAAATTGTTCAGATGATAAAATGTTCTGTAGACACTTTCTTGATAATTGCACTTAAAAGTCATTCACATTCGTGAAAGAAAATATTTGCCAGGTTCACAAATAATACGGTCTGAGTTCAGTGTAAGGCATAACATAAAATATTAACTTCCTTGCAACAAACAAAAACAAAATTGGCCTAAGAAGATTGCATCAGCAAAATGTTGTGAACTTTCCAGTTGCTTTTCTGTGTTTGCAATATGTGTGAGAACAAAATACTTTTTCTGTTGCAGAAGATGAGAAGTAGTGAAATCAATCGGCATTATCCAAACAATCATGTTGTCACCCTTTCCCAATCCAATAGCTTGTTTCCATTGGTAGTTTTAGCAAGCTTACCTGTTGTATACCATACTTCTGTGAGTCAACTGATGTAGATTTCAGCATCTGTAAATGAATTAATGAATACAAATAAATTAAAAAAATTGCTGAGACAATGAGAAACTATGAAATAAAACAAAATCCATTACAATGTATTAGGCCAAAAAAAAAAAAATGTTTGTTTGTCAACGTCCGACCGACCGTGTACCTTGGTGCCGACCGTATTATTTTTTATTTTCTATTATTTTTTTAAAACAACTTTTTGAGCAATTTAAATGGCCAAACGGACCGTTTTATTCCTGATTTTGCACGCTATAATGAATCTGGTCTTATAAACACCATCCCCAATGCGCAGAACCTGCTTAGGAGTATAATGATCCAGATCCAGACGTATCAAAATAATTCATACTGAATAACAACGCCATCGGGAATGCCAGTCGTATATTGGTATTTATAAAAAAAAACATGATTTTCAGAGAGCGCAGTTAGTCAATCAGAGGCTTAATCCACATCTGTGGAACTATGCCTTTCAAGATGAGTTGCGAGCACATGTTATTGCATGGCATTACGTCACTCGTTACTCGTACCGTTCCGGAAAATTGAAGTAAAATTTGTGATTGGACAAATTGTCACACGCATGCGTAAGGATAATTTTCGTAGCAATACGTCATTCGTATCAGGTTTCAGAAGAGGTCGAAGGGGAAATCGAATAAAGCCGAAGCACGATGTGTCACACGCATGCGTAAAGGACGATTTTCATTAATTAAGATGGCGACCGTATCGGCCAGTTATTAGGAATTTGTTCAATTTAGTCTTCATTTAACGTTTTTAAAATGACTTTTTCGGCCAATTTTCCAAGTTATTTATTGGTGGGGTATATCATTGATGTGAATATTTCCCCCGTTCCCGATCTGATCAGGTTTTATCTGACGTTTTTGATTGGCGACGATAGTTGCAGAATTCGGAAACCAATTACATTTTATCGATAGTATATCGACATGTCGAAGTTTTCTTTTACGACATATCGATACAAAATGTTGTATCTATAACAGCACTACTTTCACGTATATATTTCTAACATAACTTCAACACTACGTTGTTTCACTTTCTGTAAATTTTCAATCATAATAAATGGCGGCGACCGACATGACAACATGTTCATTTGGTAGTTCAACAGTTGTAGGCCTAGTATTAAAGTACAATTCTAACAAACTCATGAAAAAGAGTTCAATACTATCAAAGTGATGTGTTTTGTGTTTGGACGACTTCAATTCACAGTATTCATGCCAAATTTATATTCCCAAACACAATTTAAAAAATTTAAAAATTTAAAAAAAACCAACCTACCGACCCTGCCTTTTTCGGACCCTCTATGGACAAACAAACAATTTATTTTTTTTGGCCTTAGCTTCATAATTTAAATATCAATCATTTTTGTAAGAATGTTTGTGTTTTTATTCTTTTTCTTATGGCCCTTGCCCATACAAGACCAGGCAAGTAGTAGGAAGACAATGGGATACATGTAGCCCACCCTTGGGATAAATAATGAGGGCGGATGACAACAGAATAAAAGGTTCAAAATATATGTGCCAAAATTAGGCTGATTTTTTTACTTATACACTGAGCCAAAAAAGAAACTTATAAAAAAAAAAACGTATAAAATTTTAACAGATCACCAAATAAAATTCTGTGCATGAAAATGTACCAAATTTGGATACAATATTACTGCAATGTATTGCTTCAAATGGCAGTCAATAACAAATTGTTTGCTTCAATGACACAAGAGAAATTCGCACTGACCCTATGGTGATCTGTTAAAATGTTATAAGTTTCTTTTTTGGCTCAGTGTAGTTTCAAAACTAAGGGCACCTACCAATTCTACACAAGTCGTTGCATGGTCTGTAAGCATATGGATACGCTGTCCATCCAATTTAAACTCATTGAAGAACTGACACACTAAACATGCCAAAGACAGCCAACGTTTTTCATCCGTGCCTTTCCACTCATCCCTGCTAACAAAATCCTTATTCAATGGTTGAACAAAGGGCTTAAAGAACTTGACATTGTCTATTTCCAAATTGCCAAGTGTGTTACAAATCACAGCAGTTCTCTTGGCTCTATCGGGGCTTTGCAGGGCCCATTGGAACAGTGAGTTTGCGAGTTCTTTGAGCTCATCACTGGTGTTGATGCTGATTTCTGCTTCCCGAAGCACCTGTTCGGCAAGGGACTGTGAATTTGTGGATGAGGCTGCTGTTTCAATCAGGTGTAGAACTCTGTCAACCTGTGGTTTGAAAATATGATAAATGCAGCATTATAATTAAAATCATTTTATTTCAATACTGACTATGTTTTACTGATTTGAGGGGGTTGGAAAACAGGTTCATGGTTGATCTAAGTAGGTGTAAACATAGAAGCAATTTGAAATACAAGGCGTGTCCAAAAAAAAGGTGTAACAAAATTGATTACAAATACATGATAATTAACAAAAGCTCCAAAATGGATAGGAACAAATTCTTATGACACATTAAAGATGGCTGGACATGACTATTAGCATTAGTAGGCTACTTCACGTCCAATTTTTATATTTTCCATGGCTAGAAAAATCATGGTTCACATGGGACACTTTTTTGACACACCCTGTAGAAGGAGGGTGTACCAGATTGTTAATCTAAATCGAGTTTCACTTTTTGAGTACCATTAATCCAATTCATCCTCTGTGGGAGAAGATTAACATGAAAGGCTGTACCACTCCATTTATAACAGCAAGTGTTACAAAGTGCTGCCAGTTGATGGAGAGTTAGTTATAAATGTTACTATCATATTTCTTCAAATAATTCTATACGACCTATTCAAATGTACACAATATTATACCAATCACTTCAATCAATAATAGTTTATCAGGTGATTGGTATTGTCATGATTGTACTCCATTCATTTGCATATAATAGGTGATATCAAACACTATGTCTGTATCACAAGTTTTGCAGAAAGCGCCACAATAGCACTGTGAACATGACTGATAACACTCAAATTTATGAAGCGTTGATTTGGTGGTGCGCCCCCAGGCTAGGCATGTTCATAACATTTTGAAAATAAAATTATCTCTTTGAAAATGGAATACATGGAAACAAAGTACTTTACAATACAATGATGGTTCAACCATGTCTGCAGGCTGAATAATAAAAAAAGTTATAACCAAAAGTAGTTGGCCTCATTGCTGAAAACTGGGTATGTCATGCACATTTTAAAACCATTTTAGGTAAAATAAGGTTTAATTTCATGTCTAGTTGCTTGTGCAGGGTTATATAGACATCAGTGAATACATCTTAGCCACATCGTACTACATCTCTGTATTTAAAAGAGATAAATATAGCCACATCGTACTACATCTCTGTATTTAAAAGGGGTAAATATAGAGTTTTCTACATATTTTGGTCAACTAATTTTCAAAAAAATGTCGCCCTCTGTAGTCAATGATATGAACATCCCTACCCTGGCCGGTGCTACTGTACACAGACTCCCATTGTCGAGATTGAAGCCTCCATTCTAAGAGTTACATTGCGCGCCCCCATTCTAAGAATTACATTGCGTCACTTGCGTGTCTCAATGTAATGTCCCTTAAGTTATAAGGACTTTCGTGCTATCATTAAGTTTTCATTATTATTATTTTATCAATCATAGCGTTGTCAGATAGCACCGTCAGATAAAGGAAAAGGAAAACCAGACGCATGAGCAGGAAGAAGCAACGCTTATATAACAAAGCGCATCTCACCAACAAACCAGCTCACTGGGACAACTACAAAGATATCCGAAAAGCCTCCCAGAAAGCTCAACGTCAATCTTACTGGTCCTTCCAGAACAACATGTTCGATGAAGATGACAAATCCAACAAGAAATTCTGGTCATTCATCAAATCTAAAAGACAGGACTCTACCTCGGTATCTTCACTGAAAGATGGTCACAAGGTGATCTTTGACAGTAAAGGGAAGGCATCATGTTTCAACAAACAGTTCTGCTCTGTCTTTACCAAAGAGGACTCATCCAACATGCCCAAAATGGATCAAACGCCAGAATATCCACCAGCCGACCATATTACAGTTGAACCAGATGGTGTTCTTAAGTTGCTAAAGTCACTGAAAACCAACAAAGCCACAGGACCAGATGGTATCTCGGCTCGTATCCTAAAGGAGTTTGCTGACGTCATTGCACCAATCCTCGCCTCCATCTTTCAACAGTCCTTGGATAGTGGTACAGTGCCATCCGACTGGAGATTGGCCAACATCTCCCCTATTCATAAGAAGGGTGACAGAAGTACTCCATCAAACTTCCGTCCAGTCTCCATCACCTCCATTTGTAGTAAGCTGATTGAACACATCAAATTTAGCCAAATCATGGGCCACTACAATAAACATCAAATACTTGTCGATACTCAACATGGCTTCAGATCTGGTCGTTCGTGCGAAACGCAGCTTATCATCACATCACAAGACCTCCAAAAGTCCTTGGATGACCGTGAGCAGGTGGATGCAGTAGTGCTGGACTTCTCCAAAGCCTTTGATCGAGTCCCCCACAAGCGTCTCCCTCACAAACTCCAGCATTATGGCATTCGTGACTCTCTTCTTCTATGGATCGAGAACTTTCTCACCAAGCGCTCTCAACGGGTAGTTGTTGATGGCCAATCCTAGAACTGGGCTCCAGTCATCTCAGGTGTGCCACAAGGGACAGTGCTAGGACCTCTCCTCTTCCTATCATTTATTAATGATCTCCCATCATGCATCTCGTCCAAGATACGTCTCTTCGCAGATGACTGCCTTATCTATAAGACCATCAACAGCAGTAACGATACCATCGCTCTCCAGAAAGACCTTGACACCCTTCATCAGTGGTCCGAAAAGTGGCAGATGAAATTCAACACTGACAAATGCCACACCATGCGCTTCACCCTCCGTCGCAATAACATCATCAATACGGAATATAATCTTGGAGGAAATCTTCTGTCGCCTGTCCCTGAATATCCCTACCTAGGGCTGACACTCACCAACAACATGTCCTGGCAGCCTCACATCAACAAAATATCCACCAAAGCCAACCGTATGCCAGGACTAGTCAGACGAAACTTAAGAGGATGCTCCCAGAGACTGAGACAACAAGCCTACATCTCCCTTGTCCATCCCCACCTGGAATACTGCAGCTCAGTATGGAATCCTCACACCAAGAAAGACGTGTCAAGGATTGAGATGATACAACACCGGGCAGCAAGATTTGTCCTTCATAGATACAGGCGGAGAGAGAGTGTTAGCGCCATGATGCAAGACCTTCAATGGGACTCCCTGGAAAAAAGACGTCATGCTGCAAGCCTGGCACTCATGTACAAGATAAATAATCAACTAGTTGCCATCAATGCCAGTCACTACATTACTCCGATGATGCCTAGCAGTACGAGATCATATCACCCAAATAAGTTCCAACCCATCAATGCTCGTACCCAAGCCTACAGCTTCGCATTTTTCCCAAGAACTGTTGTATGGTGGAACGCCCTCCCTGGTGATGTCCTTGCCTCACCATCTTTAGGGGCATTCAGGGGAGCTGCTGCAGCACACATATAGGCTGCATCATTTTTTACTCGCACTTTATTGTACAGATTCGCACAACGCAACTTACAGCACTGCACATGAGCTATAGCACCTTGGCATCTACATCCTGACAGAAGGACTCTGTCAAGAGTTACAATTTTACATCGTGCGTACTCACGCCCACATATCTGATATAGGAGGCTTCAGTTTTGCGATTCAAACTTCCTCTCCCATTATATAAGCTCCCTGGCGCCCCCCTAACCAACCATGCAGATGCTAACCCGACTGCCGTAAACAAATTAAAATATAGGCTTGCATTTTTTTGTGTCCATAGCATTGTGAATAATAATGGGGACACTATTGCATGGGGCGGTAGGGATAATTGCCATCGATGTAAAAATTGTCATATAAATTAGTGATTCTGATGCTATTATTGAATATTTCATGGTGTACCGACCCCTGGGCCTTCCACAGAAGATGCGGAAGCAGAAGCCGCAGCTGCAGCAGCTGCAGCAGTGCCTGGTTTTGTGCCATCACCACCTGCTCCAGACTTCGCTCCTCGTCCACGGCCCTTGCCTATGAATGTGCCACGAGTTGTTGGAAGCTGTCCGCCGAGTGCTCTGGCAGATGCCATTTTGCTGATAATATTCTAAATCAGTATCAGTGGAGAGACTTTTGATTGCGATTGCTTCGTGTGTGGTGTGGAATTGTGCGACGAAATTGTTTATGCTTTTACTGCCGAATTATGCGACGTGAATAAACAGCCTCGATTTTCCTATCAAAAGGGCATGTTAAATATCACGTAGGTATAAAATTATGAACTTCGTTTTTGTCCACTGTATTGTGAAAATATCGACGAAATCCAAAAGGGAGAGTTACTGCACGTATTAGGGAGAGGTCACTAATAATTTAATAAACGCTGGTTTAGCAATGTTTAGCTGACGTGACTCTAGCTAGCATCATCAATCGAATCTTGATCTTTGGCTACTATTTTGCGGTTGCACCAAGATTCCAGTGTATCCGTACATGTCACACTCTGTGATCATGTCATCCATCTAGCCACCACTCATCTGCCATTAATCCATTTGATCCATAATCCATCTACTTCATACATCCATTTCATCCATTTCATTGATCCACCCATCCATTTTATCCATCGATCCATCCATCCATTCATTTACTCCATCCATCCAACCATCAATATATTTTGTCATCCATCCAGTCCATTTCATCCATCCATTTATCCATCCATCCATCCATCATTCGATCCATCCATTTCTTCTGTCCATATATCTATCCATCCATTCATCCATCCATTTCTTCCATCCATTTATTTCCTCACAGATGGTACCATCTGTGATTTCCTCCATCCATCCATCCATCCAATTATTCCTCCATCCATCCATCCATCCAGCCAGCTATCTATCCACCCATTCACCTATACATTCATCCACCCATACAACCATTCCAATTCCTCCATCCATCCATCCATCCAATTATTCCTCCATCCATCCATCCATCCAGCCAGCTATCTATCCACCCATTCACCTATACATTCATCCACCCATACAACCATTCCATTTCATCCATCCATCCACCCAGCTAGCTATCCATCTATCCATCATCCAATCACCCTATCCATTCATCCAACCATACACCCATTCCATTTTATCCATCCATAGATCCATCTAGCCACCCGTCCATCAATCCATCCATCCATCATTTCTTCCTTCCATCCATTTCCTCCATCAAGCCATCCATCAAGCCATCCATCCATTCACCCAGGCCCGTAACTGGGGGTGTGCCCCCACCCACCCCACTCCTAATCTAAGTCCTTTTGTTGGTACCTTTTTTGTGTATAAAATGTACCTTTTTGTACTAATGTACCTTTTATTGTGAAAACGCCCCCACCCCCCCCCCCCCCCCCGCCCCCACCCTCACCCCCATTTTCGGAAAACGCCTCCCTTTCCCATTGTGTAAAGCATTTTTTCGGGCCGTTTTGGACTAAAAAATTAAGTTTTACGATTTTGTGGGTACCGATGTAGGGGAGAGCGGGGCTAGTTCGCCCTCGGGGCGAGTCCACCCACCATGTGTTTCTCATCCGACGTGACGGATAAGTATCAGACTGGTGTAATTTGGTTGCTCCGGTCATAGCAAAGTAACTATTTAAACTTCAGACCCGG